>JASJET010000017.1:0-600000 GCA_034092305.1 Diaprepes abbreviatus | reverse complement strand
CGAGAGTTAACGGTAGGTCATGGATTTATGAAACAATTATTTAAACTATTGACTATCTTAAAAGGATCATTAAATTTGGAAGAAAAGTTTTCAATAACTGTACTGGTTTTGTCTGAAACCGAAATGTGTGCTATTCAAAAATTTATGGTAAGATAATGCTCTAAGAACAGTTTCTAGATGAACATGTATTTCAATTTTGAGAAATTAATTATCACAGTTGACGAAATAAAGTTGCACAATGTGTTTTAGTTGAATAAAAGTTTTGGCATTATAAATCTAATATCTAGAGAATGAAAGAAGATAATTAAGTTTATCTTATCTCATTTTAAAGCTTAAGTCACGTAGAATACCAAAAAATATCAGTGACATAAAAAATTGTTAAATTCACCCCCTAGATAAGGTAAAACTACCCCCCATGAAAGAAAAATGGAAATAAATTATAAAATATCTGAAAAAAAATTGTGTTCATGAGTCATGTTTATACTGATCATTAAGTACCAATTGACATAAAGTTATGGTTCATTTTTATTGACATTCACTCTTCCATGGGGGTACAAACAACTCCTAATAGTCAAATATGCGAAAAAATATTTATAAAAATTTGAGAAAAATTATTTTTGCATCATATAAATTACAAGAAATATGTAAAAGATATTTGTATCAGATCCAATACAAATATACTTTATAAAAAGCGTATATGCGTTGTACAATTTCAACGTACATTCGAGATATGAGAGATTACGCCCGGGATGATTTCTGTATTACGAATTTCTACACGAACTTGATTCAATGTCTATGACTTCGTTTAAATCGACATTTTTCAAGCCAGCTTCAAACCGAAGCCGCCTCATATCTTACTTGAAATCTAGGCGTTTATTTCACAAACTTAAATATGACTTGACCTTGGCTTCAAGTCATTTTCGCAAAAAGTTGACGTCTTGTCTGTACCTAACCTCAAAATAACGCCTTGTTTTGATATTTTTCTTATTTAAAAATCAACTGTTGACTATTGTGAGGGGTAAAATGTTTTACTCTGCATTTAGCCTTTAACTTAGGTGTTCTTAAACATTAAAACTAATTCGAAATAATATACTAACGCTCATTTGACACATGACGTAATCGTTCAGAAGTTAACAGCTGATTTCAAGCGCGCTTGAGGTGTTTATTTCGCACTCGAAGCGCGCTTGGGCCAAGTCAACCTTAAATCATTTCAAGTTTGACTTAACAAATCCAAGCCGACTTCAAATATAATCTCGCCCGTTTAATTCGTTATTTCTAAGCCGCTTGTAGAAGGCGCTCGACTTCAAGCGCGCTCGGAACTGTCGATATAAACGTACTGTATAATAAGTTTATCCTACAAGTCAACTTGTCGTCTACGCTACTGTGTTATAGTAATTAAATTGCAAAGGAAATCTTTCGTGTGTTAAATACTGTATTTTATATATGATAGTTTACAAGTTGGTGTTATGAAACAACTACGAGTGACTCAGGGAAAAGTACATTCTGGGCGTGGCGAAAAAAATGTCCTGGGGAATAATTTAATTACTGTAATATAGTAGAGTATTCAACAAATCTACTTGTAGAATAACCTTATTATGGGTATTGAATCAAGTCCGTGCAGGTATTTATTATACAGGAATCATCTCAAGCGAAATCTCTCGAGTGCTTGTTGAAATTGTACAATAAATCGACTTTGTAAACAAGTTGCTACTTGCAAATATTTGCTTCATATTTTTCTACTTTTGTGATAATTGTATGAAACTTTTTTGGTAAATAAAATACAAAAATGATAATTATATAATAAATATATAACAGGCAAACCTTCTTGATTTTGTTTCGAGAAACGGCCGCCATTTTGTTAATTTTTGAAATTTTTCTGCTTACAAATTTTTTTCTTGAAGCCTATGGCTCATGTAATCTCAGTCAAAAGAGAAAATTAAATTACGTTGATTTGTCATAAAAATATAAAATCTTGAATAAAAAAGGCTGTATTTTTTTCACTGTAAAAACACTAATCTCAACTTTAAACTCTCGATAACTTGGTTGAAAATGATTTTTTTGCATAACGGCAAAATACATGTACATTTTTTTGATTTCTATAATTCACAGAGAAAGATTTTTAAAAAAATCTGGTTCCATGATTTGAAATGGAATCGATCATTAAAAAAAAGAAAAATTTATTGTGTCTCCTCGTGCATGTTCGCACCCAAGAAAACAATTGCAATTGAAGAAGCGCATAATAAAGAACCCTCGAAAAAAAAGCCACCAAAAAAATGCAAAAATTTTTCGGATTTAAAATTTTTTCAAAATTTTTGTAATTGGTGTGACCTTAAGCAAAAGGGAAAACTGAATTACGTCGATTAGCCATAAAAATTTTCAATTTTGAATAAAAAATTATTTTCATTTTTCTTCATTGCGAAAGCTCTAAGCTCAACCTTAAAATCTCTATAACAGGTCAGAGTTGAAAAGCCTTTACACTGCAGCCTTCAGATTTATTGTATTGCTTGCCATATCCGATCTGGGCGAATAGGTTGGTTACCTAGATCAGATTTAACAGCTTGCTCTCTAGTTTATCCTCTGGGATAGATTGATGATCCCAGAAGGTGTCTCTAGAAGGCCAAAGCTTCATCTCATCCTCTTCATCGCATAGTCTATATAGTGATTCTTCGTTGAAGATACTTGTTATATATTTTTTCAAGCTGCAGTGGCCAGTCCAGTCACTAGTCTAATTTGTTGTCTGTTTAAACTCAAAATTGTACGGCTTAGTTTGCCAATGATCTCATCAGCAATAGCTTGCTGTGCCTGTGGCCCGCAATGTGGTTCCAGTGGGTCTGGTGTTGTTGATTTGCCCACTAGGCTGGCTCTGCTCCAATAAATAGAGTGCCAGACCCTTATCGTGCAAGTTGGCCAGCTTTTTCATTACCCGAGACACTCTTGTGCCCTGGTACCCACGCAAGGATGATCCTGTTGTGTTTTGCCAGAGCGATAAGGTTTTTAAAGATAGTCCCAGACCTGTTTTGATGTTATTTGATAACACCCTAAAGCCTTCAGCGTTGCCGGACTGTCAAAGAAGATGAGAACGCTCTTGCCCCTGTACCCCTTCTCAAATTCTCCCGCAGACAGACATCAACAGCTTGAATTTCTACCTGCAATAGTGTAGTATATTGCCTCAGCGCTAAATTCATATTAAGTCTGGGTGAATCCCAGTGTATTTCGGTGCCTGTACCATGATCAGTCTTGGACCCGTCTGTGTACCCGACAGGACCCCTTCAGTCAAGCAGAATGGTGTAGGGTCTGTCAAAGTTGTAGGTTCTTGGCATGGCATCATTACTGATTTCTAGTAATGAGTTCGTTGCCACGCCATTGACGCTCAGTCCACCACACATTGTTTCTTTTCAGCCTATACGCCCCCATTGTTGCATCAGCCCTGATTATTATATCAACGGGAGGGAAGTTTAATAGAGCTTCCATTGCTGCTGTTGGGGTGTTTCTCATGGCACCCATTATGCATAGGCAGGACAGTCTCTGGAATTTGGAGAACTCCAGAGCAGCCCGTCTTTGCATTGTTCTTATCCACCACACAACCGAGCCATAGGTTATCATGGGTCTTAATACCACAGTGTACAGCTGGTGCACAATGTGTGGCACGTCTTACCCAGTGTCATTTTTGCTGCCATGATGGACATTTTACCTTTAGAGATAATTTTCTGCAGGTGTGAGTTTCAAGTACGCTTTGAATCCAGGGTTACATCTAGATATTTAACCTCCTGGCTCATTTGCAATTGTGTATTAAAGAGAGTTGGTAACTTTAATTCGCTCAACTTTCTTCTTTTAGTAAATAGTATGAGTTTAGTTTTTTTAGGTTTCCAGGAGGTTATAGATCAACAATGAATCAAACAAAATTACTGAAACTTGCAAAGCTGTCAAAAAATACCACAGAATTATACAAACTTTTTGAGTTCGAATATTTTAGCAGGTTTACTTAATAGCGCTTGTTTGAACACAAAATAAATATAGCTTTAAGTCAACTAAGTATTTAACTAAACACAAAAAATGAGTTTCTTTTATTACGAAACCGGCATACAAGGAGATTTTTGTTTATTTACAGGAGACTACTATGTGTGCTTCTTACTGATTCCAAACTTTATCATCGCCCAATTTTCATTTTATTTGTTTGATACATCTAATATAAATAATAACAACATCAGAAGCAAAACAAAATCATGGAAACTAGGGAAGCTCAATTTCCCCTAAGTAGAATTGTTGTACTTTTATTTTTGGGCGTATTTAGTATAGAAACTAAGGAAGCTCAACTTCTTCTAAATAAAACTGTTTTAGTGTTGTTTTTGGTTATAAAAAATTCCTTTTTATACAAAAATTAAAATTAAGAAGGGGTTATCGGGTTATATATCATTTCCTTTAAGGCCTTTTCTCATTTACGGGTACGCACCTCGGGTGTCATCCGAAACTTATCAGCTGATTTCAGGGGTTCTGAACGTCATGGGTGAAAGATGCCAGCATGTTCACATTTACGATTTTTTCATTAGGGTTATAGTTTCTAGTAATTTTTTGTTTTGTGCTTTTGGTTTCTTTTTTTTACATTGTAGAGACACGAAACGCCAAGTTTCTGTTCTATATTTTATTTATGTGTTTTGTGTTTTATTTATCTTATAAACTATTCCAACGTTACTTTTTGTTAAAAAAATGGATATCGAGGAAATAGTACTCATACCAATTATTTGCGGAGCAGCAGTTCTTCTGTTGCTTAAGCAACGTCAGTGGTGGATTCGCCCTTGGCTGCACCAGAAGAACAAAGGAAATTTCACTAATATCACTATGTCTACGACATCAGGCTGGCAATAATGTTTTTAGGGATTTTTTTATAACTCATATAACGTCATTCAAGGCTCGGCATCCCGACTTTTCCCCCACAGTCGTGACGTACAAGTGTGAACGGCAAAAGTCGCGGGTACTTCACCAATGCCATATGAAACTCGGGGTGGGGTGAGAAAAGGCCTTTAGTCATGTCCCTTCACCTTGTAAAAGTCCAAACAAGCCAGTGTCTGGTTTAAATAAATCAAAAAAAGAACAATAGCACATAAACTATTGAGAACCTAACCTCCAAGCAGGTATACTTTAAAAAGGAGTATCTCACAAACTAAACGTCAGCATTTTAGCAATCTACGTCACAAAATACATATATTTTGCAAAAAATTTCATTTTGGCGTCGTTTGTTATAATCAACCAAATAATTATTAAAATATTTACAAAATAAAATATTTATAAATAAATCAGGGTATCCAAATCTAATCAATCTAATTTCAAGAACTTACCAGTAATAAATTGTTGACTTTGACTAGCCTGAGCTTTTCCAAAATTAACTTTCCTCCTAGCCTTCAAAACCTTCCTCCCCAAATTTTTCACAGCTCCACTAAAAACATTACAACTAGTCGTTTTCACTTCTCTATTTTGTCCATTTCTATCGTTTTCAATATTTTCCTGGGCGTCATTTTTAGTTCTTTCCAAATTTTCAATAGTTTCGATGTCAAATCCAAATTTATCAAAAAATCTTTGCTGATCTAAGAGATATTGCTCTTCTAACATTTTTCTTGTGTCATCGGGATCGGCTTTCCCAAACAGGCATTTCTTGATTCCAGAAGGCCTTTTGTGAACAGTGATCCTGTCGAGAAAATTCTCGTGTAATTTCGGATGAAAAATTCTTCCTTCATCACTGTCCAAAATGATGATTTTATAAATGTTTTCGGAACCGGTGTTTTCCATGGTATTTTTTTTCACAGAAAATCACTAAGATATGAAAAGTAATATAAAAAAAAGTTTGTGTTTTAACAAAATATAAAAAATTATTGCGAAATAAATTACGCGTATTTCCGCGGACAACTCTACCACCACGAACGCGACGATGAAAGCTAGAGAAAGGTCGGGCGAAAAGTGACGTATAACTGGCGTTAGGTTTTACAGGTAGCGTATGCCCCACTCCTGTCGGAAATTATGTTTAGCGCATATGGGAAAGTAAAGGTGTGTTTCGATAAGAATGACAGTGCACGCAGTGATAAACGCATTGGAAAAGGTTAGTTGGATTTAAAGTATATTATGATTTGTGGTTAGCTTTAGCATAAAAAAATATCGGGGTTTAATAGATATGTTTTTAGTTTGAGCAATAATAACAGAGAAACCATTACTTTTGGCGACAGGTTTGCTACCGATATTTATAATTTTGGTTTTATACCAGTTTTTTGACTTTTAAATATATTTTTCTGGTTCTGATGATTGGTAGATGTTAGGTCTGTTTAAAAATATAAAGACAAGCAAGAGTTTATTATATTTTTGGGAAGTTTACTGCCTTTACCGCCCGTTAAAGTTTCTTTTTATCAAATTTCGCTGTTTCTGAAATTTTTCGGTTAATATAGCAGCTTTGCTATCGCGTGTTTATGTTAGAATTCTTGTTGAAGTTCATGATAGGCATTATTACCTGCAAAATTACGTCCTTTCAGGTGTGTTTTCAACGTTCGGAGTAAAAAGTAAATCAGATCCATTATTGATTTAATTAAATAAAAATTATGATTCGTTTAGTATTCTTTTCTGATTTTTTTTCGAGAGTTGCACATAAAAACTCCTGGGGAGCAAATCGAGAGGATTTAAATATATTTATAAATTGTAATATTGAGTATAAGTACCCATGTAAATAATTCGCCGAACATATTTTTATTATTATATGAG
This sequence comes from Diaprepes abbreviatus, assembly GCA_034092305.1. Lineage (NCBI taxonomy): Eukaryota > Metazoa > Arthropoda > Insecta > Coleoptera > Curculionidae > Diaprepes > Diaprepes abbreviatus. The sequence continues at coordinate 593,262 of JASJET010000017.1, read as the reverse complement.
TTCAAGCCCAACGGGTTCGCACTCCCTCTAGGGAATATTGATTCATAACAGGTAGACAAAGATACCATAAGTATGGAGCTCTATGGGGACCCTTTCCATGTTACCAGGTCCTAGGTGACGTGGTCTGCTGTGTTTCCCACAAACTTTTGGACGGTCCGCGCCGTTGCAAGGAGAACTGCTTTCGGAATAGGTTTATAAAGATGTCCAGTCCCTTGATGTCCTGTAGGAGATTCTTTGGTATCACTTCAGTTGTTGGTAGAATATTTTGGCTGTTTAGTCGTGTCTTTCCTTTTACTCCGTTGCGGTAAATGCTTGGCATCCTCTAGTTATGTGCTGGAATGTGTCTGATGTTTGACATCAATATCTACATTGGTTGTTTTCAATTAAATAAAAAAAATAAATTAATGAAATTTTATTTAGAACTTGGCTATAACGTTCAATAATTACATTAGATTCTTAGGTATAGTACGATTAATTACTTACTCAGATATACAAATAACTGTTTACAAAACATTCGTAAGTTCGTAATTGAGGAATCCCTGATGAAGAACTTCCGATAATTTTTGGTCTTGAATAACTTACAAAAAGCTGTCTGTATTCAGTGAAAGCACGGTGGAGTTGGTATATATGAAGGTTCAATCTGTGATTGACATTCTCGATGGGTACTTTAGGTCCAAGAGCCTGTCGCAAAATGTTTCCAAAACATAGTGCATTATGTATGGCAACAGATTAAATAATCAATTTATATTAACATTTTAGGATTCAACAATAAGATCAGTTGAAAGCGCTATTGTTTTGGGAATAAATATACATAGAATAGAAGGTTGGACGGAGGGAGCACATTGAGAGAGTTGCCATTAAAATATCTCAGTATTATTTTGCATTAAGAATTATTTCGGACTGAATTGGAATCGATGCAGCTTTGCCAACTTACCATACGTTTGTATTCTCCAGGCTCAGATATTTTGGGGTAATTCCTGTGATATTAATAGAGTTGTGATTCTGCAAAACACATATTTACAGTGTGTTTTTGCAATGAAACAACAAGACAGTTCTTTATCTTTATTAGTAACAATATTTTGACGGTTATAGGTATGTACATTTTGGATTTGGTGATGTTGATTGTTAATAACTGGGATCTACTTGAGAATGCATCTATGAAACATAACTACATTACTAGAAATAAAACAAATCTGCTTCCTGATAAATATAACTTTAATTATTTGCAGAAAAACGTCGAATTTTCTATAATAAAAGTTTTTAATTCTTTACCTGAAAATTTACATTTACTATCAAGAAATAGATTAAAGTGTGTCCTAAAAATCTTTGTGTGTAAAAGAGCCTTCTATACATTGGATGTGTGATAAAGGCAACACTGTCTCGAAGTAGAATTTTTGTTATTGACTGTATCAGTAAATTTTAAATGTGTGTAAGTTTTCTTGTTATTTAAATTTTTTTCATTTATAATATTGCCCTTTATCTTAAGTTTTAATTGTTTTGTTTAATTTGATAGAATTTTTCAAGAAAGGCATTTAAAACTGTATAATTATTGTTGAGGTTTTTTCCTTTTCATTCCTATTATTTTTATTATGATGTTTATTACAGTAATGATTTTCTTTTTGACATTATTCCATGCCCTTATGGTTTTTTTTAAGTGATACTTATTGGAATAAATAAAGACTTATTTATTTATTATTATTTATTATTATTTAGCATAAATCCCTATATTGTAAACTGCACAGGTGTTTTACTTTTACTTTTCACTTTTTCATTGGCCAAATAAAAAATCAAAGTATATTTTATTTATTTTTTTTTTTGTTTTGTCTGAACTTGTCTATAGTGATATAGCCACTTTTACAGCCAAAAAAAATCTTGCTGTCTATAGATTATTAAGGGGTAATAATTTGTACTCATTTTGTTGAATTACTGGTTGTGTTTTGGTTTCGTGAAGTGAATGGTTAAAGAAAAAGCAGAAAAAAGCATATATATATATATATATATATATATATATATATATATATATATATATATATATATATATATGTTATGTCGAATATTCTCACGGGTATGACGTGTAATTGAAGATTTTCGGGTATCCCGTGTGTGCTGAATCCTTCTCAGGACTGCAGAGCAGCTGACATTTCGATGAAATCTCATTCACCATTTTCAAAGCTCTCTGTACGGCGTCTGTGGGCCCATAGACATAGTTGAAAAGGCTTATAGTCGAAATAACCATTTTATGGCTGAAAGAGCTAACTCCTGTAACAAAAAGAAATAAAAAACGAGGTTCAACATTCTAAAAATTTTTTATGAAGTTATGACACATGTAACATGGATATAATTTGCTTTATTGAATTCGACGATTATAACAAAAAATATAGAATTCTGATACCTGATTTAGATGTAGTTTGATCAAAATCAATGTCAAAACACCCATATAACTACTGATTTTACTTTTTAACAATTCTACCTCTTCTAGTTCGACTAGATACAAAAGATATGAAGGAGGTCCTCAAAAATCATACCCCTTTAAAATGAACATTTTAAGAGGTTAACTGCACAGAAATAAATTAAGGAATTTACTGATACTGAAAACCTGTTAAAAATCATGACTCCAGTTGAGAACGATGCCGATAGATGCCGAGTGGCATACCAACTTTAGGGACAGCCTTTCGTTACAAAAATATCACGCAAGATGTAGTAGAAAGCTTTGAGATCATAGAATGTAACATCAATAAATCCACAATTCTCAAATTCAGATACCACTATATTTATCAAATTATGGGCAGCCAATTCGGTGTCTCTTCCCACCCGAAAACCATACTGAGAAGGATCAAAAATATCATAGGTCTACCTATATCCGTAAATTTGTTTTAATACTATAATCTCAAAAATTTTTGAGGCAAGTGGAATAGTGTTTATAAACCTATATTGCTGATAGTCAACAATAGAACCTGTTGAAACGTCTCGGTAACATCCTTTTTTTCTCCTTCCAAGGTAGCCCCAAGTCGTTTAAAAAATTCCAAGTCTTTTGTAATATATTCAGAATAATTTGTTTCTAGGTGATAATTGAGCTTTCAAGGTTTCACAGATTCAGCACTAAAAACGGCATTGCATAAAACACACTATAGGTTTTCTATACTATTATTATTAATAGCGGAAAACACAAATTTCAAGTAGTTTTCCGATTATTTTCTTTTCTTTTTCATAACGAAAATTAAATTTTTCAAAATAATTTTTACAAAATATTTCTAAATTTTCAATTACGTTACATTATTTAATATTTTTACTTACCAAAACGGTAAATAATAGAACAGCCAATTGTCACGAACTATCAACAGTAATGTTTTTTGAATTAAACAAGACTAATAACGACCCATTCATTTACAAACGGCGAAAAGAACACTAGATGACAAGTTTTTTGAGCACGACAATTTATCTGTTGTTTGAAAATTGTCCTCTGTGGCTCTACTCGTTGCTTATCTATAAATTGGGAGTTCTCAGCTAGGCGGAATGTCAGACTATCTGTCTTGAAATTTCTCTTTCTTAAATATTCCTGCTACAGGAAATTACTTCGAACTACCTGGCTAGCTTGCCCCAGCCGAATTTCGCCAAGAATAAGGGGAAATGCATGCACTGGCCATCCACTGATTACGTAGCATATCTCGCATATTGCCAAACATAAATATTATTAACATTTGATCACCTAATTTTTAAATTCAAATTTAATTTTAGTTTTTAGAACTGGTAGCCACCAATCCCCAAAAAAGCCTAGCGCGTACCACTGGTTGGGACCCACGGCACTATAATAAGATAATTAATTATTTTATAGACAACAATACTCCACGTTGATTTTAGCATAACATAAAACAAAAATTAATAACAATAAATAAAAGACAAAACCACAATACATAAATAATATTTGACGTGACAATAATTGCTGCATTGTCATTCGGCAGAATGAAGATTTTATGTTTATTTTTGTTTATATACCTGGGCTTCTGGGCTTAGGGTTTTCTCCAAACACGAAACACAATATTTACAGAGGAAACAGTGATTATTAGTGCCATCAGAAATTAGATAAAATTTACCAATATCCAACTTAATGGTACTACCTACTCTTGTACAACGTCATAAATTATCGGTTTTGTCGGGAGTGGTACCATGCGATTATTTGTACTAACAATGATAGCTGAATTTTAAAACAATACGTAATGCAGCCCGCAGATCAGATTTTTTTCTATTATTACCTTATTGTTTTATCCAAAGCATTAGTTAATCCACGAATTTTTTGTTTTTTATTTTTTATTTGATAGGAAAGCATATTGAAACGTCGGAGATTAAATTTTAAACCGTTTATAAATTACTAAAAGTACATATTGTTATACATACCGTCGCCTATCACATAGCGGTTTTATACAACATTGTTGGTTTGAGTTGCTCTTGTGTTATTGAGTGATCCTTCGAGATGTCGCCACTGTGTCTTATCTACTATTTTTCAACTGTAAAATCTCTTTATAGGACACAGATGCGAGATGATGGTTTGCACCGAATGCAATGGCCTGATGAGTCCCATACTAAGACGAAACAGCGCTGTCGTCATTTTACGGACCTGGAGCTTTTCCATTATCTTGGAGATCTATATATATATATATATATATATATATATATATATATATATATATATATATATATATATATATATATATATGAATAGTTTGGTTATTCCGGGTTTCAATCCGTTTGTTCAAAAAATCGTTTTCACGACGTTTCGCCAAAATCTCATTTGGCATTTTCAAGTGCGGTTCGTCTCGTTACTCGCTGAGAATCAGTTCTCAGCGAGTAACGAGACGAACCGCACTTGAAAATGCCAAATGAGATTTTGGCGAAACGTCGTGAAAACGATTTTTTGAACGAACGGATTGAAACCCGGAATAACCAAACTATTCATTCTACCATCCGTGAAAATTTACGATATAACATATATATATATATATATATATATATATATATATATATATATATATATATATATATATATATATATATATATAAAGAAATATTATATGGTATCTCCCTCCTAATGGCGCCTGGCAAACATTATGAGAATAGACATTATTAGTACATTAGGTTGTCCAAGTTGACATTATGAGGTCAAACATTGCTTATTTATTATAAGAGATTAAAAATTATGTAGGTAGCATTACATGCGAAGTAAATAGATTTAAAAATCTCTTAAACTTATAGCATGAAACATGTAAATGGATATTTATCTAACTTAAGAGTATATTTTTATTTGGCAAATCCTTAGATTTGAAAATACTAAATTGAGCGTTTCCATTGCAGGCCGTTCTCACAGTGCGAGAGAGAAAGAAGAGTGAACGTAGTAGCCTTCTTTCTTTCTGATGAGCGGAGCATAGAACCAGATAGAGAGTCTTTTTCGCACTTAGGGGTCACGTGGTTCTATGCTTCGCATTTTAGAAAGAAAAAAAGAATACTACTTGCACTTTTCTTCGTCTCTCGAACTATGTGAAAGTTTAATCTATTAATTCTTAAATCTTGGAAGAAATGACGTTCTAAAGCACTATTAATTAATCTTACAGTATAAAGTCCATTTCGACCATAGTTTTGCACTGATTTTCAAAAAAGGTATTGAGCATATTTTCAAAGATTCTCCCAAAATCATTGAGATAGAAACAGGATTTGATAATTTAGCAATGCTAAGAAAAATAGTGTCACTGGTCTACCACAACACCATCGAACCTCTTTGTTAGTAGAAATATGTAATCAAAAGGTAATTATGAAGACCAAACAACAGAGCAAGGTTGAAAATAGAGCGACACTAGATGATAAATTAAAATGAAATCCGTCAACACCAGCTCAGGGCAGAAACCAATAGAAATTGTTAGAAGAGGCTTGTATTTAACAGTTGATGAGAATTGCTAATGGATGATGATGATGACATTGAAATGGCCCAAAGAATGGAAAATATAAAAGAAGAAATCAAACGTAAAATTGAAACAATATTTAATAAACAAGATTCAAGTTGAGTATCAAAGATACATAAGAAAAATTATTGCTTAAGAAATGGTCGAAATGAATAAAAATATTATATAGTACATACGATTCCTTCGGCAAGACTGCGTTGCCCCCGTACATTTTTACTTTCCCACTTTTTCCTATTTTTCTCTGTTACTAATGATTCAATTGAATCGATCCAGGGCTTCTTTGTTGATATTTTTATTCTCTACAAATCGCCTGTCACATTATCGCGGTTGCTTCATTAGATTTGATTTTATTAGCAAAAAATTTTTTAGTTTTAATTTTTTATTACAAATTAATGGTTCATAGTTGAGAATGGAAAACATTACAAAATATCACTAGGGTTTGTTGTTAATGTAATGACATAGTTGGTATCCTGACGGTAGTTTTTTCAAGAACAAATCTCTATTCATTGGTCTATAAAGACAATACAAGTAAAACAACCATATTTTAGTCAATCTTTCTGTTATTGTAATACCCACCCAAGTTTTCTTAATATATTTTGACTTCTTGAACAAGAATTTTTGGGGTATAAAAGCTTCAGCCTGGGAGACAAATTGTTATTAACATATAATTTGCAGTAAATTTGAAAATTTGCTTTTTTTGTGAAAGAAGAGACATTTTTATATTACTTGGATCACTCTAAACAAAAAATGTTTCTATTAAAATTTTCTTTCGATGTTTATTTTCTGAGATAATTGAAATTAAACTTCCGAAAATTGACATTTTCGCGATTTTCCAATACTCAGAACTTTGGATTAAATAAATATTTTTCAATTCTGCAGGCATCATTTGGAAGGTCCACTCTTAAACTATGATATGAAATGAAACGCTAGACAAAACAATTGTTTTTTTATTACTTTTTTACTTTATAAATCAATAGCGTCTTACCGCTTTTATGCATGCGCTATTATATATGCATGTATGGTTGCCTACTTACAGGTTCAGTTACGAAAACTCCTCGACTTGCAATTAATGAAGGTTTAATATATATAGAAAACATTTTCAAAGTATTATTGATATAATCCCTCTATAATTTAGTTTCATTCCTTGCGAACTAAATTGAATGGTTGAAATGGAACTTCAGTAGTTTTACTATTCTATGGTGACTAAAGTATGCATGAAAACTTAACTGGAAGTATACTTTTTACTTGTCCATTAACCAATTATATTTTCATTTTTACTTTTAAATTCATGATTTAAAGTATATCTGATTTTTGTAATTTTATGGATGATAAAAGGGGAGAGTGGGATATATTGTACCATTTTTCAGTTTTTGCAAAATATCTTTTTTTTGATATTAATTAAAACAAGCTCTTTATCATGAGTCACATAGTTTAGAATCTCATTTAACATGTACCGCAACATCAACACCATACTCTTAACAGATTTCACAAAATATGCGTTTTCCTAAAGGCTTTCCTTTGGAACAATTTACCCAACAAGTGGGTTTAATTGTCCCACGGGTTAGGTAAATTGTACCACTAAGACTTAAGAGACTTCTAAACATTATAATAAAGTAAAATAAAATGGTTTTAATGATACACAAAATGTATTGATTATATTTTTATTATTAATGAAAAAGTGCTAACAAAAATTAAATATTTTTTCAATAGAATCAGTCATAATATGCCAAACAAAAACCAAGCGTATTAAAGTCTAAAAAAAAATTAACATTTATCAAACTTAAATACTTTCTTTCTAAAATTAAATGATATATGAAAATGGAATGAATCACTTTTACTTAAGAATATTATTTAGTCAGTCATCAATTATTTATCTATTAATGTACTGAGATCAAATTCTTTATTTTCTTTTACCCTGTTTTAGTTTAAACAATTATCGCAAATATCGGGATTCGATGTACAGGTTTCGTGAACCCATCTATGACAACGAACGCACTGTAGCCAGTCAACGTTGGGCCCAGCTTTGTCAAAGTAGTGAATCTCACATATTGCACAAACATCTTCCTCGTCATCATCATTATCATTGTCGTCTGTCGGCTCTAGAACTACATCCCCACAGTCATCGCTGCTCGTTGATGAAGATCTTTGTCTTTTCTGAGTTTTCCTTATCTTTTTCTTTTTAAGTACGTTTCAATTATTTTGTGCTTGTCCTTTTTTTATTGCTTTAGTTTATCCTACATTCACTTGTGACTTCCTAACTTTTTCTAAAACAACATCTTCACAGCTTGTAGAAGAAGATCTGTTTCTCTTCTGAGTTTTAATAATCTTTTTCTTTCGTTCTTCGTTTTTAATATTTTGTGCTTTTTCTTTATTTAATAATGTAATATTAGTGGTAGTTCCGGGTATCTTCTTTAATTTCCTTGTGGTTTTTACTCGTTTAACTGCAACTGATTCTTCTAATTTATTTTTATAAGGGCTTGATGTAATTTCAACTGCTTTCTGAATAGTATTTTTTTTTTGTGTTGTTTACTTTTGGGGATAGGGCACAAAGAGTTTAACGATTTCCTAATATTTTCAGTGTTCAATCCTGAAGTCGATGGTTGTTGGTTTAATGATGATGATGTTGGGGAGTTTTCCTTTCCTTTGATAATGTTGTCTTCTGTTCTTTCATCACTTTTTTCTGTCTGAGTTATGCTGCTTTTTTCCTGATCATTATTTGCTATCAAAGTCGTAGAATCCTGCAAAATCGATGTACTTTCATTGCTTAGAAGAACTATCAACGTCCATATTGTCAGCAGCTTCAAACAAATGTTCTGGGAAGACATTTCTGTTCACTGGCCATACATCAGATGTCTTAAATCCATTACAAATTGTATCAATCACTGCAGCTTCCGCAAATAAAGTAGCTACTTGATACTGAGTCACTTGGCGACCAGGATTTGTTCTTAGCCATTTTTCCACGGCTTGTATGTAATATGTGCTCATTGGCTTGAAAAAAGAAACGTCCAATGGTTGAAGCCGGTCAGTAGTTGTGCCCAGGCAGTTGGAGCATTATAATCCCATTATCTTTGACTAAGGTTAACGCTTCTAGATTTTTTGAATGTGTTATATGACCATCGAGCAGAAGCAAAACTTTGTTTGAAGGAGATGGTTTGACTACACTAATAAAATGCTTAATCCATTCGACAAACAGGGCAGAATTTATGTAGCCAGATTCTGAAATGGTAACAACACTACCCTCTGGTGTGTCATTACCCAACTCTGAGTTTTGTCTCATTCTTTTGAAAATAAGCATTGATGGCACAAATTGTCCCGCGGCATTAGCACAGCAAACTGCAATTGTATTAATCCCCATTTCTCCACTTGTGATTGCGCCAACCTGTTTTTTGCCTTTTAAGCCAACTATTTTTTGCGGTTTCTTTTGGACTGTGGAAAATCCGCTTTCATCTACATTAAATATACTTACAGCTGTTAGGCCATTTTCATCAATAGATCATAGAAACCATAAACATTGTATCTATTAAAGCCTTTTTTTCTATTTATGGATGTGCTTTCAGGCTGTCTTACGCCCAGTTCTGGATGTCGGCCTTTAAAAGCATAAAACCAAGCTTTGCCAGCCATTTTTCTACTTTTATTAAATTTGTGAGAGATATGATGTTTTTCCGCTATATCAAATGCGAATTTCCGAACGTCACTGATTGTCAGTCCAAACAAATTCTTTTCTAAGTCAATAATGTGTTTGACTAGCATATTTTCCAATTCCATATCAAAAATAGTGGGTCTGCCTTTATGGATACTTAAATCATTGGCAAACTTATTTCGCTTTCTGTCATGACGTAAAATAGTTACTTTTGAAAGAGAATATGTTGCAGATATCCGGTTCAAGCTCATCTCCTTCTTTTCCAGAGCCAGCAATGCCCATTCCAAATCCTCCTCCTTCCATTTATAATACTTTTTTTGGTCATCATTCATCTGGAAAAATACAAAATAATAATTATTGCACCAAGTTAGGTAAATTGTACTAGTAGAAATAAATCAACTGTTGGTGGTACAATTTACCGAACCGAAAGAGATTTGTAAAATAAATATTTGTCACAAAATAACTTCTAAACATAATACGTTCGCAACTTTATGGTTTAAGCGGTGATTATAGACCTAATCAGTAGAAAATATAGCAAAATCGTAACTTACATTTTCACTGAGTAATGTCCTTAGCTACACACGTCAAAATTTATGAGACACTTACAAAAACGTTTTTTTTTCTCTAAAAATGAATGCACTTGCCGGACGCCATTACAAAATGAGAAGTAGTAGAGGGCGCTGTCGGCGCTCAGTTTCGTGTTGTCAGGAAAGAGAAAAAGTTACACTAAATGTAACATTTTCAGGTGGTACAATTTAGCAGGCAATACAATATATCAGACTCTCCCCTATATAAAATCTTTTAATAAATTTTAATTGCTTGTGATTATGCATAAAAATACCTATAAAGTAAAATAAAAATATTTTTAGCTAACAACCGTTCAAAATTATTAATTTAAAGAAGCATCGGATGAAAATTTTTTGTGTAGAAAATACAAAAATATTTTCGCAAAAAAAAATTCAATTTTCTGCAAATTATTTGTTAATAACCATTTTAATCCCATGCTGACGAACTTCCACCCAAAAAATTCGTGTTCAGGAAGTCGAAATATAAAAAAAAACCTCTGATTCAAGACTATAAGGCATCTATTCAATAAAATAGCTACGGTTTGGCTTCACCGATCATGAGCTTATGTGCGGGCTTGTTTTCGAGACGAAAAACCTTAATGCATTGTGCGAAGTCTAGTTTTGTTTCTGTATCCCAGTGATATACCCAGGTCTCATCGCCTAGTCAGGATCATCAGTCATTGTTTCGTGAATACTTTTAGGCGAGTAATATTCCTTCGTTAAAAATTATAGTACAAAAATCCTTTTTTGTTACAAAACGCTTCATAAAATACAAAATAACGAACGATTTAAAGTCAACTCAACATTTAGCGTTGCAAAATAAAGCACAGTCAATTATTTCCACCACGACTAGGTGGATATTTTTCTAGATTCCCACGTAACAATTAAAACTGAGTCAAAATTTCTGAAACCGGCCAATAAAAATCGACTAGTTGATTCTCATGAATTTTTCTGCAGATTCCTAAAGCCTTGCACGTCAAAGTTAATGTCTTAAAACATTTTCTGAAAATTTAAATTTTTTAAAAAGTTATAAACAAATGAATTTCTAAGCAACTTTTTATTAAAATTGCGATATCTTGGTTAATATTTAATACAAGTTGATGAAATTTTTATGGTATACTCATAAATAGTAACGGAATCGAATAAAAGATGATTTAAACTGAAAACTTGTAATTTGTTAATAAACAAATAATTTTGCAATAAACAAATAACAGTTTTACCAACTTCTCCTTGTGCTACAAAAATTTTCTTTTCACATTTGCATTCCTTAAACTCTAGCCTCGATAACAGTGAAGTGAAATTTTGGTGATCTCAACTTGGAAAAAAGTTATGAATTTTTAAATATTATCATGAAGACGCTTGAATGCAGCCGAGGCGGGCGCGCCGCGTTACGTCATGCGAGCGATACCTACAGTACAACGTATACTTTTCTCCCCTGGTTTTAATGTTAATGTTTATAAGTTTATAAAATAAAAAATACCTCATACACACATGTTTACTCTTCTCATTTATTATTTTACAGCTTTATCTACTTTCAATATAGTGCTTTTTGAACATGTGGAAAAATCTTACATTCTATAGAATTAATATTAAAATGGCTTACAGCAATGAAATTGGCATGTTCCCTTGATAGTTTGAGCTGTAGAGAAAAGTTTCTTTAGATATTCTTGGTGCTTTTTATATTCATCTAAAGTACAAAAATCCAAATCAATTTTGTGAAAAAAGTTGCGTGCACATTCGAAAAGTTTTTGTGTTGTAACAATCGTTTTATCTTGTAAGCTAGCATGATATGCATTCCTCTTTAAGCAAACATTTTTTATCTGAATAAAAATTAAAAATAATGAAAATATTAGCTACTACTTACTGTTTCGTGCTGACGTTTGCTATTGATTTTAACCGATTTAAAATCTTTCACTACTGACATTACTCGACTAACATCGTCAGAAAAGTAAAACTCTTTGACTTTTATCAGGTTGAGCACAGTAGCCTTTATCCTCTTTTAACATTTTAGCTGAAGCAACTATATGTCTGCTTAAATTAAATGTTTTTGCCATTTTTCTAATAGACCACTGTATAGGTATCGTTGTCAATAAAATTAATTTTTGCTGTCATGTTGATGTTCGCGATAATGCAAGTTTGAAATCGCTGATCCAACTATTACAATCCACATTATTAAAAATATTTGAACTATTATTATTAAAAGATTTCCGTAGAAGCTCGTGGTCTGTATCTGATAGATTTAAGCTTAGTTTTTCGGTAGGAGGAGCGATTAATACTTCTTGTAACGCAGTTGCAAGTTTTAGTCTTTTATTCTTATTATCCATAGATTTAATACAAACATAATCTTCATCTTTTTCTGAGAAATCTAATTCTATTTCATCTTCTTCAGTCTGCGAATTAGCTTTTGTTTGCAAGCTGCTCTATTTGATTTGTTGTTGATCTATTTATTTTTTGGAACTGCACAGAATCTTTTTTTTTTATATAACTGACTTTTACATGAAATACAAACGAATAAACCAAAGAAATCTTTAAACTTTTCATCGCATTTTTCAGACAAGAAACATAGTTTATTTTTACACTATTGTGACCTTTTTTTTTGAAAAGGATTAAAACACTTTAGCGGTTGTGTCATGATAATAATTAACAGATCACTGCTAGCGCAGTAGCGAATGCACATTGACGTATGTTATATACGATTTGCATAACATGTAACAACACAACAGCTCAGAATTATAAGTAATAAAAACTCAACTAAATCGATTAGGCATGACAAATAAACATATTTCTTTTCTAAATAATAATATAACTACAAATTATTTAAAATAAATTAATTAGATTGTAACATCATTCGCAACATATATATTTAAAAACGGTTATAATGAAAGTAGATAAAGCTGTAAAATAATAAATGACAAGTGTAAACATGTATGAATAAATTATTTTTTTATTTTATAAAGTTATAAATATTAACATTAAAACCAGGGAAGAAAAGTATACGTTGTACTGTTAGGTATCGCTCGCGTGACGCGGCCCGGCGCGGTCGCATTCAAGCATCTTCATGATAATATTTAAAAATTCATAACTTTTTTCCAAGTTGAGATCACCAAAATTTCACTTCACAGTTATCGAGACTAGAGTTTAAGGAATGCAAATGTGAAAAGAAAATTTTTGTAGCACAAGGAGAAGTTGGTAAAACTGTTATTTGTTTATTGCAAAATTATTTGTTTATTAACAAATTACAAGTTTTCGATTTAAATTATCTCTTATTCGATTCTGTTACTACTTATGAAAATACCATAAAAATTTCATCAACTTGTATTAAATATTAACCAAGATCGCAATTTAAAAAAAAAGTTGCTTAGAAATTCATTTGTTTATAACTTTTTGAAAAATTTAAATTTTTAGAAAATGTTTTAAGACATTAACTTTGACGTGCAAGGCTTCAGGAATCTGCAAAAAAAATTCATAAAAATCGACTAGTCGATTTTTAGTGGCCGGTTTCAGAAATTTTGACTCATTCTAAATGCGGAAAGAAAGTCACAGTCAAGAGTAAATTTGACTAAAAGAAAATGTGTTGAACCTTTTATCAAATTATAATTTTTGTTTTCATGACGAGCAGACAAAAGTATTGTCGGAATTACCAAGGTCATTATATTATTAAACGTAATTAACAACAATGTAGGACACGGTTTGGCATAACAAAATTCAACTGACATTCCCACGTATTTCTACCAAAACGCTCCTTAAATTTATGAACATAAATTAACATTATTTATGGAACAGAGAACAACGCTATCTGTCGACTGATGTAGTTTTAAATGTAACAGGTTGATACGGTCACTAAAATGCATTTAAAAAGGAAGTACACAATAATTATTTTTTGGGGTGAATTGGCTCAATTTTTAACACAGTTCCCACCGTTTATCACATTAAACTTAAGAGAGAAAAAAATTATGGTTTCGAATTAGGTCTAAGGCTGATTTTTTTTTTCGATATATCGCTATTTACCGATTATTTCCAAATAATTATAAATAAATTTTAAAATATCGATTATTGATAATCAATACATCAATACGTCAATAAATACCAGTGAGGTAGAAATGAGGGAAAAGGACATCAAATGACTAAGAAGATTTCGAATTCGTCATATTATTTCTACTTTTTTGTAATAACACTTTACTCAATTACTTACTCACTGTCCATAAGTGTTTAAAGTGGATTAGGTAATGATGTTCCCTTCCTTGAAAAATTCACAGTGCCTAGCCCTTATTGTCGTGGCAATTATATGTGGGCGTGGTTTTGATGACGCATTTGCAAAAAATGCAAAAACGGCACTTCTTAAAGTTACTATTATCGCCATCCGCAGCTTAAAACTAATAAAATGGTAACTCCGAGACGACTTAGTCCCTACCGACAGACTCTTCAGGTTATCCAAATAAAATTCAAGATATTTGTACGAAACTATGAAATTTACTTTACTGAAAACATACGGTAGCTGTAGATTTAAAAAAATTATATAGCAACAATCTTGTTCATCAATGAAAACTGCATGTTACAATACGATATTATGTTTCTTTTTCTTACAAATTTAAACAATACAGCTAGTTATCTGTTTGTGAGTACTTACAATTGGGCTGCAGTCACTAAAAGCTGGTCTTAGGCAATGGAATTCTTGGAAACAGCACAGCTCTCGGATGTTTTAATATCCTCTTGTGAGTAGTTTGATACGTATGGCCAAAAGGGGATCAAACGCAATCCATTCGCCAGCAGAAGTAACTGATTTCGAAGAAATATGTAGTATTTTTATTAAGGACGAAATAAATTTCAGGATAAATCTTGAAAAAACTGAGATAAATGTGAATGACTGCAATAAAATCTTGAAAAATTGTTATAAAAGCATTAAATACTATAAATGCTTTAAATGCAGTAAATGGTATATATACTGGGATACAATTTAAAAAGCTGAGGTATGATTTTAAAAAGTTGGCATATGGTTTAAAGAGCTAGTATATAATTTAAAAAGCTGGCAACTGAAATAGAAGAAAAATCTCTGGGTTAGAATTAGAAATTTTTATGAGGTTATTGCGTGCGTAAAATGGAAATAATTTAATTTATTAAATTCGACGACTATATTGAATAATATAGATTATAGTGAATTGATTTCGGTGTCGATTGATCAAATTATATAATAAAACACACAGACGATCACTTTTTTGTTTTTTAAAAATTGTACACGAACGCTAGAGCGGTCAGTTACAAAGAAAACGGCTGAATACCAAAATTTCAAAGTGCAGGTTTTCTAAAGCCACGGTCCTAATTTTTGGAAAAATCCTCGACACAATGTATTCTTAAAATTCAATATTATTCACCCAAAACTGCAACGGAAATAGATAATCAGTTTACAGACACCAAAAAATGATAAAAATACTTATACCGAAAACTCGTTTTAAATTGCTACTCTAGTTAAGAACGATGCCGATAGATGGCGAGAGGCATACAATCTTTTGTGAAATTTGAAGTCTAAATAAAATAGACGTAAAGTAAAAAAGAGACTGTTACACTGTGATTTGTGAGGTATTCACTTTGTGAATTATAAATCGGGGTTTTCTGTCGTTAATTTGTACTATTTTATGTGAATAGTATGGATAATTGTACTGAACGTATTTGTTGCAGTAGAGACAGTGAATAACAAGAAATCAACAGGAATACTATTTCTTAGGTTAGTTTAAACAACTAACAGGCCCGCACCAAAAATATTTTATAGTAAGTATTTTCTAGTGCTTTTTTGTTTTAAAATGTTATAATTGTTAGAATAAATGCCAATTTATCCCCATTAATTACAGATTTCCTAAAGATCCTGCATGCTGTAAAGATTTGGTGGGATTTGTAAAGTCTAAAGATTGGCAATTCACAAAATATAGTGTGTTTGTTTCTAAGCCACATAGTTCAGAAAGGACTTGAACGTACCAATGAATGGGCCAGATTATAGGACTAAATGTGAACCGTACAAAAACCCTCCTATTATTATATTTATTCTGGTTATGTTTTATTTATTTACTGTATATCTATATTAAAACTTTGTGACCAAATTAAAAATTGAGGTATTAATTTCACTAGTTTTGTCATATTTCTAACAGGAATCTTAATGAAACACAGTACAACAGTACACAAAAACGCGTAACAATAACAAAACATCATGTCAAACGACAACTTCATTATTGAGTTTCCTTAATTTTTAATGATATTTTTCTTCTGAACTATGTTTATACGTATTTAAATAAATAAATAAATAAATATTTTTTTTTAGTTTTATCTTCTGAGATAGCGTTTTTCTTAACATTATAAAATGCTCATATCGTCTCCTTTTGTTTTAGTGTCAATTACCAGAACCAATAATTGGAATTGCAGATAATTGGTCATGGGAAAAAACTCCAAAAACCACCCTAAAAAACGGTTAAAGGTTGGATCTACACCCTCACACGTGTGTGTGAACGTTAACACTCATACAGCGTCCGTTAAAAAACTGGGCCGGACACATTAAAATGTACTCGATCGTAACGATAATGAATCTCCCGAGTAGTTTAATTTAGGTTATTTTTTGACATGTATTTTTAAAAAGCCATTGAATATATTTTTTTACTAAATTCGACATAAAAATTATAATATTCTGACCGAAAAAGCTTTTTGTTAATTGAATTTTAAACATGTTACCTTCTAAAATCTTATTTTCGTATTCATCGTATTACTTACTCTATGCCCAATCCTCCTTTAAATAAAAAATATTGAAAATTGAAATTAAAAATTGAATATTATTTTGAGTTTGTGTTATTAGGGAGCAATTTGGCAACACAGCAAATGTACTATGAAAGGTAATCGAAAAAAAGCAACATCTCTTCAATTTATCCGATCTACGGCCTAAATAATTTATATCACTAACAATAGTGGTATAAATTATTTAGGCCACCCCGTAGATCGATATGTCGAAATCTTTCTTTAAAAGCCAAGCCAAAATGAAAACGAAATCAAAATTAATTCAGTAGTTTCAAGTCCAGATATGAAAGGTGATTTTCCGGGAAATTTATCAATCGATTGTGGGAAAACTAGAAATCTGAAAATTTGACAGTGTACTAACGTGCATGGGAACAGTTGTCTAAAATATTTTCAAGATGGTGGCACTTCCGGTTATAACGGAAGTAGATATCAACTTGCGTATTTTAAATAATACATCATATATATTATTGCATTTTCGATTTTTATGTAAAATTTTAGACATATTGCATAAATAATGTTCTATTCTTAAGTCTCACCGTTTCGGATATATTTAAATTTTTATGTCAAAAATGACATTTGCGGATCAAAACTTAACTATAATTTTATTTTGGGTTAGTTTTCTTGTAGATGAAGATCGGCTATAGTAGATATTTTGAAAATTATTAGTACAGAGTGGTCAAAAAAGAAGAATAAAAATTATATTTAAAAAATCGTCAAAAGTCATTTTTTTCAAAGAAAAAATTTATTAAAAATCAAGTTAATCATTGAGTTAACTTCGTTTTAAAGCTCTTCTCTGATGTGTAGACTTAGGAAAATGACGTGTCAGAGACCAACAATAATCAGACATCATATTTGTATCCCAGAAATCCTGATAGCGCTCTTCCATGATGCGTAAGTCCTGATGCATACGCGCTCCCTGCTCTCCGCTCATATCTCCTAAATTTTTCGGAAACCTGTCTAGGTGACTATGGAGGAAGCGGAGTTTTATGCTCATATTGCACCCCAAATATTTTAATTGCAACAGAAGGTCTACAAATATAAATTTCTGATTTTTTATTTCCAAGAAAATCCTGCATCACAGAGATGAACAGCTGTCCAAGCCCTTAGTTCTAACTCAGTCATAAAAATTCTAAATTGAGTATCTTTCGTAAGTTGTCTAATTTGGGGGCCATCAAAAATATCGGCTTTAATCTTTTCCATAATGAGTTGAGGAAATTTTTGGCAAATGTAAGAAAGGCAGTCCCCGTCTTTATCTAATGATTTAACAAACTGTTTCATGATGCCCAGTTTTATATGTAATGGTGGAAGGATAATTTTGTCAAGAGGTACTAGTGAATTCTGGACTATATTTTGCTTTCCAGGCTTCATATTTTTTCTCAAGGGCTAGTTTCTTCTTACCCAATACAGGAGTATTGGCTTTACTGTTCCAAAGACATATAAAACAGAGAAACTTAGTGTAACCACTTTATTGACCGAGAAGAATGTTCACCATTTTGAAATCAACTCAAAATTGCCAGATATGGTCATTGAACTGTATTTTATTTAAGACTAGCGAGTTACAATATTCTTCCTTTAACTTTATACTGTGGGCAATAGGTATCTCAGCGTATTTATTTCCATTATGTAATAGAATACATTCTGGGCTACGTTTTGGGCTGTCAATGAATAAACGCCAGTCGTTTGATTCGTATTGTTTCAAGCCCATTTTTATCAACAAGTTTTTAATGTCTGAACAAAAGGTAAAACCGTTTTCTTCGGAAAAATAACGCCGTAATTCTTTATCTCTTTCACGATAAAAAGTTATTTTAGTATTTGAAGTAATTAATTTTTTTTCTTTCAGTCTTAATGCCAACAATTCTGAAGCTTATTTAGAAAAATTTAAATCTCTTATAAGATCATCTAACTCATTTTGGGAAAAGCATTTTAGCTCATTCGATATACCTTCAAAATCAGCATCATTTTGTGATGAGCTTGGCCTTCCTTGTCTTGTTCTAAGGGTTCAGATATATTTTTAGGCATTGAAAAGTCAGGTGAATGGTGCACTGGATGCTGAACACAACTAGTACTTGGGTACTGCCATTTAGCTCGATTTTTAGTGTTTAGACCGTTTACGTTCACACTACAAAAGTAACAGTCTTCGAGATGAAATAAATAATAAATAAATTTAAATAATCTTCGTGCGTGTAATTTAATCGCCCCGATATGATTATTATTAATGAATGTCAAATGGCAAGAAATAGTGACAATTCTGTAGTGTTTGATTGTTTTATTTTCGCCACGCCTCGCCGTCATGGCCAACTAATAACAAAACTTAAAAGCCGTATAGCATTTTTACAATAGAAAAATTTTGAATTGCTAATATTTTGAAATTTACAAATTTTTGGAACAGACAACCTTATACAAAGTTACCCTTATTTTTAATGCTTAATATAATAAAATTATAAAATAGGTGCTTTTTATTTGAAACAATTGTCTTTTGACGATTTGTTAAATATAATTTTTATTCTTCTTTTTTGACCACTCTGTACTAATCATTTTCAAAATATCATAAAAGGCTACTAAAGTCGATCTTCGTCTACAAGAAAACTAACCCAAATTAAATAATAAAGATTTCTTTATAGGAAAAATTTATAGTTAAGTCTTGGTCCGCAAACGTCATTTTTGACATAAAAATTTAAATATGTCCGAAACGGTAAGACTTAAGTATAGAACATTATACATAAAATATATCTAGAATTCTACGTAGAAATCAAAAATGCAATAATATATAGGGTGTTTCATTTAAAATAAGCAAGCTAGTACACTGTTAAATTTTCAGATTCTTCATAATTAAATATTTCACACAATCCATCGATAAAGTTAGCGGAAAATCATCTTTATAGATAAACGCTACCTGCATTGTATATACCATGCAATAATTATTTCAACTACATCATCAAATATTCCTAGCAGATGTTTCAAATCAACTTAAATAATTTTCCATATTGTGAAAAGAAGTAAAAATGACACGAAACGTTGACGCTCTTAAAAGCCTAAACATGTGTCCGAAAATCAAAAAGGACCGACATCACTAAGCGTGCCATATCTCTCCTATCGAACTCATTCAAAAAAAAGCAGATGCCCTTCAGTTCACCACCAAAAATTGCAAAGGGGTGCAAACTAACATACATCCCTTTTCTATTATTGTATTTAATATTCTATTGAACATGTACATTTTCGTTGCACCTTGTATACCCGCATAGTTATATATTGAGCGTACTTTCGGCCCGTGCTGGCTTGAAACGGTGTTTATTTAAATGCAGAAAAACATGTTCGGGTTGACAAATAGATTTTGGATAACGACTGGAATTAGAATTAGGTTCTATTGTATTTAGGACAATCGGAAATAACGATATTTAATGTTTTTTTGTAGAATTTTTAATGGTACATAGACAAATATTTTTAAGTTATCTGTCTTCTTTACAATACAGGGTGATTCTACGGGAGATTTATCGATCGATTGTGGGAAAACTATAATTAGAAAGCATCTGAAAATTTGAAACTGTACCAACCATAGACATAGTAGAGAATGGACCAGGCTAGTCATTCATGAATATGAAATTTATAAGCGCCAACATGTTTGTAGGCCAGGGGTTAGGGGTGTCGTAGCTCACAATCTATCATACGCCAGCGGCGTAACAATTTTAAAACGAATAAAAATATCAATTAATATTCTATGATGCTTTTATTTGCAGAGTTGAAATAAATATTTTTTCATAAGAAATAGTTAATTACTCTATCAATATGTCGTGATACGGAAGTTGTTGTACTTGAACATAAGTCAGTATTAAATACACAAATAATCGTAATATTCATATCATTTATCTTTTACGACATTAATGACTTGAAATAACCTTTTTTTATCCAAGGCACTAGTTATTATTTAAAACAGAGTACCATGTAAGAATTATCCAAGTCCAAAGTAAAAAATTGCGTAATATTTTGCCGGATTTTAGTTAAGTGGCTAATTAATGCCCACAATTCTAAAACCGACAAAAACTTTGTTTCTTGAACATTACTGTGATTGAAATTTTTTTTCTAAATTGTATGGACTCGCTGTCTATTTTTATTATTCCTAACAACGTGTCTATTCCGTACAGACACTCGCATATGAAATTTAACGTCAGCCATGAAATCGTAAAAAAGTAGTCTTACCAAAGTTCTAATGTCTCAAATATTGAAGTGCAATACTGAATAAATGTAACGACGTCGCAGTATGCAAATGACTACTTTGACGTTTGGTTAGTATACCAATTATTTATAAAAATAATAACACTTGTACAAAATTCCTAAAACGAGAAAATGGAGATATTTATGTAAGTTAATAAATGAAGCAAATTAAAAATGGAAATTTTTAAAAATATATATTCGACGGTGTATGTGTTCAGGAGAAAATAGAGTATTTACAACTTCATTTTCAAGAAATAACCTGTTAATATTTGTATATAATTTCAATTATGATTTGGAATATATATGATAGACTGTTTCAATTTAGGTATTAATCTGAAAGACTTGTTACAGTTAAACCTGTTTTACTGAACAGTCCCCAAACTCCAATCATAAGAAATTGGTATATAAAGAAATACAATAAAACAAATTAATAAAAATAACTATTAAATTTGTTTGCCCTTAAGTTTTGGCAGTACCATTGTTGAAAATTTTTAATATATCGAATCGACAATCTGTCATGTGTTTCTAAGGGAAATTATTTATTTTAATATGATTAGTGTATTTCTTGATTTTCACTGTTTCTAGTATCCTAAAATATTTATGACAAAATATACCGATAAGGATGGGATAAAAATAAGAATATGCTATTATTAAATATATTACTTGTTGGTCATATTACAATTATATATATATATATAAAATAGAATAACGTACAATAAAATATACTTTTTTTCTTACTTACTGACTATCGAATTTGTGTAAAGCAAATCTGAGACTATGTAACTATCGGACATCGAATAAAAATAAATAAAAATTGCAGAAATTGAAGTTTCATTTCTGGACTTTTCACACATGACAGTTATTATGCAAGTCATATATTTATTTATAACGTTTATGAGTTTTTTTTTTTGCAGATTTTGTAATATCTTGGTTAAATGAAAATTTTATACTTTTACAAGTAATAGGGAAAACAAAAATTAAGGAAAAAATTGTAAAAAGATAGGAAAAGCGGTACTATTTGGTGTAATATTACAAGGGAAATGTTAATGAAAAATAATAGAAAATGGTGGGCTTCTATTATGTTGGTCTCACTTTAAAACACGAACACCATCAAATCGATAATAGAAATCGTTTGGGCCAAAATGTTCACTACAGATACGAAGTGACTTGGGCAAGATTTTATCTTGTAGTCCTAATATATTAATCCAAAGGTCTCGGCGGTTAGAATCACTGGGAAACCTATAAAAAATCACTGATAACAAAATCTAAAATCCCAAGTTACCCGCCTATGATACCAAAGTTAACCTAACCTACCTGTGAAAAGTTAAATTTGGAAATAAATAATCCAATTTTCGGCAAACTTGGCAATGATTGACCATTTTGTCACTAATGAATAATTAGTCACTTACAAAAACACTTTTGGAATCACAAAAAATTAAAAAACGATTCAAGACACACAACGTCAACCACAAAAATGTCATATGCCAAAATTTTTATGAATGGACCGGATTCAACCTTGATCGTACGATAGCGTAAAAGAAATTTGCGAGGTTGCCAGATTTCATAGTTTATCACACTACTTAGAAATCTTGAATTTTCTGGGAGTTAAACTGACGCATTATAAAGCATACTATTTTAAAGATATTAGTTTACTATTGTAGCAATAAATTGTTTATAAATATTATATGAAATATATTATCATAATAATATTTTTTTTTTCATAAAAATTGGGTATTAACAAATTATATTGTTTTCCCTTATTTTTTTCCAAAACAGTTGGCAAATTACTACTGATTGTGACCCATTCGTGGCGTTTTGTTTTTGTAAACATTCCATGTCCAGACGTCCATGGTACCAACTTACATGAGGCGCCCGGCGTCTAAACTGGGGGTGACGCGTTAAACAGGAATGACGATGAATGGTCACGTGGTTGAGCTGAAAAAAGATGTACTTTAACTGGGCGAAAGAAGAAGAAATAATTGGGATTCCTTCAGCCCGATTCTGTAAGCCTATTTTTTTGATATTCTCTTTCCTTGTCTTTTTCAAGACAATGATATACTTATGCATTAATATAAATACGACAGAGATGAAAGATCATTATTATGACATTCTCTTTCCCTTTATTTTTATAGAATTCCAGCCCTTGTGTTTTTAATGTTGCCATTTTTAGCATCCTACTGTCATATCCCTGCTTTACATACTGGACCGAATTTATTTTACGGTATTCCACTTCCTTTAACCTCCCCCCCCCCCCCCAACTTTCTTGCTAGAATGTAAATTTTGCACCAAGTGATATTTATCTGTTTTAAACTTGTATTTTTTTAATATTGTTTGAACTCTTGACTTATTAACTCCTACAGAATCTTACACTATTTGTATAATCACTACTTGGATTTACTTCAATAAAAGCTAAGACATTGATTTCATCATTCTCACAGTTTTCCTTCTTGTCATCCTCTTTCCTAGTCTCATTCTAAGTTATAATAGGTACAAAAATAATAAGGATTACGAATACCTACATTTTTTTTTTATTATAATAGCCTTGCAAGTTGAAAATAATAAAGCAGGCATACAAATAACTACCATCACTTACGACCGTAAAATTGAAGAATACACAGTTTATTCATCAAAACGAAACTCATTAAACAAAACAGGAAAGAGTTAAAAAAATTGTGTACGAGCCAAATCAGAGTCCTCTGTTCGTGATGACACCGTGTCTGCTCTTTGCGGAAGTCGTTTTTTGTCAGCGGCTTCGAAGTGCTGGGGCCATTGTTTAGTTTAATGAGATAGCGGCGTTAAAACCAGTGCTGTAGAATATTGTATCGTTTCTAGAGGATGTATATATATATATATATATATATATATATATATATATATATATATATATATATAGTTTGCTACACTGGAAATTTATTTGTAGACGCAAAAAGGTAGAAAGGCTTGAGCAAGCAGAGCAGGAAAAGTTACATGACAAGGAAAAGAAGGTAAAATAACTCGCATTCGATAACCGATAAGATAACGTCCAACACGTTCAAAGATATAAGGAAAGGACACAAAAAATACAGGTCACCGCTGAGATAATTGACTGAAAGAAGAAAAGGGAAAGGAAAAAAACAAATGCGGTGAGGAAACAACAGAAGTAAAGCGACTGAAGGTCCACTTTACCACAGTCTTTGGCGGACTTCTATCTCCACCAGTACTCGGTGCAGAACTATTCTTTACCAATCGAGCATGACCCTCCGAACAAGTTTCGCGCCAAGTCGGTGAACCATACCCAATTAGTTACCCATTCTGCAGAGCAGGAAAAGTTACATGACAAGGAAAAGAAGGTAAGATAATTCACAAAAGGTAATCGAAAAGATAAGGTACAAACGAATCAAAGGCTACAGAAAATTCAGGTCACCGCCGAGATAACTGACTGAAAAGAAGACAAGAGGAAAAAAAAACAGATGCTGTGACGAAACAACAGAAGTAAAGCAACTGAAAGTCCACTTTATCACAGCATTTGGAGGATTTCTACCTCCACCAGTACTCGGTGCAGAACTATTCTTTTCCAATCGAGCATGACCCGACGAACAAGTTTCGCGCCAAGTCGGCGAACCATACCCAATTAGTTGCCCATATATATATATATATATATATATATATATATATATATATATATATATATATATATATATATATATATAAAGTAATGAATATGGAAGAATACAAAACTAAGATGACAGAAATTCCTCAAGCCCACACCTACAAGAGACCCAACTACATACCTTGAAAAATCGACAAAAACCATAATCAAAATCGCCAAACTAAGAGATGAAATCGAAAAGCGCATCATTCTTCGGGAAAAAGCGAGCAGATGTACCAAACTATATAGACGACCAAAAATCCATAAAGAAGGTACACCGATAAGACCCCTGGTAAGTGCAGTAGATTCACCAACTCAACAACTGGAAAAATACCTGCCACAAAATATGCAACCAGCGACCGAAATTGCAGACTCTTACCTGAAAAATTCGGATTACGAGGTCAGCATACTTCAAGAGTTAAAACTACAGAAAGATGACATTCTTGCTAGTCTGGACATCAAATTCCTGTATCCAAGCGTACCGATTGACGAAGCTCTAGACCAGATTGCTATGAACGAGGAGTTCCCACATTACCTTATCGACCTCTCAGAACGCTGTCACAAAAACCCATACTTTTCCTATGAAAATAACTTCTACCGACAGACTGATGGTGATCCTATGGGATCTACGCTATCACCAACCATCGCAAACCTTTTTATGAAATATATTGAAACAGAAGCCCTAAGACCATCCTTTTGAAAATGTTACGTGGACGACATCTTCATCATATGGCCACACGGAAGATCCAACCTAGACATATTCTTAGAAGAACTAAACAGCATTCATCACCCCATTCAGTTCACATTGGAAGTCGAAGTTAACAAACAGCTACCGTTCCTTAGCTTTCTAGTCACCACAAACTACGACCATCATTTTTATGGTCTACAGAAAACTTACACACACAAACAGATATCTGAACGCCGAATTACACCACCATCCGTCACAGTTACAATCGGTCGCCAATACATTGATCTCCAGCTCCTTGCGACTAACCAAACACATGAACCGCTAAGAAGAAATCAACAATATCACAGCTTTAAATAAAATAACTTCAAAGAACACAATATCAAAAAGACCATAAAACAGAACACAAAAGCAATAGCAGAGAAAAAATAAGATGATGACAAATCCAAATCAAAAACCACACTGATATACATAAAAGGTGTAACAGACATAATTGGAAGAATTTTAAGGAAGCATGATATATGCACAATTTAAAAACCACAAACAACAATACACAAATTATTGGGCAATCCCAAACACAAAATACCATTGGAGAACCAAGGAATATACAGCATCCCATGTAGAGGCTAAAAAAAAATATACATCGGCTAAACAAACAGAAGAATCTCTACCAGAATTTAAGAACATAAAAATAACATAAAGGAAAGCAAACCACATCAGCTTTATTCTAACATCATCAGAAGACAGAACACACTATAAATTTCCAGGAAACTAAATAGATCGGACACATAAAGCACTATAGAACGCACATTATGAGAGAAGGTCTCGAAATAGAAAGCACTAAAAGCTTTAATAAGAGAGATGATGACAAGATATCTCAAATACATGGAAAACTTTGTTGCGCAAGCTATAAAAAGGCTGACAGAGGATCAGCAACTCGAGGAAGCATTACATATATATATATATATATATATATATATATATATATATATATATATATATATATATATATATATATTTATGAAGTAAATGCGAAACAGTAAATGCAAACTTCTCTCCATCATATCCCTTCTGTGTTAGAGGTTGCACAGTTAGAATAAATTGTAATAAAACACAATTCATCCTATTCCACCACCATCGAGATGGTGGCCTACCTGTACCACCATACCGAGAAGAAAGTCAAAGCTTACACTCCCCGCCACAGTAATACAGCAGAGACACATGTTTCGTCTCTCACTAGACTCATCAGGGTATCGACATACACCTGGCTGTGCAAAGGACAGATCGGAAGGAAGTATGAAACACTGAACGCGGCTTCGCCGACCTCTCGTCAGATGGCTTATATATGTTTATACGGATTTCACGGATTCCTCCGTGTGAGATGCATTAGCAGTGGTTATATCCACATTATGCTGTTGTAGTGCTGAAGTCACATTCAGCAAACGTACAACTATATGCAACTCCGTATGTAAGTGAAGTAAATGCGAAACAGTAAATGCAAACTTCTCTCCATCATATCCCTTCTGTGTTAGAGGTTGCACAGTTAGAATAAATTGTAATAAAACACAATTCATCCTATTCCACCACCATCGAGATGGTGGCCTACCTGTACCACCATACCGAGAAGAAAGTCAAAGCTTACACTCCCCGCCACAGTAATACGGCAGAGATACATGTTTCGTCTCTCACTAGACTCATCAGGGTACCGACATGCACCTGGATGTGCAAAGGACAGATCGGAAGGAAGTATGCAACACTGATGCGGCTTCGCCGACCTCTCGTCGGATAGCTTATATATGTTTATACGGATTTCACGGATTCCTCCGTGTGAGATGCATTAGCAGTGGTTATATCCACATTATGCTGTTGTAGTGAAATCCGTATAAACAATATATATATATATATATATATATATATATATATATATATATATATATATATATGAAGCAAAATGCGAATAGTAAATACAAACTTCGTTCCATCCTATTCGTTCCGTCTTAGAGATTGCACAGTTTGAATAAATTGCTACAGAAACACAATTTATCCTATTCCACCATCATTGAGATGATGGCCTACCTGTACCAACATACTGAGAAGAAAATCAAAAATTACCCTCCCCTCCACAGTGATACGGCAGAGGCACATATTTCGTCTCCACTAGACTCATCAGGGTACCGACATGCACCGGATAATGTAATTGAATTACCAAATATTTTTAAAATATTTGCAGATGTTCCAACTTTTTTATATTTAAATATGTTTTAAATTATGTAAATAAAAATAAAACAAGCGTAACATAGTAAATTGAATTTAAAAAAATTAGAACATGTTATAAATAAGAACTATTATTTTTAGTACAAAAGGCACAAATTATGAACCGTAATAGAATAAGCTGCTTTTAAACAAATAATATGGCTTTAAAATATTAATAGTAGAGAGAAAAAAAGGCTATATTTTTAAAAATTCAACTTGAACAGTACTAACTGTTGAAAATTTTGGTCAGAGTCCTAACGGGAGCAGAAGAAGATAAACATATATTACATTTATAAAAAATTTTGCTAATTATTATCACCACAATTATTATCAAGTTCAAAAGAAAATATCGAATACAGCTTGTTTCTTTTCTTCTTTTGTCAACTTAGTTTATGTAGTGTGCTATTTACCTCAGGATGTCTTACTAATCGTGCGGTTTTTATGATGAAGTTTTAAATAGAATTCGGATCAACGAACTCAGTAAATAAATTACTAATATCTATATTTTTATTAGGAAGATTTGTATCAAAGTTAATTGCTGTCGAATATTAAAACTTATAGAACAAAGGAGGAGAACACCCAGAGACGCAGAGAGATAACAAGAACTTAAACAAAAAAATGAGAAAAAATATTCGAACATACAACACCAAATAACGAAAGTCTTAAAATTTAAATTATCCCTAAGTAAACATAAAATTATTATCATGAGAGATCAGCAAGGAAACATAATTTCGAAAAACTGCTGCAGTCTACTTTATATCTCGAAACAGGCATGTGGAACACTTCCAAATAATAAGAACATTAAAAGAAAAGCAACTGAATACAATCTATCCCTTCAAAGGGCATTCGTGGACTAACATAAGACATTGAACTCTATTTAAACTTCGGCTCTTTTGAATGCGATGAACGAAGCTAGAATCTCAATATTTGAATCTTTTGAAAAATATATGAAAATATCTCATTTCACGTAAAAATCCACGAAGACCTTGTTATCTTAAACATTGGAGAATATTTTGAAAACACTATCACGGGAGACTAAAGATATCAACATTGATGGAATCAGATTACAATAAATTCGAAGAGGAACTAAAGTTCGAGATATAGCAATACGTGTTGCAGAACTTAAATGGCATTGGGTGAGACATATAGCTAGATGGACTCAAGACACATGGGCAATAAGAATAACGTACTACAGAAAACTTGGATCAATAACATCAAAAGGCAAGCAGAAATAAGGTGATTTGAAATAGCACAAAACCGAACAGAAGTGAATGGGAGACAGATAAAGAGAAATGGGGGATCTAGAGAGAAAACATGATACTTTCAACATACGAGTATATAAAAACATTAGAGAAGTTTCTGGATCGTTCAACAGGACCTTTATATACTAGTGGACACAACAGACTAACCTCTCATTGATGAACAAGAAATCCTTAATGTCTGGAGTCCCTACATTACTGAATTATTTGAAGATCAAAGACCAAACATATCAGACGATGTGAATGGAGCTGAAGGATCGGAAATTCTGAAGTCAGAGGTTCTTCATGGAATAAAACGTGTAAAATCCAGAAAAGCAACTGATCCAGACGATATTCTAGTGGAACTCCTGCAATAGATTTATGAAGACAATATCGATATACTAAAATGTGGTTGTCGAACTTGCATTGTCTTTATTTTTATTAATTTTTTCGACATTTCGATTGACTTGTATCTCTAATCGTTATCAAGTATAAACTGAATGTTTTGTCTTAAGACTACGAGCTTAAATAGGGACTGTGTCCATTGAAGCGGAAAGTTTCGCGTCACTGTACACACCTCAATGATTTGAAGTTACAAAGTAGTGGTTGCCAAAGATTAGGTATCTTAATACTCGGTTTACTGAAGATTTCATTATTGTTTTTAATGTAAGCTGCTTCTATAAATTTTCTTTTTTTCTTGTCGGGTTCTATATATAATGCTGCAGCCTCAGACCATTTTATATGGTGTTTATCCGAGGCGTGTTCTGCAATACCTTATCTCGACGTTTCCCCTTTGTGTGTATGAGTTTTATGTTCCAGAATTCTAACTTTTAGTGGTCGTTTGGTTTCTCCAATGTACATTTCACCACACTCACATGGAACTTTGTAAACACATCCTTTCTTATTGGTACTTTTTGGTTTTGTTTTTGTTAAATGAGCTCTAAGTGCATTTCCTGATTTAAAGGCTGTTTTTATATTATAACTACCGTCAATTCGTTTTATTTTCTCAGAAGTCCCTTAATGTACGGAATTGTGAAGAAGGAATGAGTTTCTTGCTGTCCAATGTTCGTTGTTCTAAAGTTATTTATAACATCGGCAATTGGTTTCAAAGGATAACCATTCCGTTGTAAATCGGATTTAATATTTGCTACCTCTTTTTCCAATACAGGTTAATGAGTCACACCTTGAAGGTTTTCCTGAGTATTAATCACTATAGAATAAGGAATAAATGCGAAAGCTGCCTAAATGAGACTCAGATTGGGTTTCGAAATACCCTTGGCACTAGAGAAGCGCCATTTGCTCTAAATATACTTCTCCAAAAGTGTCGAGATTATTGTAAAGACATTTTCGTATGCTTTATCAATTATGAGAAAGCGTTTGGCAGGGCGTTTGAAGCTCATAGAGATACTGAAGAATGCCGGTGTGGATGTCAGAGGGCAGTGGTCCGAGTTAATGGTAAGCTTAACAAAGAATGCCAAATTCAACAAAGCTACTGCAGTTTAATTTATATTCGGACAAAGTTTTTAAGGAAGCTCTACATAACGGCGGCCTAATAAACACGATTCGTTATGCCGATGATACGACAATCATAAGTGATAGTCTTCAAGGTCTACAATAACTCTTAGATTCTGTCAATAGGGTTGCGAAAGAAATGGGACTCAACATAAATGTTGCTAAAACTAAATTTATGGTTTTCAGTCGTCTACCAAATCCAGACGCTTCGCTGCAAATAAAGGGAAAAATCGTTGAAAGAGCCTCCTACTTCATGTACCTTGGATGTTAGATTACTGAGCAGCTTGACCCAGATAAGGAAGTTAAATGCAGAATCACATCAGCTCGCAGAACTTCTCTAAAAATGAAATCGTTTGTCTGCAATGACAATCTAAATTTAAAACTTCGTCAAAAGATGGTCAAATGTTACATTTGATCAATGTTATTGCATGGAGAGAATGTATGGACACTGAAGGCTATCACGATTAATGGTTTGTAGGCATTTGAACTGTAGTTGCATAAGCGAATGCTTCGAATATCCTGAGTAGCTGTGCAGACTAATATAGCGGTATTAGATTGGGTAGGTACGACTCGTGAATTGCTGACCACTACAAAAGGCAGAAAATTAGCATATCTTGGCCATGTCCCCAGAGGAGATTAGTACAGAAATCTTCAACTGATAATGAAGGGTAAGATCGAGGGTCGTAGATGTATTGGAAGAAAGTAGATCTTTTGGCTGGGGAACGTCCGAGCGTGGACAGGAATACACAATGCTGAACAACTATGTAGAATAGTAAAGAACTGTGATAAACTCGCCATGGTATTTGTAAACGTCAGGGGGACCAGACACGCCACAGGAAGAAGAAGAAGAAAATATTTCTTATGCTTAGAGACGTTTTTTCCAGATATGATTGTTAAGATTGCATATATTATTTTACCATGCCTGTTTTTCAAATTTTTTTAATTATAAAAACTTATTTTTTAAATTTTTTCTCACAGATCTTCTTCTACAAATAATTTCTCCAACTGACCTAATGTGGAATAATTGCGTTTTCTCTTTAAAATAATTAAAATAATTTTTAACCACTCATAATAAACTGTCACTAAAATTGGACCATCGACATTTATACTCTCCAATATGTATTCTCATCACCTTGTGAAATATCTATTGCATTTGCTACATAAGAAATTGAACCATATATGGAATTCCATCTTCTGGGACCTGGGCAACTAAATGTATGTCAGGGTACTTGTTAGATTATCTCATTACATTATGTTACGTAATAGAAATATCCGCAACTCACAAATCAAACCTAAATCCAATCTAATAACATATGCAACACCAGCGCCCAGGCCAACGTTCTGTAAATTTAAATTCTAAATTTATATCATTCACAAAGTTCAACTATTAGTGCTATGATGACAAAGATGAGACATAGCGGGGATCCTATGTTTTATGAACTTGACCTGACAAGAAGGAAATAAATCACAATAAGTAGGATCTAAATTACTTTTAATAAATTGCAACTACTTTTAATATGATTGCACCACTAAAAGTAATGATAATTACTTAGAAAGAAATTGAATTACAAAATCAATTTTAAATTACAAATCTTTCACCACTTTAGTTGAAACATCAATCATTCTTTTTGAAAAAGAAATAAACTTGAAAGAGTGTATGTATCATATGACAATAGGGTAACATATTGCATCAAGAATTATTTGTGCCGTCACTGACTCCTAACCAAATAGACTCTACATCGATATTATGTTTAATATCGGGGGAGTGTGCAACGTAATACTTCCATATAGGCAGGATGTGAATTACCGGTACGAGTACCTAGGTCTGGTCGGTGCGACGGTAAGGTTCCATTTTAGACACACATGGCTGAGTGAGACCGTTGAAAATCTAGTTTACCATAACGCACAACTCGTTATGCATCTTGCTTTCGCCCCGATTTGTAATAAGCTGATACCGAAATTATTGTAATTTTCCTAATTTGTGTGGTTAAGGAGAAGAAAAGAATTTATTTAAACTGGTTAATAGAGTTATGGTATAGCACAGCTAAGGAATAGACAACAAATTTTTGTAGATATTGTCTGCAATTTTATATTTTTGTGCTCTTTACGACATTTGAAGATATATGTACTACTTATATGTGGCGTTGTTCTAATTGACTGACTGACAGACGTATCAGTGAGAAAGAATTTTTCAAAATTCACACTTCAAAAGAATGAAAAGTCTTAAATTGTCATTTGATCAATTTATCGATATCTCTTAATCAAATAAAAATATGAACTTGGTTTTGGTTTCAGAAGATAACAATATCTGAAAACTAATTTCTTGTTTTTTGGATACTTGCATTTTAAAAGAAGAAAGAGGGGTACGATGTCGATTTAACAATTTTTCATTAAAAAGTAATTTTGGCTTCACATGTTTTGCATACGATTATCTAAAAAAGTAGGGGAAGAACGTATAATCGGACTCAGCAGGCAATGGTAATCACCCACACATCTACAAAACTACAAATGCGTAAATGACCTCTCTGACCGCTCTGTACCCACAGCCATCGTTTCAAATGACCCACGTAAATAGCCGCCCGCGTTTCTGAGTGACAACAGTGTCTTGTTTTTGCGCCTCGTAGCCAAAACTACAGGTCAGAACTACCGAAAAAGCTAACTGGCCTTCCAATGAACAATATGATTATTCAATAAAAAAAGCTGCTAAAACAATGGATATCCTAATCACAAGTCTTCAAAAGAGATCTAACTTGGGACTACTCCTTGGACGACATACTATCTTCAGTTCCGAAGTAGAAAACGAATTAGAAAATTTAATGAATAAGGTATCCAATTTTTTATGGCTGTGCCGGTAATCAGATAAGAAAAGTGGTGTTCAAATATTCTGAAAGCTTGAATTTAAAAAACAATTTCAAGAAATCTTCAAAAATGGCTGGATATGATTGGTTGAATATATTTTCCAACTTTGTAATTGTATATTGGTCATTCGGGATTGTTTGCATTATGTCCTTGCTTGCAATTTGCATAGATGGTTAATGCTGTGTTATATATTCGTTAATTTTGTGTGTGCTCTTCAGTACAATATATGGTGATTGTCAGGGAAATTATTCGATCGATTGTGGGAAAACTATAATTAGGAAGAATCTGAAAATTTGACAGTGTATTAATGTGCATGGGGGATAGTCGGCTAAAATATTTTCAAGATGGCGGCACTTCCGGTTATACCAGAAGTAGATGTCAACTTGCTTATTTTAAATGGAACACCCTATATATTATATTTCACGTATAATATTCTATATTTAAGACTCACCTATTTGGACATATTTAAATTTTTATGTCAAAAATGACATTTGCGGCTGTCCCCCATGCACGTTAATACACTGTCAAAATTTCAGATTCTTTCTAATTATAGTTTTCCCACAATTGATCGATAAAGTTCCCAGAGAACCACCCTATATAATCATTTCGGTTTCCTATAGCAACAGGATGCTGTATGGTCCAACTGCTATCAATTTCTAAGCCTATTTTACTATTAAATATAACTACACGCACTCCGAGAAGGTTGATATGCTCTTGGTGCATGGGTTTTTTGAAGAAAATGAGCGTCTAAGTTTTAGGGTTTACATGAGGAGATTCCCTAACCCTCAAATACCAAACCGTTAAATATTTGCCAATATTGAGCTTCATCTCAAGTTTGAAGGCAGGCGTAGTATTCGAATAACTCGAACAGTCAAAAAATAATAGAAAATTTTGGAAAGCAATGAAGAATACCACGTATTAGTACCCGCCGCTTAGAATGTACGAATATCCCTAAAACTATTGTAAATGATATTTGGAAAGAACAGTTGATACATTGTTGTAAAAACTCATTTTCATAAAAAACATAAAAAATTTTAAAACATTTTTCGTCATCGTCAAAGCATTCATATTTAAATGATAAAAAAGATACTCATTGGCCTAAGGATTCTCTTAAATATCAAACGCGATACGTTTGCAAGAGTCAGAATGACTTTGAAATTGCATGGAAAAAGTAATGTAAGGAATTATATGTTTTACAGCCATGAATATTTTTACATTATAATCTATTATTTACTCATATAATCAAAATCCTGAAATTTTAATTAAAAAAAATGTGCCGATCGAAACGTCAACACAGCTTGCCTGTAGAATACGTTACCGAAAGCACACAGCGAGTGGTTTTTTAGGAATAAAAAACGCGGCAATTAATTTATTTACATAAATCTTGTTGCAATAAATAAATCATATCTTTATACATCATATTCAATTGTCAGAATGACAATCCAGCTAGAAAAAAAGATAGAAAAACAGATGTTAGTACAACAATTCAACAAGAACTGATGAAAAAGGCACGAAAGCAAACTAGTTTTGTTAAAGTGACATCGTTCTTGATTGGCCACAAACGATTAACATAGAGCTTATGGTATGAGCCAACTCATTGGCCAAAACCCGTTTTTTCCTTTCCCGCTCAGAAGGAGTATAAAGATAGCACCAAACCTTGTATCAACGGCAGTTTTCAGTTGTCTTTCTTAGTGCTATTAAGTACTACAGAAAGTTTCAAAAAGTACGATTTTTGGGAGAAAAGAAGCAGAAAATAGTGAAAAAAGAAGCAGGATACAATAGGAGTTGTCGGATCTTTTGATTTTTATAAAGAAATTCGTTTTTTATTAAAGAAATTCGTTTTTTAGGAAAGAAATTCTAAAAGAGACGACAATTTCAGAATTTTCATCGCTTTTAGGACGGCTGAACAGCCAAGAAGACGTACAACAACGACGATCTTTTTAGAGGGCTGCGTGGCTGATAAGTTATAATTAATTTTTACTAACCCTAACATACCTCCGAGGCCCCTGGACGAACTAGTAGCTTTTTCCCGGGAAATTGCCAAAGGCTCGGGCGCCTGAAGTTCCATTCTGCCCATCATCATCATCTTCAGTTAAATTTTTTTTAAGGAGATTCATTTAATTGGACTTTTAATTAAATAATTTTCATCATAAATATTTTTATTCAGATATTTACCCATACATTTTTTCCGCAATGAAAGTCATAATAAATTATTCTTCTTGTTACCTTTACTTTTTTCAGCACATGAAAGTTCTATTAAATTAGACTTACGCATACTTTTTTGCACCACAAGCTTTGTTAATAAGACTTCTTACCCATACATATTTATTAATTTAATTTTTCAAACCCACACTTTTTCTCGCCACCATCAAATCGTCAAAAAGATACGAACTTCTTTGCTCTGCGATAGACAAAGAATTTGATCGGACTTTGACTAAAAAATTAAAGCGGATTTTGCGGCATTGAATTTATTTTAAATTATTTAAAAGGCTTTTTAGCTAAATTCGGGAATTAGAATAAAGGAAAGAAATTTTTTCGGATAATTCAGCGGCCGAACTTTTTTCCAAATCTTCGAGTTTCATCGGCATAATTTGATAAATAAAAGTTTTCGCGTTTTTTCGGAAATAGACTGACAGAAAATTTTCCCTTTTTATTGCATTTTTTCAATTCAAGACTTAGAGTATTTGTCCCATAAATCTTTTTCTGAAAATTATCCAAAGAAAATAATTTTTTAGAATTTTTCTACTTCTCAAATTATTCATTCATCATCCACAATTAACCCCATTTCACATTAGCTCTCTTCTCAGACGAGTACCATCCTTTATCATTGAGAAATATTTCCAAATTTCGACAATTCTGCTTGTTTAAATAAACATTTCCATTATTAGACAAGTACCATCCATCATGTCAACCGAAGATATTTCACTCCCCCAATTCTTAAAGAAGAAAGGTGAGGCGGTTGGGTTTCCTCCAGGTCGGGTGGCTACGGTGGATCCTCTCCGGCACTCCCGGCCGGGTGCCCTTCCTTTCTTTCAAAACCAAACGTATTTTTGAATCAACTACAGAAAACTCGCTCATTACCCTTGATTAGACCAGAAAGTTTAATTAATCCCAGACCAATAAGTTGTCTTAACCCTGACCTTGATGACTTCATCGACAATTTTGACACTCTCTCCGACGTATCAACAAATGACGCGTCGGTGACTCATTACTCATTTGAAAATCAAGTTCAGAGTACACATCATTCATTGCGACCAACGGATTATGATAATCAATTGCGTTCCTCTGAACAATTGTGCTCACAGGCGTCACGCCCATTTTTATCCACAATCGGTCAATTTTCTGATAATCATAAAGCGTATAGCGAAGGTTTTGTTCATCATAATGAAATAAAGAAACATCATTCACCAAATCAAGAAATTTTGTACCAAGTACATGACATCCCTGAGATCGGATTAGAAAATCCCAATTCACCTTTACAACCCAGATCACGATATGACAACCCTGATACGGAAAATATTAAAAAATTTTCTACACCAAAACCATCATTATTACGATAAAATCGATAGCACGTTCAAAAGGTTTTTCCTTTTTTTTCAACGTTTTTATGTGTGGACTTAGGTCAATTGGTATGTTTTCGTTTTTTTTTTGATTTTAGAATCTTGGATTTTCTTGATTAATTATGTTTTTCAGGTTATTTTAAATATAGATCTAAGATGGTATTGTGCTAGAAGTTCTCTGCTTTTTCTTAAGATCAGTCTCAAAATAACCTTGATAATTAGCGTCTCGAAGTGCAACATCGGTGCGGTTACATAGAGTACATATAGTTCGCTATGTAATTCATTTAATTGTGTTATATATATTTGCACTTTATACAACTATTTACAGTTTGCTGCTGACCAGCATTGAACTTATCCAAGAGGTTCTCATCCAATTTAGAACTCGGTCTTTTAGATATCTATTTTTTTATATCACCACAAGATACTACGATATGGTAAATACTTTGTTTATGTTATAAGTGAAATTTTAATATTTTTGCTCACGACTGAAAATTGAACGTTTAATCTTTTCTCAGGTAACGTGTGTTTGCTCCGGATAATCTCGCAAACTATTAAATATGTTTTATTGTTCTTTATACTAAGTCAAGAGGTTTAATCCTCTTAAGTCTTCTTATTTGGTTACAGTTAACGAGGAGCTTAATGGTCTCGATGTTCTCATGACAAGTTTTTTAATTTTCTCCTGAACGTACTTAGCTTCAGTATGCGGAGATCTTCTTTCTTAATACACCAAACGGTATTTCTTAGTTTAACTACGGAAAACTGTTTTCTCCAGCCTGAAAAATATTTTGAAATAAAATGAAACGTCGACAAAAGAATTCAAATAATTTTTTCCAATTAACTATCCAAATTACAACCAGCTAAATATTTTGTATTTCTTTAGCCAGCTACCATTGCTAATCATAATTTCTTTAAAACCATCAAAATTACCATATATCATTTACATAAAAATATGTATTTACATACATTCATTAACCATAAAAGGAAACACAATCTCGACGAAATAATGGAAACACAAAAGAAAGTCTTATCTTAGATTTTAATATGCCATAACTCACCAGATAAGGCAAATAACAAGTTATGACTCTTTCAAAGAATGTTTTATGGTCCCGAGATTAATATAATTTGGTTTAACGACTTTTCTAATGAAGGCCATTTAATAATCACATAAATAACAATGATTTCGCCGCAGATTTTCTGCTAAATAGTTACGAGAACTACACGGAACAAAAGGTGCATAATAAGTAGTGCGTTATGGTATGGTGCGCTAGATTTTCAACCGTCTTAATCAACCATGTGTGTCTTTTTCAACAAGTGGGGGGGGGGGGGAGGTTCCCGAAATATCGAACTGTATGGTTTTGAAGCTTTTTAAATTAATTACTGGTCAAAATTTGAAACGATTTGTGCTCGTTATCTGGAGAAAGATTGATCCTTTTTGATCTATATCCAAACTAAAGCTTTTCAAGAATTTCTTTAGTTAAATTAGAGATATAACAGTTGATAATAAAAACCCAATAATGGTGGTAAATTTATAATTAACTTGACTCAAGTAACTTTTAAAAAAATTACATTTCTATGCCTTATGTCACGCGAGTAAGAAACACACCTACTTTACCATAGTGATTGATGATCCTACCCTGCCCTAAATTAAATCTGAGGATTAAGTATACGATACCAAAAAAAGATAATAACATCCCTTCACAAATGACTAACCACATATACCATTAAATCCTTTAAAAAGGACGTGACTTTTTACGGTGAGCAGACTTTTTTACGGTCTTTATTCCACCCATCCTGTACAAAGTCATTGTTGCTGAAGATATATTAGCATAATTTTTCGGGTTAGCGTTTTTATTTTCTGCTCTGAAGATTCTTCAAGTAAGGTGTGTTGTTATTATTATTATTGTGTGTTATTTACTGATAATAAGATCGTTTCAGTGATGAATTGCTGAAATTTTTTTTTTTCGGATAAAGACTTCTTTTTTACAATTTGAATATTAGAATCTATTAGCATTTTAAGGAAGATAGCCAAGGAGGAGCTCTAAGAACTGTAATCTGTCTTCTCTATAGCTCAATTTGCTGAACATAAAATACAATATATTTCATTGAATAAAAAATACGAGAGCGGTCCGATAAGTACTTAGCCTCACCGCCCGATGGCGCCACTATCGCAAGAGAAATTTGCTGTCGTGTAGTACATTCTCGTAGACTAGCTACTGTCAAAATTTCAGCCGAATCGGACTCTCAGTTTTGTTTTGACCGCGTGTGGAAGCGAGCATGTCCGCGGATTTTAGAAAAATGGAAAAAGAGCAATATCGATCGGTGATTCGATTCTTGCTTTTGGAAAGGAAATCGCGCAACAAAATCAAAGAGCGCTTGGATGTGGTGTACGTTGACTCTTCTCCTTCGATGGCGACCATCAAAAATGATGAGCCACGCTCAGGTGCCCCGAAAACGGCTACCACGGAGGATAACGTGACAAAAATCCAGGATCTCGTATTGGCAGACCGCTGATTGAAGGTGCGCGAGATAGCTGAGACAATAGGTATCTCAAAAGACCGCTTGGTTCATATCCTGCATGAAATTTTGGGCATGAGAAAACTGTCGGTGCGATGGATGTCGCGTTGGCTCACTCCGGATAACAAGCGCAACCGTGAGACCACTTCAGAGTAGTGTTTGACGCTGTTTAAGCGCAATCCGGAGGAGTTTCTGCGTCGTTTCGTGACCGTCGATGAAACATGGATCCACTGGTACATACCAGAGACCAAGGAACAGTCGAAACAGTGGACTTCACCCGGCGAGCGTGCTCCGAAGAAGGCGAAGACTGTCCTATCGGCCAGAAAGGTGATGGCCACCGTTTTCTGGGATTCACACGGTGTGATCTACATCGACTATCTGGAGAAGGGCAAAACGATCACAGGGCTTTACTATGCCGAATTATTGAGCCGATTCGATACAGAATTGCAAAAAAAAGGCCCCATTTGGCGAAGAAAAAAGTGCTCTTCCACCACGACAACGCACTTGAAAAAATCACTCGCTGGGCAGAAATTTGAGTTCAATGAGGAGGTTATCGCCGCCACGGAAGACTACTTTGCACACCTCCAGAAAACTTATTTTTCAGACGGGTTAAAGAAGTTGGAGCATCGCTGAGTCAAATGTAAAGGAGACTATGTTGAGAAATAAATCGCCACTTTTCCAAAATTTTCGTTTTTCTTATATAAGCTAATTACTTATCGGACC
The DNA here is from genome assembly GCA_034092305.1 of Diaprepes abbreviatus. Taxonomy (NCBI): domain Eukaryota; kingdom Metazoa; phylum Arthropoda; class Insecta; order Coleoptera; family Curculionidae; genus Diaprepes; species Diaprepes abbreviatus. The sequence goes on along the minus strand of JASJET010000017.1, from coordinate 553,156 downwards.
GCCCTCGTATGTAGATGCTTTTCTTTCTATTTGCTCTCACTTACAGAGCCATGCACAATCTTCTCAAGTGACACAGTATAATTATCTCTGCTATAAACGTGATCCATCCTCAAATATCTACATTACGTTTTCTTTTTACACGTGTCGTCACTTTAATGAAAAAAGATTTTTGGGAAACAAACAAATTCGTTGAGTTTCGGGTCATCTTATTTAGGAAAATCAAGGTACACAAAAAAATTTTCAGTTCTGGCAAGACAATATTAATTAACCTGAATTAGTCAGTAGCCAACATCGGCGATCAGGTGAACAAATAACGTATTTCTTTGATAAATCTATGAAACTTCGGAATAAATCTGGAGATCACGTGCCAGCAAGGAAAATGTTGAGCATTGTTAATTTTCTAATCAAATCTTAATTTAAACTTGTTAAAAAGATTCCTTACTGGTATTCAACTTTTTAAGTTCTAAAACATTTTGTAATGCACTATGTTGTAGCAATGAATAAAAAGAGGTGTGTGAAATAGCAACCTCTTCTTGACAACTTGGTGAAAATTTTTTTATTTCGTATAAAAATAATTTATTACAAATCACATGCGTTAAGTTGGGTGAAAAATGTACCAAAACATAGGTGAATGAATGTGAAATTTATACACGAGAGTCAGAATGAAACTGAGGTAATTTTAGAGAAATTTTGGTTTAAAAAAAGCACCCTCATATTTCATCACCCTGTATCTGACTAACAGTTATTCAAAATATTTCTTTTTACTTTCTCAGAGAAGAGAATCGTAGTTTTTCTTCACGTTTTAAAAAGATTTTATATAAAGAGGGAAAAACGATGGTTTTAATACTGTGCCATTAATTTTTTCTAATTTTAGTAGTAACAGCATTTTGCTGGATTAATTTTCATGCCAGAAAATATATATTCACTTTTTTGACATTAGACTATAAGTTTTTGAAATTTTGATTGAATTTGCTTAATTTTAAAGGGAGCAAAATTGCTTTTAAAAGTTGACGCGAGAACAAAGAACGTGGCAAGATTTTATAACCATATTAATAGAGAATTTTCACTTGTTTCTTGTTCATTAAATACGGGGTATATTAAAAGTATATATTCTCTGTGAATCTCCACAATTACTGAAACTATATATATATATATATATATATATATATATATATATATATTAGTATTCTTGGGGTTAGGTTCATAACAGGGTGTTAAAAAAAACGTATTCTGACGTTTCGCGTTTTGATTAAGGCATTTTCAAAAAGTTTTTTTTTATTTTTTATTATTTTCCTTAATTTAATAATACCAATAACATTTTTCTAAAATTTAAGATACACAAATTATGTTTAAAATTCTACATATTAACAGAAAAAGTTAAAAGGTTAAAATACAATTAAAAAAAAAATTAAAACTTATTCTACAATTAAAAACTTATATGATTTTAAAAATATTTAAAGTTTTACAAAAATATGTATTTACGCACCTTAAGCTTGCTATTTTTATTTCGATATTGAAAGATAAAATGTACGGATTGTTGTATTGGAAAAACAATTATTTTTTTATTATATTATTTTTTAAACCATTACTTATGGAATCTTTGTTTTTTTTTATATTAAAATTGATAACATATCTAAGAGGATATTCCCATCTATTGACTGTTAAGAGGGTATATTAAATTTTAATTAAGATTTGTGTAAATGTGGCTTAAGTTACTTATATCAGTTCTGTCGTTAACGGCGGTTTTTCCTTTACATATATATATATATATATATATATATATATATATATATATATATATATATATATATATATATATATATATATATATATATATATATATATATATATATGTGTGTGTGTGTGTGTGTGTGTGAGTATACCGATTTAAATGAAATTTTTGCTGCGGTAGTTATTTGAACCGAAATTGCCGGACAAAAAAAATAACTTTCTCCAAAACTGGTATAAGGAAATTTTCTTCTAATATTATTTGTTTATAAAAAAATCCTCTCCGGCCGGGAATCGAACCCGGGTCTCCCGCGTGACAGGCGGGGATACTTACCACTATACTACCCATGATTCTCAGAATCGACAGTTGTGATCTCGGGAGCTCCGATGAAAATCTGATTTTCTCGGAAAATACCTGTGAAAACGTATGGGAAAGTGTGAAAAACTGTCCTACAACGAAAAAACCACCGATAGAAGTGTGGGCAGTTCAATCGCCGGAGAAATATTGGGCAAATTGCAGCGTGAGGTTATGTCAACAGCATGGCACGTTGGCGGGAAGACGAAATCGAGCAAATTCAGCTCCTCCTGGAAGAAAAAAACGGGATCCTACTAAAAGAGGACCAAGAAAACCTACAGCAACAGCTGCCTGGCAGGTCAGTTGCGGCCATAAAGAAAAAATACTTAGAGTTAAAGGGTAAAAGAACGAAGAACGATCCAACAAACGATGTCCCCCCACAAAAACCAAGTAAGTGGTCGGTAGAGGAGGAAAAAAGGTTAGTAAATCTGTATAAACATAGAACAGAAAGTCAGTCAGGTGCTAGAATAAAAGCTATACTACATTTGTTTCCAGGAAGAACGCAAAAAGCTATAGCTACTAAGTTAAGAGATTTCTACCCTAGTGTGTACTACATGAGAGAGGAAGATGACCCTGAGGATGATCTTAATGAGAACAACAGAACACAACCACCCACGATGCCAACTCAAGAGATCGTGGAGCACCAGATACCAAATCACGAAGAAGAAGCAATCGAAATTGTAGACTCTGATGATGAAGGGACTGATAAAGACACCACAACAGTACCATTACCTAGTCCTCAACAACAATATACAGGTGAATTACGTGAACTAAGCGAAAAATTTGAAAAAATGCTGAAATCTACAGGTAAAAAGAGGCAAAAAATAAAGAGTTTCTATATAAAACCAAAGAATTCAAAAGTAGTAGAAAATATAAACACAATTCTACATGATAAAATTGTACAAATACAAAAAAGTCTAAATAGTGATTCAGTTAAAAGGAAAATCATAAAAAACTCAATTTATGTTGCAGCAATTGTATTAAGACAAAATATCTTGGGGAAAATCGCAGGGAAGGGCAACAGAAAGCCCCCATTTATGACTACAAAGAAGAAAATCCAGAAACTTGAAAAACACAAACACAACGCAAAGCTAATATTACAGAATGGTGGAGGCAAACTTAGTAAAAAAAAAAAAATAAAAAAGCTCAAGATGACAGTAAAGCAGTACATTCACTCGACAGAAGATAGGTTAGAAATACTGAAGAAAAACCTAGAGCAACAACAAAAAAGACACCAACAGCAAAAGATCAGGCACAGATTTTATAATAACCCCTCGATACAAATTTTAGAGGACAACAGGAACAATAAAATGCCCAACTTAGTAGATGTAGAGCAATATTACAAAGATCTTTACAAGAAAGAAAATGAAAATAAACCATCCCCAATACTAAATAAATGGTTGTCAAGATTAAAAAGATTCTCTAACACCAAAATAACTGCCAGCCAAATTGAACCAGAAAATATTAAAACCAAAATCCAAAAAACCTTGAAGCGCTTACAACCATGGAAGGCAAGCGGAGAGGACAGAATACCGGTATACATCTATAAAATACTACCTGCAGCACAGCAGTATCTAATCACATTCATAACATCAATTCTACAAAACAAAATAAAGCTAACACAAGCAGATACGAGAGGAAATGTCATACTGCTATACAAGAAAGGAGATGAAAAGAACCCTGCAAATTACAGGCCTATCGCATTACTCAACACAGACTATAAGATACTCACGGCCGTAATAGCAGACACTATTAAAGAAAATCTACCAGATTGGGCTGTTCCCACTGAACAACTGGCTCGGGAAAAGGTGTGGGGAACCACACATGGCTTCATGCTTGATAAAAGCATAACCCAGTTGGCTAGGCTCAGAAGGGCGACCAGCTACTCGTCATGGTATGATTTTCAAAAAGCCTTTGATTCAATCTATCATAAACACTTAAAAAGGCTCATAGACTGCTTACCCCTCCACATGAACATTAAAAATACAACGAAGCATGCCATGAAACTGTGGGCAATCAGAGTGAATGTAGGAAGGAAAACAACCAAAGAAATACCAATAAAAAGAGGGGTATACCAGGGAGATACGATTTCGCCACTCCTTTTCAAACTGATCACTGCAGGGATCATAGAACATATAAAGACAAGTCAGGACATCACAAAAGCTGCCAAAGGTCAACAAAAAATAATTGCTTTCATGGATGATATAAAATTCCATGCACCCAACCTGAAAAGCATAGAACTAATGACATCTAGTCTAAAACTTGGAGCTGAAGAAGTAGGGCTAATGCTAAACATAGCAAAATGTGGTTTATATAGCAGGAAAGCTGCAGGTGCATCAGAAAATGACATAGCACCATTCTTGCCTGAAATAAGAGAAGGATACAAATACCTGGGCCTCAACCAACTAGAAAGGGACACCCTAGATAATTTTGACGCAATAGACCAAAAAATCAATATGAAAGTAGATATGATATTAAAATCTGAACTGACAACAAATCAAAAAATAACGCTAATTAATAGCACAATAAACCCAGCTGCAAATTACATAATGGGCAATATATACCCTAATGAAAGGCGCAGCACTACACTGAGGAGGTGCCAGGATATAGATACAAAGATAAGGAAAAAACTCGTAGAAAATAACATAAAAACAAAGACAACATCGAACGCTAGAGTTTATATGCCTAGATACAAAGGGGGATTGGGACTAAGAACCATAGAGCTGGAAGCAGAAATGCAATTCGTCAGAAAAGGAATCTATCTACAAATGCACAGAGACATGGAAGAGGTGCACAAATCATACTGTACCCTCAAAAAGGCTGGTTGGAGAAACCCTATAAGTGATTGCGAATATGTGTTAGAGAAATACCGGTGTGATGTCAACTTGCAAATTTACAACAAAGATTACAGCAAGTGTTGCAATGATATAATCAAAAAAATCAAAGCAAAATACTACCAGGATCTTGAGGAGGAATGGTCGGCCAACATGGCTTATGCTAAAAATGTACTAAAAGAGCCCACCATTCAATTCCCAGCATATCAATCTCCAAACATGGACAGTTGGCGTCAGAGTCTCTTAAACGCAGCAGCCGAAGAACAACTACATGGCTTAGGGGCATATCCAACTAGAAGGAGGTGCATCAAGGGATGTGATGCAACTGAAAATGCCTACCACGTGGCAAGTGCTTGCCCCACAAGTGCAGTGACTACAAGGCACGATTATGTGGTCCACTGGGTCTTGAAGACACTCCTAAAAAATATGGGAGCGCCTGAAGAAGCAACAAAAAATTTGCAGTTTGGTAAAGCCACCATCCATTGTAAGTACACACACAGGGGTAGAGATGTGCAAATAGAAGCAGGAAACAAGCTACTTACCGAGAAAAAACTATACCATAACAGACCTGACATATTCATAAAACTAACCAACCCATCAGAAATATTGGTTCTGGAGGTAGCAGTTTCACACATCCAGAACTACAGAGAACAAGAAAAGCTCAAGCATGCCAGGTATGCTGTAAACTCAACAAAAAAAATAGATAGCCGTAATTTAACAACAGTTCATAGAGACCTCAACTTGGTAACAGAACTGGAAAACATGTATCGGTGTCCAGTCAGTCTGGGAGTGTTTGTGGTTGGCTGTTTTGGCGAAATAATACGAACGGATGCCCACAAACAATTCTGCAGCCTGCTCCAGAAAATTGGGGTTTACAACAAAGAAATACAGACAATGGTAAACAGATGCTGCTATTCTGTAGCCATCTCAACAAGTAACATCCTGCTGAGACGTCTGGAAGGAGGAAGACATCATCCACAGGAGTGAAGAAGAGCCAACGAAAAGCTTTAAAATGTAATTATACAACTGTGATATATATGTACCTTAGTTTGTAATATCTGTGATGTAATTTGTGTGATATTTTTTAGACGTAAGACAACTAGTTGTTATATATTTATTTGTACAGTTTTATTTTAAGATGAAATTAAAATTGTAACAGGTGAGAAATAAAGAGAATAATATACTACCGAAGACTTGAAAATATCTGGCTTCAATTATGTTTACTCGAAAATTATCTTATCATTAATTTATGTAACGAGACGTGGCGAGTATACAAAACCATATTATATATATATATATATATATATATATATATATATATATATATATATATATACCTATACATTTTATCCTTTCGCTGCTTCGCTCGCAAAATATTTGTTTTATCGTATAAATAAATGGATTATAGATTGTAAAAAAGTTTCGCCCATATATTCAGGACTTAATTATGTTTAGAATAATAGTAAATTTATAGTTATTTTTCACTTTTTAGCGCACTTTTAAAAGTCAATTTTTTTATAAAAATTATATTTTTCGATTTTTAAATTTGAATTTATTATGATATCCATAAATTATTTAATCTAAGTACTAATCGAGATTAGTGTATCTCGTAATGACTCCAAAGTGGCAAAAAAGTACCCATTTTATACAAAGTTGTAAATCACCCTAAAAAGAACTGCTAAATATTCCTTGATTCTTAGAGTTCTCCAAATATCAGTGAAATTGTGTCAAAGAAATATTTAGTCTGTCATAGTAAATCCACTACCTTAAATTTCAAATTAATTTTAGATTGGTAATGTACGCTCCAAAACCTTCCAATATTGATATTTAAGTAACTTGAGACGTAAATTTCTTAGCCCGATATATTTTTTACTGCATATTGAGATTGTATACGTTCCAAAAACCCCGCAATATCAATTTTAGGCAAAATCTGAAAACATAAAATTTTCAGTTCCTCATATTGTATCTTATCAACCTAATAGTTGGAAAAAATTAACTTCATATTCGTCATACATGACCCCGAAAACCCCCGAAAAAAATGTGTAAAATTTTCAACCCACCATATTGGTTCCGCCCTATTGAATTTAAAAAAATTTTTTTAAGGTCTTAATCTAATCTAAATCTAAACCCATCAAATCCTCCTAGTACCAATTTTTGATAAAATCAGGAAATTTAAAATTTCTAGACCGTCTTATTGCATCTGACATATTAGATTTTCTTAAAATAATTTTATATTCGCTATTTAAATCCTCAAAAATGATTCATTCCCACCTTTGAATGAAATCGAAAAATGTAAAATTTTTAGTCCGCCATGTTGGATTCGCCATATTGATTTCTGAAGAAACATTTTTAAATTCATAATTTACACCTTCAAGAACCCCTTATATCAATTTTGGAGAAAATCGAAAAATGTAAAATTTTTAGGACGCCATATTGAATCGCCAGCTTGAATTTTTCAAAAAATATTTTAAATTCGTAACTAACACTAACAAAAATCTCCCAATACTGATTTTAGACAAAATCGAGAGATGTAGAATATTAGATTCGCCATATTGAATATTTTAAAAATAATTTAAGATTCGTTAAGGGCGACCCAAAAAACTTCCCCGTACCAATTTTTGAGAAAATCGGACAAAATGAATTTTTTGTCGGCTATATTGGATCCGGCATATTGAATTTTTTAAAAATATTTTGGAGAAAATCAGACAAAATTAAATTCTTTTGTCCGCCATATTTGAGCCGCCATATTGAATTTTTTAAAAATAATTTCAGATTGTTATGTACGACCCCAAAAATTCCTCCATACCAATTTTGAAGAAAATCGGACAAAATTTATTTTTTTGGCCGCTATATTGTCAGCCCCGTCTTGGATTTTACTGCACCAATTTCGTCTAAAAAAATATGGGACTACCGCCGCAACTTCCTGAACATAACGTAGAAAATTTCATTCAAATCGGTGTCCCCGTTCCGGAGTAATCAGTGTACATACATAAAAAAAAAATACGGAGTCGACGAATTGAGAAACTCCTTCTTTTAGAAGTCTGTTCAAAATGAAGTGTTAGCGACCAGTGAAATAGTTTGTCATTCGAAAAATGTATCAATATAATATTATATTTTAACAACATCCTGAAGTGCCCGTTAATAGAAAATAAATACTTTATGAAATTTAATACTCGACGTAACCCTACATAAACCTTTACCTCATGCTACAACCATCACGTGTATCCAATCAACCCATATGTCATTTTTGACATTCTATCTTAGGACCAAATGGGAAACGCAAAAAATAATGAACGTTTAAAATTGACACCCCTTTGCATCATCGGCCATATGGAATTTTCTCGATATCTCCTGTTTTCGGGGGTAAATGATTCATTGAACTGGAAAATGATTATTAAACGAAATATTAAACTGGCTAGAGCTCTAGGGCTTCAATGAACGCATATGGCACACACTATAATATTTAATTTCCTAAAATTCCTCTCCTAATTACCTTTTAAATATTAGATGGTTTAAAATTCCACTTTTGGTCGTTTAAAATTAACAATGGGATTATTTTTATACAAACATTTGTACCCATTTCTCTATAATAAAGAAAACAAACAATTTAATAAGGATTATTTTTTTATCCCATTTTCGTTACAAATTATAACTGTTTCATTGCACACGTGCGACCCTTTAAAAAAATGGACTGATATGCTACTGATAACCCCGGTACACTGTTTTAAATATACCAATGATGCGGGTACCTGGTTAAACACAATGCCCACCCTTTAAAGACTTATCTGATTTTCGATTATTTCCATTTGTAATTCCGTAAACATCTGGCAGAGTTGCTCTAGAAATTTTTATTTAAGGGATGCCTTTACGTAATGTTAAATGCCCTAATTTTAACTCAGACATACTGTTGGTAGAATCTACTAATAAAGGGTGTTTTTTATAGAGGTATGGAACTTTTAAATGGAATAAAACAAAGATGAATTTTTTAAAATTGACATGAAATTTACTTTATTCGAAAGATAACCTTCTGGCATTATAATTTAAATATGACTTCTGGCATATGACCGCCACGGCTGGCTCGGACGTAGTCTAATCTGGAGGTCCAATTTTCGATGACTGTTTCCAACATTTGTGGCCGTATATCGGCAATAACGCGGAGAATGTTGTCCTCCAAGTGATCAATCGTTTCGGGCTTATCGACGTAGACTAGCGACTTCGCATATCCCCACAGAAAATAGTCTAGCGGCGTTAAGTCGCACGATCTTGGAGGCCAATTCACGGGTCCGAAACGTGAAACTATGCGGTTACCAAACGTTTCCTTCAATAAATTAATTGTGGCACGAGCTGTGTGACATGTTGCGCCGTTTTGTTGAAACCACAGCTCCTGCACATCATGGTTGTTCAATTGATGAACGAAAAAGTCAGTAATCATGGCTCTATAGCGGTCACCAACGATTCCACCACCCCATAAAGCACAACAAACATTCAGTTTTTCTGGATATAACGGTGTCTCAACATACACTTGAGGATTATCATCACTTCAAATACGGCAGTTTTGTTTATTGACGTATCCATTCAAACAAAAGTGAGCTTCATCGCTAAACAAAATTCGCTTATGAAAATCGGGATCAACGGCAATCTTGTTTTGGGCCCATTCACCGAATCTACGCCTTGCTAGGTGATCGTGTGGCTTCAATTCTTGCACGAGTTGGATTTTGTAAGCAAGCAAACCAAGATCTTTCCGCAAAATCTTCCATAAAGTGAATGGACACATATCCAATTCCTGTGCACGATGGCGGATAGACTGATTCGGGTCTTTCTCTACGCTACGCTCTACAACAGCAATGACTTCTTCGGTACGCACTGTACGACGTCTCTGTGGATGCGTATTATCATTTAGAGTAAACGTGGTGCGAAAACGTTCCATAGTTAATCGAATTAATTGCTCTGATGGACGATTATGTTGACCGTAAAATGGACGTAGTGCGCGATACGTATTTCGAACAGAACCATGATTTTCAAAATAAATTTGCACAATTTGGAAGCGTTGTTCAGGCGTCAGTCTATTCATGTTGAAATGCCAAACCAAACTAAACATAAATCACTCGACAGCTGACAAAATGGCCGCCAGTTAAAAAAGTGTTGCCAACTTAAAGTTCTATACCTCTATAAAAAAACACCATTTATTTTATAATAAGAGGGAGACTTGAAAAATTTTCTTTCCAAAAATTTTTTTTTTTAAATATTATTTTGCAACATAATTTCCTTTATATTCAACACACTTGCTCCACCCGTCATGTTACACATTAATTCCATTGAAAAAAAAATGGTTCCTGTTAGCATGCAAAATATGCATCAATCAACTGGTTATCGTCTGAAAAATGACCTCCATTGAGATGCTATTTCAATTTTTTTATCGACCGAAAAACACCTCTGTGTTAATTAGTGGTGTTGCGTATAAGTTAATGAAGTTTTGGCCTATCAATAACGCCTTCCTTTATGAGTAAGTTGCATTCATTTATTATCCATATAATAGATGTTTTTGAAACGAACTTATAGTAATACATAATTTAATAAAAAAATTTCAAGAACGAAAATATTCTGAAATTTTGAAGATATGTACAATATCCTAGGTAGTCTCCTCTAGAGCTAACAGCACAACTATAAATAAAATTGCTTTTTTCACCCAAAAAAAAAACAGCGATTACTAAGTCTTATACAAATATTTAAGTTTTTTTAAAAGTTATTAAAAAAATGAAAATTAATTTAGTTTGGGCCCCCGGTATTTTGGTTATTATTAACTTTTAAACAAAGGTATGTTTAACGAAATTGGAATATTATAACCCAAGGAATCCTTTATTAGACCAGGGCTTATCTGTAAAATATCGGGGTTTCGGGGATGTGAAATGGAACAAGGAGATTTTTCATGAGAAACTTCAGAATAACCTGAATAATGATAAATTTGATATGCGTTATTTCAAAAAGTTGGGCAACATTGTTTTTATTAATAAAAATATAAAATTAACGTTTTTTTTTTCAAATTTTCTCTCGTGTAACTTTGAAGGTATTCATTTTAGAGGAAAGTTGAAGAGGGAAAAAGTTTCGCAATTAAATTTAAGATTGGTCGAAAATCTCAAGATATATTTCCCTTATTGCAAAATAGCAATAATTACAAAAAAAAAGTAAAAAAAAGCAGTTTTTTTTAATCAATTTTTTTCCGACGCTTTAAATTTCTCGGAGGATCTTCATATTAGAGCAAAGAAAACTTAATGCCATAATAAAATAACACGCTAAAATTCGTTAGGATCTAATTGATAATATTTGCACAATAATTTTTTCAATCCGTTTGCAAAAATTGACCATTTTTCAAGTTTGTCTGAGTCCAAAATATCCCACTAAGGTATTTAAATTTATTCTCGACATATAGCAGGGAACTCAAGTTTTCCAACGCTTTTTTCAGAATCAAAATCGGATGATTTGGACGCCCTCAGGAATTGTTTAAAAACATTGTTGAAATTTTTGCTTATAAACAAATAGATTACCTCGGCGGATTTTCATTGGAGTTTTTTTTGCAATACATGGTTTGAAAGTACCTGAGAAGACGCTTCTTTTCGTGAAAAAAAATTGCAAATCGGTCAATTGGTTTCCGAGATACAAACTGTCAAAATTGACAGCCGGTGAATCTATAAACAACACAGATCTGATTCTTGATCCAAAAACTTTGTCATGTCTAGTTCTTTTTTGATATAAATATGTAAATGTTTATGTTATCGGAAACTTTAATAAAAAATGAAAAAAAGAGGGGTGGGGAGCTCTCATTTTAAAGTTGTATTCGAAGATTCAAAATACATTTCTGAAAAAAATTTTCATTTTCTGGCTTCTAATGGAGCGATTTTGATCATTTTTTTAAACCGATGTACCGCGAGTAATGGAGCTCAAATATCATAATGCCATGTGCCAATCATGCATTCATTTTGTTATAAACAAATAACGTTATTTATGCATCATACTTACGGTATACTGCACCCTATAGTATTGGACTTTTCAAGAGAATCTTTATTTTATTCATGTAGTTAAGCATATTATAACGATGTATATTCACTTTAATTATCAAAATTGTTTAAACAATCACTGTTTAAACAAATTTAAAAAAAAAATTGGTTTTAAATTATTTTATTCGTAAAATACAGATAAAAATAAAATAGTTATCCTTTATAAGTTATGTTCAAAAAGTTTCATAAAGCACTCTTGACACTAAATATTATATATTACAAACTTCATGTTTTTTTTTTACACTGAAATTTTTTTTCCATTCGAATCGGGCTCTTTTAGACTGTGAAAAGATCATCATTTTCATTGAAATCGTCGTCATCTAATCGTATATTGATATCGAAACATTTTCTGTTTCTCTGTCAACTTCTTCAAAATCAATTACATTTTCAGAAATTTCTTCTACGTCAATAGATTGGTTTTGTTCATTTTTGCAAGTTTGTCCATTGCAGTTTGAGCAGTAATCAGTACATTTTAATCCATGCCTAATACAGCCACATAATTTAGAACACTCGTTTATACAGCTTATTTTTTTCAATAGACTATCTGGCAAGAGCATATCTGTGGTTTCAACTGGTTCCAAACATGATTTCTGCACTTCCCAACCCCAGTCTTTTGGGTCCATTTCATTATTACAAAGCAGTTGCTGCACCTGATAGTAAACTCTGGAGCAATGCGGTGCAGCTACAGATTCTGTCGGCGGGAGCTCTTTCCACAAACAGGGTCACATAATAACTATAAACTAACTCTCTTTAATGCCTTTAAAAAGCCAGTTTTAGCAGATGTTTCTTACTCGCCCCCCCCCCCCCTACTTTCATGTTAATGGTTACACTTTAAAGCATTATGCTCTCATCTCCGAAAATATTATATCTCCAAATATTTGTAGAAATAGTGTATTACTTATAACCTAAAAACTATTAAGTATTCATATATGATTTATATAACATAATTATTTTATTTTTATCTGTATTTTACAAATAAAATAATTAAAAACCAAAATTTTTTTCGATTTGATAATTAAAATAAATATATATCGTGATAGTATGCTTAATTATATTAACAAACAAAGATTCGCTTGGAAAGTGCAATACTGTAGGGTGCAGTATGCTGTAAGTATGATGCATAAATAACGTCATTTGTTCATAGCAAAATGAATGCATGATGGGCACATAGCCTCATGATATTTGAGCTCCATTATTCGCGGTATATTGGTTTAAAAAAAAATATATCAAAATCGCTCCATTAGAAGCCGAGAAAATGAAAAATTTTTCCAGATATGTATTTTGAATCTCCGAACTCAATTTTAAAATGAGAGTTCCCCACCCCTTTTTTTCCATTTTTCACGCGCGTGGGCGATATTCTTTTGTTTTTTATTAAAATTTCCAATAACATAAACATTTAAATATTTGTATCAAAAAAATAACTCGGTTTTTGGTTCAAGAATCAAGTCTGTCTTGTTTATAGATTCACCCAAACAGGCTGTCAATTTTGACAGTTTGTACCTCAGAAACCAATTGACGGATTTGAAATTTTTTTTCACGTTAAAGAAGCGTCTTTCCAAGTACTTTCAAATCATGTATTGCAAAAAAAATACAATAAAAATCCTCCGGGATAATCTTTTTCTTTATAAGCAAAAATATCAACAATGCCTTTAAACAATTCCTGAGGGCGTCAAATCATCCGATTTTTGCAAAATTGTTGTGCAAAAACTATCGATTCGATCCTAACGAATTTTAGCGTGTTATTTTATCATGGTGTAAAGTTTTCTTTGCTCTTATATGAAGGTCCTCAGAGAAATTTAAATGGTCGAAAAAATTGATTAAAAAACTTTTTTTTTTAATTATTGCTCTTTTGCAATAAGGGAAATATATCTTGAGATTTTCGACCCCCCTATCTCACGACAAATTTAAATACGATTTTTTTTCCTTTTCTACGTTACACGAGAGAAAAGTTGAAAAAAAATTTTTTTTTCGTTAATTATATATTTTTATTAATAAAAACAATGTTGCCCAACTTTTTGAAATGACGCATATCAAATTTATCGTTATTCAGGTTATTCTGAAGGCTCCCATGCAAAAATCTTCATGTTCCATTTCACATCCACCTAAAATCAGATTAACCCTGATCTATATTGCTTTGTACACTACTACTAAAACGCCCAGTATTTATTTGGAGTGTCGATACATCGTGCTCTTTTATTTTTTACCGAGGTTTTTGATTTAATTTTTTTAACCGATGTTCGGAGCAGAAATTTTTACTAGGTAGTTATTTCATAAAAGAACGCCAAACTTAAGCTAAAAATTTGGCCCCTTTACCCACGAGAGCCCCATTCTTTCCACTCCGACACTGAAGTGACAAATTCTATAATGAATTTTTATTGTTTCGTCATCTACGTGCGAACTTCTTCAATTATCTTAATTCTAAGATTTCAACTATCAGAGTTAATGAGTCACTTTAAAACCACAAATATGTACGTTTCTGCTTTATTGTTAATTATTTTAATGTAGATTATTTTAATTCTTAATATTTAAATGTATATATATTTAGAAAAAATATGTAGCTGATATAAAGTTATCGTCATCTTTGTTTAAACAAGTATAAACTTGTAACAATTAACAGGATATTAACAACAACCTTCAGTAGTTTTAAACATGTTTTAACAAAAGAGATTTAATTAATATTTCCTGTGTTTTACACTCTAAAAATGATAAATTGTAGATATAAACGTCAGAAGTAATTTGGTTGTACGTATATGTAGAGAGAATCATAAAATATTTGGAAACTTCATACAAAAATCATTTTAGAAATAGTAAACTTACAAGCCACAATATTTTTTTGTTATTATTTAGAGATTTCGATATTTTTTAATATCTTATAAAGGCTGTTTTTTTATAGAGCTATAGAACTTTTAAATGGAATAAAATAAAGATGAATTTTTTAAATTGACATGCAATTTACTTTATTCGAAAGATAACCTTCTGGCATTACCGCCACGGCTGGCTCGGATATAGTCTAATCTGGAGGTCCAATTTTCGATGACTTTTTCCAACATTTGTGGCCGTATATCGGCAATAAAGCGGCGAATGTTGTCCTCCAAGTGATCAATCGTTTCGGGCTTATTGGCGTAGACTAGCAACTTCACATATCCCCACAGAAAATAGTCTAGCGGCGTTAAGTTGCACGATCTTGGAGGCTAATTCACGGGTCCGAAAGGTGAAACTATGCGGTTACCAAACGATACCTTCAATAAATCAATTGTGGCACGAGCTGTGTGACATGTTGCGCCGTCTTGTTGAAACCACAGCTCCTGCACATCATGGTTATTCAATTGATGAACGAAAAAGTCAGTAATCATGGCTCTGTAGCGGTCACCATTGACTGTAACGTTCTGATCAGCATCGTTTTTAAAGAAGTACGGACCAATGATTTCACCAGCCCATAAAGTACACCAAACAGTCAGTTTTTCTGGATGTAACGGTATCTCAAAATACACTTGAGGATTATCATCACCCCAAATACGGCAGTTTTGTTTATTGACGTATCCATTCAAACAAAAGTTAGCTTCATCGCTAAACAAAATTCGCTTATGAAAATCGGGATCAACGGCAATCTTGTTTTGGGCCCATTCACCGAATCTACGCCTTGTTAGGTGATCGTGTAGCTTCAATTCTTGCACGAATTGGATTTTGTAAGCACGCAAACCAAGATCTTTCCCCAAAATCTTCCATAAAGTGAATGGACACATATCCAATTCCTGTGCACGATGGCGGATAGACTGATTCGGGTCTTCCTCTACGCTACGCTCTACAGCAGCAATGACTTCTTCTGTACGCACTGTACGACGTCTCTGTGGATGCGTATTATCATTTAGAGTAAACGTGGTGCGAAAACGTTCCATAGTTAATCGAATTAATTGCTCTGATGAACGATTATGTTGACCGTAAAATGGACGTAGTGCGCGATACGTATTTCGAACAGAACCACGATTTTCAAAATAAATTTGCACAATTTGGAAGCGTTGTTCAGGCGTCAGTCTATTCATGTTGAAATGCCAAACCAAACTAAACATAAATCACTTGACAGCTGACAAAATGGCCGCCAGTTAAAAAAGTGTTGCCAACTTAAAGTTTTATACTTCTATAAAAAACACCCTTTACAAAAACATCCTTTTAATAATATATTACATTTCAACGTAAAATTTGAACAAAAAATATTTTATTTCTTTATTGTGCTACAAAAATATTCGGATTCGCAAAAAACCAAGATGAGATAATAAAATGAGTTTTTGTGTATAAATTTCTTTTAGTTTTTGTTTGCTAGAAATATCAGTCTGTACACTGATATTGAAAAAACATTTCCAAATAGGTCGTTTGAAAAATAAAACGAATTTTAGCTTTGAAAATAAGGCAGATATTCATAATTCACCATGAAAGAGGAAAATTCCTACCGAAAAATAGAAAACCGCTCTATTGAAGCAAAAATACACAACGCTCAAAAAGAGGTATGGACTCGCTTTTGGTTTCAAAATATAGCTAATAACAATATATTGAAACCATTTCTTGGATCTTTCGATATTCGCATTTTAAATGGGGAAAAAGGGGCCGTATCACGGACGGATCCAGCCTCTCTCTTTGGGGGGGCAGTGATATCACAAAAGTATAGTATGACAAGCGAAAGAAAGTTGCCAACGGGGAGAGGGGGGGGGGGGAGTGCAAGCAGCATACTCATTCCTAATATAAAGTGCAGAATGGGTTCTATTTTCCTGAACTCAAAGCTCTTGGGGGGGGGGGGACGATCGCAAGCATACACATTCTTATACTCTATTCAAGAACTAGAGAGAGTAAGAAAACTGTTACCAAAACCTCCAACGTACCTGATCCAGTGCCGCAGGTAACTGAGAACTGCCGTAAATCTAATTATATTTCATTATATTTAAATATATTTTATAAATTTACTGCAAAGTAGTGGGAATAGGGGGCTTCTAGTTGACCCCCCCACCACTTTTTTGATTGGTCAGCCAAGAATGACCTTGTTTCTGATTGGCTGCCCAAGTTCGCCCCCTATTCCGATTGGTTTCATAAACTCCGCCTCTTTTTGCTCCACCTCCTACCTCCTTCCTAACCACCACAGTAGTTGGAGGGGAGCTGGTAGCAGTTGGAGGGGAGCTGGTATTTTAAAGGACTGAATCTGAGCGAGCTACATTCATTTACAACTAGTCTTAAGCTTATATAGAAGATTCACCACTAATAAAGAACAGTGGTAAATTAAAAATAAGTGGTAGTTATGAACAGTGATTTGCAAAATGAAATAATCAAATTAGGTAAACAGTTTACTAAACTTCAAAATTCCGAATTAAAGAATGCAATGCTAAGGAAAACACACCCCGAGTGGGCACAGGTATATTATGAGACTGCCTTCCAATACCAATTAGCTGCAGAAGCCTGTTTAAATTATAGAAAAACCCAAAATTTGCCGAAGTTCTTTCATGAAATAAAGAAAATAGGATTCAGTTACTTTTTAAGGATATTGAAGGATTATATAAAAGATCCTGATATATTAAAAGAAATCGTGGAAGAGGAAGAGAGAGATAAAGAGATATTGAGAAACAGGGAGGTTTTAGTGTAGGATTTATTATGGAATTATTAATAAGAGAAATGTATGAAGAGTTTTTGATGTCCGCAGCCTGTTCCGAGTTTTATGCATATGAAGGTCAAGAAAGTGAAGCGCAGAATATTATATTGTTTTTAAATTATATGGAACATGCGGAATTATGTTTACTAGCAGCTAAATGTTGTAGCGAATATTTAAAAAATAAAAATATAGATATTTTAATATGTAAACTTCAAGAACTAGGATTAAATAATAATATTTCATGTATTAAAACAATGTTAGAAAATAAAACACATAATTTGTAATCAAGTCTTTTATTACATAAAAAAATTGTTGTAAAGGTAATAAACATTTGATAATGCACATACACATGGTATTTTTTGATGATAAAAGCAGCAAGGATCCATTTTCTTTAGGGTGGGTTGTTCATCAATCTCGATAACTGGTTTCATGGAATACTTCTTTACGAAATCTGCCTTTTCTTCCCCTTTTATATAAACATAGTCCACCTTAGCGCTTAAATCTCTTATGATATCTCCACATTTGTGTAATGGTGTAAATCCTTCACACCATTCAATGCAATGGTAATTTTTTATTAACCACAGAGCTTGTTTGTGTAAATAGGATGGTAAATGACCCATCGGAAATGGAGCTTTGAAAATAAAATGACTTGTCTTTTGCCCATCGTACGCTGCTAATTCCTTTACAATAAATTTATTATTTTCAATTTTGAATCCTTGAAGATCTAGAATAAGTTTCATATTTTCAAATATTTGAATTTCTTGATCATTTCTACTTTTAATTGATATTCACTTATTTGTTTTTTTAATTTCTGCAACTGAAGTTGAAAATCTAATACTCGAACTGAAATCTCGTAAGACATTATATAAATGAAGAATTCTGGTTTGGCTACGTTAATAAATATCAAAATTGACGCGTGCGCTCTTAAGCGTAAGTAGCGGTTTGTTTAAAAAGAGTATTTTATCTTAAGGAAATTGTATTACAACTGTTTCACAATTTTTGTTAATGGATTGTAACTGAAAACTTTATCATGAATTATAACACAATATGCCGCTGTTTTAGGGGGAATTTTTTCCTTGGTTTCAAATTCAATTCTCATGGTTACTGGACCTGTTTGTAGTAAATCTCTTTGATGTGAACAATTAATGTAAACTATAGGAGCATTTTCTTTAAATTCTTTCGGATTAAAAATTGGTTCCACTGGAGAGTTATAATACCCTTGACGAAAGTCTGTAAACATTTCATACAGAGTAGCAAATTTATTATTTTCAAAGTCAAGTTGAAGATCATTGTAAGGATATCTTTCTGAATTTAAAAAGACATTCATATTTCTTAAATTACAATGATCAAATTTACTCATATCCATTTTTAGATTACCACGTCTATTTTTCTGAAAAGCAATTAGAACATGACGTGGCGTTTCGACTTTTGTAGATGTTTTTACGGGCCAGTTGTGCCTCGTAGTTTCCAATAACTCTGGATATTCAACTAATTCCCAGCTTCGGAAGGTTATTAGTATATCACTATTTTTGTCAATAATTTTGGTAAGTGCTAATTCTTGCGGAATCGCTACAGTAAGATGAGGAACTCTCCAACACAACTTGGTAATTTT
The DNA here is from genome assembly GCA_034092305.1 of Diaprepes abbreviatus. Classification (NCBI taxonomy): domain Eukaryota; kingdom Metazoa; phylum Arthropoda; class Insecta; order Coleoptera; family Curculionidae; genus Diaprepes; species Diaprepes abbreviatus. The sequence goes on along the minus strand of JASJET010000017.1, from coordinate 533,946 downwards.
AACTTTGGGTTTTTCATCTTCATTACTGGATAATAATGCATTTGTATCATCATTACTTCTTATTAGAATAAGTTCTTGTTGTGAATTAAGAATAATCTTATTATAATCTTCAAAAAATCCTGAATACATCTTTAATGGTATACATAATGAAACATTACCTTTGTCATCAGTCATAATTTTTTCTTTAGATTTTGTTTTCGGATACCAACCGGCATTTTCCAATTTAGCACTTTCATTTTGATTAAATGAAATATATCCCTTAAGAGTTGAAGTTATACCAATATCCCGAACGGAGTCAATAGTAACACCATTTAAAATATAGCGTAATTCTTTAAATAAAAATGCCGGAGCATTATTAATTAAAACAGTATTAGCTAAAGGGGAATCATCTTCTTTAGTTACTTGCAATTCCACATAAATTTCACTTTTGCAAGGTAAAGGATATTTTCCTGTTTGTTGCAAAGCAATTCTGATTTCATCATTTGGTCCGAGTTTTGTAGGATTAAAAGGATCGAAAGAAAGAATTTCCCAGCTTAATATTGATTCATCAACCAATACATTTTCTCTTACATTTAAATAATCCATTTTTATTTAAGTTTAAAACCCAAACTTTGAAGAAATTTTCTATTAGAAGGTGTTAACCTTTGGAAGTTTGATTTCCTACTAAAGGAAGTTGGTTTCTTTCTTGTCTTATTAATGTTTTTATTATTAAATTTTCTAGTAAAGTTTGCAGATTTATTGTTATATAATATTACCATCTTTAATCTACTTTTTTAAGATGTAGTCTGATGGTTATGGTTTCTTCTCTAAAATTAACCAAATCACCTTCCTGATCTATTATTTTAATGGCTATTTTATCAATTACTTTAACGGTGACTGGGAAATATATGACGTTTTGAGGTGACTCAATTATTTTGAACCCTGGAGCAACGCTCGGGAAAAATTGGTGTATTATATGAACAGGTTTCCCGTTTAAATATGATCCCTCTGCAATACTGCAGTCTATATTTATTGAATTTACTTTAATTATTTCTGCGGGGAAATCTGATATATGTTCAATGTTGGCTTCCAATCGCCCATTTTTAAACCCTAATAATTTACCAATAGTTCCTTCACGAAAAGTTATGGGGGCTGAACATTTAAGATGTGTACGTAAAGTATTATTATTTGCATGAAGATTAAAACTAATTTTATCCTCATCCAAGTGTTTTTTTAAAAATCTGTTATGTCTTCTAATTCGTAGCTACCTGGGGGTATGGCTATTTCTAAATTTTCATTATGAATTAATACATTATTCCCAACATCAATATTGGGAATTGCATTAAATGTTTCGAAATTTACAAGACCGATAACATATTCAACATCTTCATCTAGATATATTGGAGGATGTAACTCTGATGTTAAAATAGCGGAATTGCCGCTAAGAACAAAACTATATGACATTTTACTTTAAAAATATGTTTAATAATAAACTAAAATTAGGTGTTACATATGGTTATAAAGAAATTTTAGACACAATTGACCACAATTTGTTTTGTTAAAGTTTTGATAACTGTTATAATTATAATTAACAATATTATTATTTTGGTCGCTATAAAAATATTTAATTAATTCAGAAGGGGGTCGCAAATTACCATAACTATCAAAATATATTATGTTTTTTCCTTTTTTTGTATATGCTATCCAGTGAGTACCAGCACCACTGTGATTATCTAGATTGACAATTGCACTTTCAATTAACTTTATCTTTTTTGGTAATTTATCCCTCATAAAAATACCACGAAAGTTGGGAATTTGTAAATATTTAGCGTATTTAAGTAAATCGTAATTTGTAAGTGCTTTTCGAGGTATATGTTTTAACAGTTTTTTGAATAAGGTTTCAAGTATAATTCACATCCTGTTTTATAGGGTTTTAAATAAAGTCCACTTCCTTTTTTCCTACCGAAATGGACTCCATCATTTGATTGTGTCGTTTAGATTCTTCTAATTTCGCTTTGGCTGCTTTTGCATCATTTACTGCTTTAGCAATACCTGCAGCCCCTCCTCCAAGAGCACCAAGAGCAGACAAACCAGCAAATAAAGGTATAAGTGGAAGAAATCCACCAGTCTTTGGGATTGGAATTACCCTTTTCTTTGGAGGTAACACTTTACCAGTTTTTTTAATAGCTTTTAAAGCAGTTTGAATACTTTCATTTAGGTCTTTAAAATGTTTCCCCTTAATTCCTTTTCTAGCTTTTGAAATTACCTGAGATAATGATAGTCCTCGTCCTTTTCGAGTTTTTCGCTTGAACTTTCTTCTCGTTCGAAGTCCCATACCTAATTTTCTTTTAATTTTCATAGCACCAGTAATTCCTAGTGCAGCAGTTTTTTCCCCAAAACTCGAATCTTTAGCTTTGAACCTTGATAAAGCTTTGTCAGCTAATACTTTATCAGCTAAATGCCTTCTTTTTATATCATTTGATTGTGAGTAAGCAATATCGTGTTCTTTACAAGCCTCATCCAATAAATTTATACCTTTATCACCTCTTGACAATCGTTTTTCCAATTTTGTTCCAGGTCCACAAAAATTATAACCAGGAATATGCAATTCAAAGGGTAATTTATTTATTAATGAGTTTACTAAACCACTTCCTTTCCTTTTGCTGTTTGTCTTGTAAATGATTCGTTTATTATGTGATGGAAACATTATATATAGTTGCAATCCTAGTGATAACTAACCAGTTACATCACAATACTGAATATTAATAGTTTGTTTTATATATAAAATGAGAGTTGAGAAACAACCATACTCTATAACAATTAAGGATCATGAAAGTTCAGTGAATGGTTTTAGAAAACATGGAAAACTGTTTGAGGGAAATAGTAAAAGAGGGTTAATTATTGGCCCGTCAGGCTGTGGCAAAACCAATGTTATTATTAGTTTGATTGAAGATCCGAATGGTTTGCGATTTGAAAATCTGTATGTTTATTCAAAATCCTTATATCAACCAAAGTATAAATATTTGAAAACACTTTTTAAACCTTTGAAAAAAATTGGATACTATGAATCTGAAAATGAAGAAACAATTGTTTCACCAAAACAAGTTAAACCAAACTCTATAATAATATTTGATGATATAGTGTGTTGTAATCAGAATGTTGTAAAGGACTATTTTTGTTTCGGAAGACACAAAAATACTGATTGTTTTTATTTATGTCAAACATATTCTTCTATTCCGAAACAATTAATTCGTGACAATGCAAATTTAATTGTTATATTTCAACAAGATCGAACAAACTTAAAACATATTTATGATGATCATGTTAATGTTGATATGTCATTAAACCAATTTAATGAGTTGTGCTTAATATGTTGGAAAGATAAATTTGGATTTTTAGTAATAGACAAAGACTCTAATGTGAAATCTGGCCGATATCGAAAAGGATTTGATTCATATATTTACTTATAAAAATAAACGTTCGATGGTAAATTATACCAATCATGGATGAACGTTTAGCAAGAGAGCTAGTTAAATCAAGAAAAGCTGTTAAACAAAAATATCAGAGTTTAAAAAATGCGGAATTTGAGGCGCAAACTAAATTGTAGGAAACATATAAACCGATAACTCAACCCTTACAAGAATTAATTTCAACGATTGGTAAAATTGAACCTGTTGAAATAAAGGAAGAGCTACACACACCAATTAAAAAAATTTATGAAACACCACAGAAAAGATCAATTCAAACACTAACACCAAAGAGAAAATTACAATATGGAACATCAACACCAGAAAAAAGAAAGACGGGAAAAACTCCACTCCTTCCTACAGAAATACCATCGATTATTGACTGGGACGCGAGTTTAGCTTCAGCAAGTCAAATGCCATCTATACAACAAACAAGTATTATTGCAGAAACAAACCCTTCTTCAGGTTCACACTCCACAATAGGAAATCTTTCAGATATACTGGAACAAACACGGCAAACAGTTAGAACATTTGTTGATACAGATTTATATAAAGAATATTTATTAGGATTTGATGAATTACCTCGCCAATATATTGATAGCGGTGTAAAAGATGTTGAACATGAGTTTGATCACCAATATGGAATAGTTCATGATTTGGAAACCGAGAAATTCTTTTTGGGTTTAACTCAAAAACCTGTCGAAATTATTGGTAAAAACATCAAAATTGAAGGAATAACCTATACAGGTACACCAGGTTTATATGAGTTATTATTTAAAAAAGAACCAATAGGGTATAAAAAACAAGATTTGGAAAATTATATGGATATTTTAAAAAGAACCAATGCATACCGTAGAAATAATGATCCAAATGAGCAGGTGCAGGGGAATGGATCACATAAATATATTTCTATAATAGGACCTTATTTGCAAAGCAAAGGAATTACAAAAACTAAAACTCTAAATCCCGAATCTCAACAAGCAGTCCAGGGATTTTTTGAAAGACGCAAAGCTCCATATAGAGAAAGTCGAGTGTCTTCAAAAAAAACCGGATTTGGTATAACTTTAAAAGTTAATAAACCTAATACAGATTACATATATTGGGATAATGTAAACGAACTTGTTGAGAGACTTCGACTATTGGTAGCATCCATGCTTGCGGGACACACTGGTCATAACAATGAAATTATTTCCATTATTGAAGAACTAAGAGAAGCGAATATTATTATATAAAAGGACATAATAGATACTTTTAAACATTTCTAAAATGACCATCGATAAATTTGGTCGTCATATTTCAAAAAAATCTGCTCTAAACACATTATTATCACTAGAAAATAAAATATTATCAAATGTTGAAGAGAAAATAATAAAAATTTTTAAAAGCGATGTCAAATATATTGAAAACAAATTAATTCAAAATTTAGATCCCGGGTTGAAAAGCGATGTTAATAATTTAAATAAGAGAATAAATGAATATGATAACAATATACAAAATATTGCAAAAAAGATTAAGTTATTTGAGGATAAAGTTATTCCTGAATATAATGACAAGATAATTAATTTGAAAAATACTGTTGATGGAAATGATGAGGTAGTAGAAAAATTTTCTCAGAAAGTTTCTAAATATGCAAATGACTTTGACGTAGTGAAGTTAAAATATGATAAAGTTGATGATTTTGAAAATGAAATAAAAAATGAAATTACATCAATTAAATCAATAATTAAGGATACTTCAGCAATTGACAATGTCAAGAACAGTATTTCCAAGGAAATTACATCAAAGTTTCAAAATTTTACTAATTTGCTTAATGATAGAGTAGCAGAAGAAGTAAGGAATTTTAAGAAAATACATGACGTTATGGATAAAAATACACAAAATCTTGAAAAATCAATGAACACTCATTTCCTAATTCACAAAAAAGATACCGACAAAGTTAATGAATTTAAAGAACAAATTAAAGAATTTGAAATTAAAATCAATGCATATAAATTAAATTTACAATATTTAGAAGACAAATTGAAGGAGGATTTTCAAAACGAAAATGAAAAAATTGAAACAAAATTCAAAGATCAAATTACAAAAGATAATGAAAAAATCGAGGATATACTAAAGCAATTAAACAATCTGAAAACCAAATCTGAAACGTCTTTTGACGAGGGAAATTTTACAAAGGCAATCGATGAGAAATTACAAAAAGAATTAGAATCCTTACTAGAAGTAGTGCAAGCTATAATAGAAGTTTCTAAAAAGGATGTATTAATTAAAATTAAAAATAATAGTTCAAAAATCGAGGAGACTTCTTTACTCATAAAAGAACTTGAAACATCTTATACAGATATACTACACAAAGCTGAAAAGACAGCGTCAGACATAAAAAATATAGAAAAAAAAATTGTGAAAATGACATTAGATATTACAAATGCAGAATTTCAATTAGGAAAAGATATAAAAAATCTAGAAGATAAATTAACAAAAGAAATAAAATCTTTAAACGAATTAGTTCAAAGAGCTGCTGAAGTTTCTAGAAAAGAATTTAATGATACAATGAATTATGCAAGAGAAGAAATGAATTCAACATTAGGTGGTTTCAAAAAAGATTATACGTTATCAAATGTTCTTTTGGAAACTAAATTTAATGTAAAAATGTCTGATCTTAATAACAACATCACCCAAATAAATTCGTCAATAAAAGAAATTAGAAATGAAAATAACAAATCATTTGAAACAATGGAAAATAAATTTAATGTAAAAATTTCTGATCTTACTAACAACATCACCCAAATAAATTCGTCAATAAAAGAAATTATAAATGAAAATAAAAAATCATTTGAAGCAATGGAAAATAAAATTAAAGAACTTACTAAAAAAAACTGAGATGATTTTTTTATATTTTACAACATCAGCGATAAAGGGCTTTTATAAACGGTTTAGAAGGAGGTAAAGTTATTTGTGGGATTTATTTTCGAGAGTAAGGTATAAATTAATAATGAGTAAAATTAAGCAAGACGTTGTAAATGAATTACATAAACCGGCGAGAAGGCGATATAGAAGGAGACGAACAATTGTAAAAGGGCTTAATGATCTATTTCAAGCTGATCTGATAGAAATGCAGCCATATGCGAAATTTAATAGGGGTTTAAGATATATTTTAATGGTAATAAATGTGTTTTCTAAATTTGTATGGGCAGAACCTGTAAAATCCAAAACTGGTAAAGATGTAGCAGCTGCAATGAAAAAAATTCTATTAACTTTAAAAACTCCCCCAACAAATCTGAATACTGATCAGGGTAAAGAATTCTTTAATCAAGACTTTCAGAAACTTATGGAGCAGTTCAAAATTAATCATTACAACACATTTTCTAATATGAAAGCTAGTATTGTAGAGAGAGTAAATAGAACGATAAAAAACAAAATGTGGAAAAAGTTTAGTTTACTAGGTAATTATAAATGGATCAGCTTTCTTAAAGAAATAATTACAGAATACAATAATACTAAGCATTCAACAATCGGAAAAAAACCAAACGAAGTTAACAAAAAGAATGAAATGGAAATCTTGAAATCAGCTTATACTCATAGGAAAACTGTGGATCCCAGATCACCAAAATTTCGTGTTAGTGATAGAGTACGAATAAGCAAGATTCGCGAACAATTTTCTAAAGGTTACACGCCCAACTGGTCAAACGAAATTTTTCAAATAAAAAAAATCCAGCTTACTAATCCAACAACGTATTTGATTCAAGATGGAAATGGGATAGATATTCAAGGAGGTTTCTATGAAGAAGAACTTCAAAAAGTAAGACACCCAAATGTATATCTGGTGGAAAAAGTGTTAAGAAAGAAAGGAAACAAAGTATTTGTAAAATGGTTAGGATTAGATAAATCTTATAACTCTTGGATCTTCAAGAGAGATGTGATGTAATAGTAATTAATGCTGTAATAATAATTGATGTTTGTAATAAAAAAAATGATTTTTTATATATATTTGTTTTATTTAAAAATAAGCTTATTACATAAACATTTTTTTAAATACAATATTCCTATAATCAGAGTCTAATATGGGATTTAAAATTTCTTCAGTCAATTTAATCCTTCTTCTAAAATGTTTTTGATTTATAAACTCTTCAGAAGTCATACGAGCTTTTCTGTAGGCGAAGTTCCAAGCAACCATCAGATGAATTTGGTTTCTTGATTCATCAATAGATACTGTCTTCTTCATAATAGTGTTTAGACTTTAATTTTTGTTCTAGTTCTTCGGGATGATTCAACAGCAGTTCCAGCATGGAGCACACATTTTCACTATTTAGATTTTGTTTTGGAGAAAGGACATTATATATTTTGTCAAAAGAATCTCCGTCGTAAAAATTGTTATTTCTAAAAACGTTGAAATAACGTCGAAAGTTTTGTTTTTGTAAAACATTTAGTCTATATTCTATAAGTGGAATTTGTTCCCATAGTCTGCACACAGTTTCATTTCCATAGTAAATAAAATCACAGCTTTTCACAATCTTCACTATTGGTAATTCACCAATCTTTTCAAAATGAATAGATAAATTTTGCAAATATATCGGTTCATTGAAAACATTTGGTGAAAACATATAATTTGTTATAACTCCTTGATATTGCAATAAGTTCTTCCAATCATCTTCATTTAATATCACAGACTGACCATTTTTACCACCAAGTTCAATGCATGGTAGAAAATCACTTTCCACCCACAAACCAATCGCAGCATATTTAGAGTTAGAATTATTTAAATTATATTTTGTAGAATTTATAATTGTTTTTTTTTATTTTCTTTTTTAATGGTGAATTTTCAAATATATTTTTACTCTGATTACTGAACATTTTAAATGATGTATTTCAAAAACTAACTGGCTATCTGCTTGCTCTCAAAAAACTAACTATCAATCCGTTTGCTCCTAAATTTTATACATTTTCCCTCTCCTCTCAAGTGGAGGGGTAAACTTATTTTCCCTCTCCATTTAAGAGGAGGGGATAAACTTTAAATGTCTTTATACTAACGAGAATCAATAAAAAACAAAATTTATATTATTTTTTTAACATTTATTAAATATTTTTATAGATATTTTTTCATGAAATACAATAAAAGTAAACATGTACAAATAAATATTGCTGCTGTAAATATAATAACAAATATATAACAACAGACACAATGACAAGATTCTTCTTTTTTATTATTGAAAGGAATCCAATCTGAATATTGTAATGGTTTGTTTGTCATGGAATATTTAATTTTTATGTATGTATTTTCACACAAAGCAGAATCAGTTACATTATAGGTAAAAAAGTGTGAATTTCCAACAAGATATGTCATTTTCATCTGTTTGTAGCAGTCGGTTTCATTTTTGAGGGCATTTATACATATATCAGCCCTAACTGTATTAGGAATGTAATTTACATATATCACATTTCCAACAAGGGAAACTAAAACTATTAAACTTCAAAAACGACTTACATAATTTATCATCATATAAAATGATGTCTTTATAAAGATGAAAAATTACTAGGAGTAGTTAATTCTAATCGTGGTTTTTTATTTTTAGATCCATTTTCGTTTCCAGAACTTAAAAAAGTTAGAGTATCATACATCATTTTCATATCTTTATCAAAAAAATCTGTTTCCAAAATATCCTTATGTCCCCATGCAAGAGTTTTTGTGGAATTTGGTATACAATATCTTTTATCATCATGAGTTGTTAATGCCAATTTATTTAACAAATTAGTGTATATATTATGCATATCTGACTTGAATACATACATGGTGCAGAATATTTTGTCACCTTTCTCAACAACATCTTTATAATCTGATAATGTTAATTGATTTTTTATACATGATCTACTAACGCCTTTTGCTTTTTTATCTACACTATTTTTGGATTTTATACAATATGCTTTAGCACCAGTTCCATAAAAACTTTCAATGGGAATCCCTTTGTACTCATCTTTAAATTTACCAACAACTGATGTTGTAATAGGCATGCAATGAATATTTTGTTCAGAAAAATTAGAAGTATCAAATTTATCCAGATTTAGCTTCATATCTTCATAAAAGTTTTGGGTCTGAACTTCAAGAATTAAGGAATCAGTATCCGTATATAATAAATTTAAATTATTACCATATTTTACTTTTAAATACCCATAATAAAAATTATATATTACAGTTTTTGCAATATCCAGAATACTCATCCCAACATAAATTGGTTTATTGTATTCAATGCAAACCTGTTGAAGTTGAAGAGCAACTAGATTTTCAGAGAAAATTTTAAAATCCTTTAATTGAGGTTTAGAAATAAGTTTTTCGGCACTAAATTTATTACCCTGTCTTTCCCATTGAGATACTAATTTAATATCTGCTCGCCTATCAACATTTTCCATGGTTTTACCGAAAATTGAATTATTTGCCAATTTATAACAATTTTTATCAAATTTATTTTTAGATAAATTTCGTAAATTTGTATTTAAATCTATATATTCCGCTAACCATGGTGATTGTGTAAACTTAACTGCTCTGTGTATTTTTATGATTTTGAGTCCAAATTGTAGACATTGTTTCAGATATCGGTAGTGAATGATATAGTTATATTTATTATGTAAGTTTGGAATTAATTTTGAGTGGTTTGAAATTGGTGGTGTATATTGTTCAGGACAAAATGGGAAATCATTATGACTATCATGTAAATAATTTGGATATTCTAAATCAACTTCAAATATGTATCCTATAGATGATGTATCTGAAAGTTCGGATATATTTAAAGTTTCTATTTCGAGCTTAGGTACCCAAGCAAAATTTTTTTCAGGCAAATATTGTTTCATAGCATAACCATACAAATTTGTGGCGTCTAAGTAAGCAATATATGTTGTAGGTCTTTCAGGATTAAAATTTTCTAAGAATGGATTATTTGCTTCAGATTTGCGTTTGGAACAAGTGCTAACCCCACCACGAACACCTTTTTTGAAAAAATGAAGCATATCTGGTTCCGTTAATAATTCTAATTCTACATTAGTTAATTTCATCATTGCATCCCAGCACATAGAAGGGCTAGTGACATAATTAACAGGATCTAACTTATAGGTTTTAATACATGTGGATCTATAATTTTCAAAAACATCAGCCAAAAGTAAAACATCTGATTTTAAGTAAATATCGGAATAAGCCCCTATTGTAGAACACTTAAATAGATTCCACACTTCTACAGCACGATTGTAGTCTTGAGGAGAGATATTTTCATCGGTTAAGTTATTATAAAATTTATCAATCAATGGTAGAGATTTCTCATTTAATTTTTCGTTGGAATCTATGTAAGAGTATGGAAATACCCCTTTTTGTCTAATGTATCGAAATTCATCAGCATTTGAGAAAAACTTTTTAATCTCAAAACATTGTGAATCTTGTAGAGTTTGTGATAGTGACTCTAAAGACTCTGGGAGAAATTGAAAAGAATCTATAAAGCGTAGTCGCAAAGCAACTGGTTTCCGCTTTTCTGACACTTCAACGAAAATTTCCTTACTAAAAGAAATATACTTTTCTTTATTTTGAGCTATAACACTAATATTTTCTTTATTATAGCAAAGCGATTTAATAAATAGGTGAGAATCATAGTTTTTTAAATTATGCAATACTATTGGTATATATTTTGGAGGTTTAAAATGCAAATTACATATTGAGTGGGCGGCTCCTCGATATTTACCTGTAATATGACAATGATCCCTACACTTTATGAAATTTCCTTTTGAAAAAGGTTTTTCACATACATAACAAATGCTAGAATTTTCATATTCAATCTGTTCCACAGATGATAAATCTTTCAATGGTACTTGATATTTTAAATATTTTTTATAAATTTCTTTTACATCATTTTCAATGTATTCAATAAATTTTATAGCACAATCTGTACCTCTATAAAGTTTAAGACACACAACATTCTCATCAAATGATGATTTAATATAATAAGCAAATGAATAGGGTATATGTTCAGCAGTTTTAATAGTATATGAGGTTGTCGAATCAGGTGTAGATTGTTGGCACTCAATGTTTTTCAAATAACATTCAAAATCGGCATAAATAACAAAAGGAGCTTTATACTGTTTCTGAATATTTTGAAACTTTAATATATTTGCAGGAATATAATTGCCAAATTTATCCAAAATCAAATTATCTGAAGGAAGCTCAATTCGAACAAAACTACAATCACGTTCTAAATGTGTGTTAAGTTTTTCATATGTTCCAAAATATTGAAGGCATCCATCACATAAGTATTTTTTTATTTTCTTTTTTGATAATTGTTTGGATACCAAGCAACCTAAATCCTTTATCCAACAGTAGTGGTTATTTCCATCATCAGAACTTATTAAAAGCAAATTAATATGTAATTTTTTCTTTTCATTATTATAATGTAAAGGACCGACAATCTCATATACCTTTTTATTATCCCTTAAAAATTTTTCAACTCCATATACATTTATGGACAAATTATTTTTTTCCTCAAACTTTTTTATATCTAATAATTTTACTGGAAATTCAATACCTGTAAAATCGAAAGCGTCTCTGAAGTCTGGATATGATGAGGTCTTTCGAGGATTACCGGTTGGCTGGTATGCTGCTGAAACCACTGCCCAGGCGAAACAGCAATTGTCCTCATTCATCACATTCACTATTGATTTAGAAAAGTGATGCATCTTAATGTAGGAGGAGGCATTCAATGGGTTGTACTTATTGATGTTGACTTCCAAATGCAGAATTCTTTGTAGAGCCCACCCTGTAATAGGAATTAAAAAATTAGTTCTGAATAATATTTGTTAGAGATGTACAAGTGATATTAAGAAAACTTAGCTCTTGAGATTAAATAATAATTACCTGAGTCTCTTTCCGGCAATTCATCTGCTTTGGTTTCAATAATCTTGAATAAATCATCGTAAAGCTGTTGTAGATCAGTTGTATGGGTTACAATGAAGAACGGTGTATTAAATGACTTAATTGAAGTAGAGGTTAAAGTTGGAGAATAATATATCCCAAATAACTCCAAATTTACTTTAGCACATGTAAATTCTTGTTGGCGCTGGCGTATTAATGTTTGCACTTTATTACCAACATCTTGCTGAAACTTTTTGATGTCGATGTGATAATTCTGCGAATATATTCTGTAGGAAGCTATTCGACATTTAAATGCACTCCTGATAATGTCAATTCCATTTCCATATTTTATGCAGCTCCTGTTTTTATGAATATTTGTCCTCAAGTGTGTGCTCCAGGAATTAGATTTGACATTTACTTCACAATCTTGGCAATATCGCATTTGAGGTCTTGAAAGTAGTTCATCAACTGAAACAATTATTATTTTTTAATTTCTCTGTAAAACTTTATTAATATTAAAAAGTACAATTAAAAGAAAAATTATAGCTAAATATGTTATAAAAAAATACTTACGATTAATTATATAATCTTCCAAGTTAAAGGTGTTTTCGTTATTAACAACATTTTCTCGAAGGTGGCGTACAATATTTTGTTTTCTTTTAAATTCTCTTAAGCAGTGCGTGCAAAGGAGAGTCATTTTAAAATGGAATCGATTAGGGCCGTGTCGCTTTTAAATAAATACAATTTCGATCTATCAAGACCCAATGACATAGAATAATTAGCAATTTTTTCAGCTCGCGCAATTTAGAAAACTTTTGGATTTACTTTTGAATTAACTTTTGGATTCACTTTTTAATTTGAAGAAAAACATGGATTTTTTAAAAAAAATATATTTCCCAAATTTAAAAGAAGATCGCCTTATCTTTGTATACAATTTTTAACGTCTTTTAAAGTCGAATTAGATAAATTATTACATATATTATCTAAGTTTAAATAGGAATAAACCATTGACTTAAATCTAGATGCCGCGCATCTTGTGTCACTCTTATTTAAACTCGGCTTAGATTTCATGCGAATAAATTTATCTAATTCACTCTTATTTGCCGCCAGCTGTCGCTCTGACTGCTGTCGTTCTGCCTGCTGTCGTTCTGCTTGCTGTAGCTCTGCCTGCTGTCGCTCCGCCTGCTCTCGCTCTGCTTGCTGTAGCTCTGCCTGCGGTCGTTCTGCTTGCTGTCGTTCTGCTTGCTGTAGCTCTGCCTGCTGTCGTTCTGCTTGCTGTAGCTCTGCCTGCTGTCGCTCCGCCTGCTGTAGCTCTGCTTGCTGTAGCTCTGTTGCTGTAGCTCTGCTTGCTGTTCCAACCACGATGGCTATAGAACCTCTCTGTTTAATCTCAGAGTTTCGACCAAAAGGTCCACTCGTTGTCGCGCAGTTCAAAAATTAAAATTAGAGGTTGAAACTACTTCAATCGTTATTTGTTGATTTAACTTCTCCGCACACCCTTAAAACAGAACACTACTAAAAAGAATCGGAAAACCACATACTAAATTGGGGGTAGTTACCCTTACACGAAGGGTTTGCAATTTAAGCCTGTAATATTTCAACAATGATCGCCCACATACATAGGAATCTAACCCCAAAACTTCGTTAAAAGGCATCAAGTAATAAGCTCAAAATACGGCATCAAAAATAGGGGTGAAAACTACCCCAACCCAAAATTCTTGTTAATATTAAGTGGTTAGGTGAAAATGCCTCCTAATGCACACACTTAAATTCTCTCAGTGCAGCCCGCAACTATTTTCAGTTATACACAAAAACTACCCTCTAGGAATATAATGATCATCTTCAAAACCTCCAAGCACGATGGCTGAAGAACCTCTCTGTTCAACCCCAGAGAATCAATAGAAAAGGTTCACTCCCTGTCGCACAGTTCAAAAAATAAAATTAAGGGTTGAAACTACCCCAATCGTTATTCACTGATTTAACGTCTCCGCACACGCTTAAAATAGAACACTACTAAAAAGAATCGGAAAACCACATACTAAATTGGGGGTAGTTACCCTTACACGAAGGGTTTGCAATTTAAGCCTGTAATATTTCAACAATGATCGCCCACATACATAGGAATCTAAACCCAAAACTTCGTTAAAAGGCATCAAGTAATAAGCTCAAAATACGGCATCAAAAATAGGGGTAAAAACTACCCCAACCCAAAATTCTTGTTACTTTTAAGTGGTTGGGTGAAAATGCCCCCTAACGCACACACTTAAATTCTCTCAGTGCAGCCCGCAACTCTTTTGTTATACACAAAAACTACCCTCTAGGAATATAATGATCATCTTCAAAACCTCCAACTACGATGGCTGAAGAATCTCTCTGTTCAACTCCAGAGAATCAGTCGAAAAGGTTCACTCCCTGTCGCACAGTTCAAAAAATAAAATTAAGGGTTGAAACTACCCCAATCGTTATTTACTGATTTAACGTCTCCGTATACCCTTAAAATAGAACACTACTAAAAAGAATCGGAAAACCACATACTAAATTGGGGGTAGTCACCCTTACACGAAGGGTTTGCAATTTAAGCCTGTAATATCTCAACAATGATCGCGCACATACATAGGAATCTAACCCCAAAACTTCGTTAAAAGGCATCAAGTAATAAGCTCACAATACGGCATCAAAAATAGGGGTGAAAACTACCCCAACCCAAAATTATTGTTACTATCAAGTGGTTGGGTGAAAATGCCTCCTAATGCACACACTTAAATTCTCTCAGTGCAGCCCGCAACTCTTTTCAGTTATACACAAAAACTACCCTCTAGGAATATAATGATCATCTTTAAAACCACCAACCACGATGGCTGAAGAACCTCTCTGTTCAACCCCAGAGAATCAATCGAAAAGGTTAACTCCCTATCGCACAGTTCAAAAAATAAAATTAGGGGTTGAAACTACCCCAATCGTTATTTACTGATTTAACGTCTTCGCACACCCTTAAAATAGAACACTACTAAAAAGAATCGGAAAACCACATACTAAATTGAGGGTAGTTACCCTTACACGAAGGGTTTGCAATTTAAGCCTGTAATATTTCAACAATGATCGCCCACATACATAAAAATCTAACCCCAAAATTTCGTTCCGATTAGGAAATTATTAAATTTTTTCGAATTATCGTACATTATTTATAACGTTGTTTCGAAAAGTCTCTATATACCTACTCGATAGCCTGCCTAAGACCGAACGGCTTCGCTGCTCAAAGTAAAGTGCATGCATAACGATGCTGGAGAGGAACGAGATGAGGGGCGGAGCTAAATAAATAACAGGTGTAGTTTATGTAACCAATCAATATAGGAGGCAAACCTGCACTTTCACTATTATGAATAGTCGCACGAAACCATCAATATCTCGTTGGAATAAACCTTAACTAACTTCTGTACTCCTGATAATCGAAAAATTGAAACAGCCTTTATTTTACGCTAAAAATTCCATAAATATTGTTTATATTCACAATGTCTTTTAATATTTGGCCTATAGAATATTCAAATTGCACTTTGAATATCTTGTTTATGTTCTTTTGTTTTTAACCCTATGCAGGGATATTACTTTTGTTTTTAACCCTATGCAGGGATATTACTTTAGTTTATATAATCTTCCTTGTACACCCTGGTGCAAGTATCCTAATTTACTTACGAAAATATTAATTTTCGCGAGTTTTCTAACAATTTCACCCAGAAAAGACACAAAAATTCGTAGTTTTCCGATTTTACACCGTACTTATTCAGTCTGTGGTATTATTATGATCTAAAATCCATTAATTAAATTTAAATTCCAAGACCATTCAGCTCTCAAAAATATGTCTGCACGGCTTCGCTGTTCGAACTGAAGTACTTACATAATAGTGTTAAAGAGAAAAAAGACGAGGGGTAGAGCCAAAGAAAAAAGGTGTAGTTTACGTAACCAATCGATATAGGACTTCCACGACTAAGAAGAGTTGCAGAATACAATCTATATCTTTTTCTGATATACCTTCACTAATTTCTGTACTCTTAATAATCGAAAATTTAAAACAATTTTAAACACTTTAATGTTACCCTAAAAAAAAGACCACACAAATTTTTTAACACTTTTTCAGTCACCCGTAGAAAACAGCCAGATAAATGTTGTTTTAATTCATAATGTATTTATAATATTTGACCTATGGCCTATATATCCTGCACTTTGAATACCTTGTTTATATTCTTTTGTCTGGAACCCTACACAGGGATAGTCCCAAATATGCCAAGTTCAGAGACAAGAGTATAACAATAGGTCACGAAATCTTTCTTGTACATGCTGGTCCAAGGTGCAAGTTCCCTAATTTCCTTAAATGACATTCATTTTCGTGAGTTTTTTAACAATTTCACACCAAAAAGATACAAAAACTCATAGTTTTCCGATTTTGTACCGCACTTATTCAGTCTGTGGTCTTCTCAAGATCTGAAATCCATTAATTAAATTTCCATTCCAAGACAGTTCACCGCCACATAAGAGACGTCCGCACGGCTTCGCTATTCAAACTAAAGTGCATATGTAGTAGCGATGGATTGAAAAAAGATGAGGGGCGGAGCTAAAGAAAGAAGAAGAGTAAGAAGGAGAACGTAACATATCGATGTAGGGCTTCCACCACTAAGGATAGTAACAGCATACCATCAATGTCAGGTTCTGATATATCTTCATTAACTTCTGTATTCCTGATAATCGAAAATTTGAAACGGGCCAATTTCACCCTAAAAAAAAATAAAAAAATGACCACACAAAATTTTTAAAACTTTTTTAATCCTGACCCATACAAAAGACAGCTATAAATGCTGTTTTAATTCACAATGTCTTTATAATATTTGACCTATGGACTATACATCCTGCACTTTGAATATCTTATTTATGTCCTGCTGTTTTCAACCCTATGCAGGGATATTACCAAATATGCAAAGTTCAAAGACAAGAGCATAACTTTAGATTACGTAATCTTCCTTGTACACCCTGGTTCAATGCGCAAGTTCCCTGATTTTCTTACGAAAATCTTAAATTGCATTCATTTTCGCGAGTCTTTTAACAATTCCACCCCGAAAACACAAATTTTCATAGAATTTCTCGATTCTACATCGCGTCTATTCAGTCTGTGGCCTTCTCAAAATCTGAAAATGTTTCAATCGTACCCATTATTTAAATTTAAATTCTAAGACAATTCGGCTCCATAGAAGACGTCTACACCGGTTCGCTGTTCGAACTGAAGTGCATACATGATGGTGTTGCAGAGAAAAATTTTGATGGGCGGAGCTAAAGAAAAAACAGGTGGAGTTTACGTAACCAATCGGAATAGGGGGCGAACTTGGGCAGCCAATCAGAAACAAGGTCATTCTTGGCTGACCAATCAAAAAAGTGGTGGGGGGGTCAACTAGGAGCCCCCTATTCCCACTACTCTGCAACATAAAATTTATGATAGTTTAATTTAATTTCTGTCAGTGAGCAAAGTACAACTTACAGTTTTTTCTTAGTGATTTATCTTGTTTGCGCTTGTTTTTATATATTATTTGAGATTAGTGGGATACCCAAAAGATATGGCTTTCACCTCTATATTTATTCCAAAATCGTTGAACCAGGGCATTTTTTCCTCAACGAAAAACTTATTACGATGAATGTTTATGATGCTTTAAGATATCAATATCTAGATAATAATGTTAAAAGCTGTGTTAAGATGTGTTCCAACATGACAGGAGTTGAAAAATCTGCTATGTACCGAATACTGAAGAAGAAAAAACGACTGGAATTGTTAGTACTCCCAAGCCACATTCGATCACAGGCAGACGAAAAACCTCGTTGGAAGAAGAGAAGAAAACTGCAATTAAAGGGGTTGTATATACATTTTACTATGAGAAGCAGATCCCAACCGTCTACAAAATTCTGACTAAAACCAATGAAGATCGCGATTTACCTGAAATATAAAGAACTGATCTCTTGAAATTGCTCAGAGAACTTAATTTTTGCTGGGAAAAACCAGATAGAAAATCTGTTCCTATAGATCGTCCGGAAACTGTTCGTTGGAGAAGTAAATATCTCTCTCAAGTAAAAGGTAGAGTTGCTAGAAATAACACAATTGACAAAATTAGTAATTTAACTAAATTTTTGAAAGATTTTTTTGAATAAAGTTACAGCGGAAATTTGGGAAAAACTCATTTAATAAAAGAATAAAACAAAATGTGAGAACTCGATCTCAAGATCAGTGAGATAGAGGAACCAATTATAATTAATTTAAGCGAAGATAGTTTCACTGACTTTGATTAGGAATCAGATACGTAATGTTTACTAGTGTAAACATAATTTATTATTTAAATTTTTGTTTTTGTTGTATTTTATTTTTTAATGTTGTTTATATGTTTTTTTATTTTTTTATATATTTTTATTTAAGTGTGTTCCACTCTTTAATTTTATATATATTTAATTCTAATTAGCCGTAGATTTTTTATTATTTTAATATTGTATTTGTGTCTTTTTCTTAAGCGTGTAGAATTAACATGTTTATCTCATTTTTTGGGGCTATCGTATTTCCATATAATAAAATAAATTAAATTAAGATATCAGTACAATAGAAATAAAAATAAGTGCGTCTAATTTTACTTACAACATAAAAAAGTAATTACATTTGAATCCCTTTTTAGTGTTTAATTGTAATTCTGCAGATGGTTTAAGAAATAAATAAACTGAAACGTCAAATATTAAATGTTTTTAATTAATAATAAAATGACCAATAGCCCCAAAAATATTTTAATATTATATGGACGAATTTATTTTTTTACATATGTTTAACTTTTTGTATTTTTGACAATGGATATTTTGTAAGAATTTATTTAAATTTTTTGAGAGAATAAGGCTACGTCTTAGTCTGTTATTACAGACCGGGATTTTTGATTTTAAAATTTCTAACCCATTCCTATGAAAAATATATGTGTCTAATAGATTTTGCTAAAGACACCGGACTAAAGAACACAGGTAGTTTGCGAAGAGAAAAAGGGTAAAAAATGATTTATTACACTCTCTAGTTCTTAAATAAACTGTAGAATAAGAGGAAAAATCATGTCCATTTTCCTAAACTCAAAGCTCTTGGGGGGGGGGGCGATCGCCCCCACCGCCCCCCCCCCCTTTGATCTGCGCCTTGGCCGTATACAAAGTAAATCATTTCATAACTAGTTCGGATTAGTTTTATGGAAAATGGCATAAAAAAATAGTGATTAGTGTACTAGTTTTATTTTGACTCGTATATTGCGTGAACTAAATTTAAAAAACGATCGGATCCTAGTTTTTAACAATCTTGATAATAGAAATTTCACCCATGTTCCGAATCAAATAAAAAATACAAAGTTCCAAGTGTGTAAAATATAAATACTAAATATTAATCCGCTAAATAACAGTTTTCTTAAATAATCGTATTTTAGTCCTTCCCAATTTAGACATGAGCCAAGGTCTGCTTCTGCCATGTAGGTAGTTCACGTAGGCACAAGATCCACAAAGCTGTATATCTTTTCCATGGATTCGCATTAAACCTTATTTAAATTTTGATTTGGGAATACGACGGTTAAAATGTCAATATCCTTTTAAAAATGAAAAAAGTTAACACTAAAAATCCAGTGGTGTGCTAGTAGGTCAAAATTATCCACAAGATTCATTGTCTAATGTCTATTTTAATTAACAAATAAAGTATATATGGTGTCAAAAACACTATTTAGAGAAAAACATATGATAACTCATAATGTGTGGTATATCTGATGGAATTAATATTAATCCTGAAGTAAATAAAAGATCCCGTCTATTGATCTATTGTTTAACTACATTTTTATTTGCTCAACTAAATGCATTTTACTGTATTTTTCTTTAATTTACTTTCTCCAATTTCCTTGTACAGAGTGAGTCAACGATTGGATGAAGTAAGTTTGTGCCTTTTCGGTGAAATTAACAAAGAAACTATATTTATTGTTTGATACAGTTTATTTTTACGCAGATTTTAAAAATATTTAGGACTCTACAGGGTGAGCCAAAAAACTAGGACAGCATAAAGTTGTATTTTTTTAAATAGAACACCCTATATACGAAACGTATTTTCGATTTAGCTTATAATTTTAAATCTTTTTTATTAAGGGTTTACTATAACAAAACTTTATAGTTTCTGAGATACTTAAGTTTAAAGAAAAAAAGTCACATTTTCAAGCATCAATTCAATCCTAAATAACGTTTTCAATTTTGTGACAAATATATTCAAATTTGGAATTTAGCAAGATCAAGGACAAGTTAATATAATTTTTACCTAATATTTGCAATAAAAGCTACAGGGTGTTGAACACATCGGCACAAATTTGAACAAGTTTAAATGAATAAATATCTTTTTTTTTAAATGGTACACCCTGTATATTTTGTTATTTAATAGAGTAATAAAAACCCTAAAAGTTTTGTTCAATATATCCTATACCTATTTATAATGGTTTTTCAGATATTTCAGTTTTTCTTATTTTCCATACTTTTTTACAGAAATAGTCTTCATTATCATAGTAGCCATGTAAAATAAAAGAAACCACAGAAACAAACAGAATGTGGTTAAATATGATGAAATACATTATTCGTTATATTACAACGGCAATAGTTTAATTAAACATAATGTGAAAAAATTAACATAACAATAACGACAAGGCAAATACATATTTACTTTTATACTAAATTGAAACAAAAAAATTACCTATTAAATACTGAGATTAATTATTTCTTTTTAATAAGTGTTCGAATAAACGACCCTCTTGTGCAATGCACAAATTTAGTCTTTTTTGCAGATTCTCTCGGACCCTGGACAAAATTAGTGGCGTTATTGTTCTACAGGTATCCCTAATCCTGTTTCACATATCTTCCACTGTTGTTGGTGGATTAACATACACCTTATTTTTAATATAACCCCATAGGAAGAAATCTAATGGGGTGATGTCGCAAGACCTTGGTGGCCACTCAATGAAACCCCCACGTCCAATCCATTTTTGCGGATATCGTTGGTCCAAAAACGCACGAACTTCACGATGGTAATGCGGAGGCGCACCATCGTGCTGGAACCACATACTTTCGAGCTCATCCCTATCGAGACCTTGAAGCAGTTGGGGTAGTTCTTCTTGTAGAAAGTTCAGGTAACTATGGCCATTTAGTGGTTAATTAAAAAAGTGGGGTCCAATAATTCGATTATGATGAATACTACACCAAACATTTAATGACCAGTGGTTTTGATGTTGCACCTCTCTAATCCAAAATGGGTTTTCTGTGGCATAATAATGCATGTTGCGTCTATTTACGGCACCGTTACTTCTAAAAGTAGCTTCATCACTAAACATTACCTTGCATAATAAATTTGGATTAAATTGAATCTCCGTATTTATTGTACGACAAAAGTTTACACGACTTTCAAAATCCTGTCCATGCAATTCTTGGTGTAATTCCATGTGATATGGATGATACCTATATTTCTTGGTAGTACGATTAGCGGTGGATTGTGATGTTTCACATAATGCTGCTTGGTTTGTTGACCACTTTACGTTTTGGATAATCAACAGTACCAGAAGAATCAAATCTTTGTATTAAGTTTTGAAAAGTATGGGTATTAGGCTGGCGTCGATCAGTATACTTCATTTTGTAAATTCTTTGAGCAAGAAGGCAATTTTTTGAGCCTCTCCTATTGTATAAATCATATCTATTAACTCATTCTTTGGAAAATTCATTTTACAATATAAGATGAATGCAAAAAAAAAACCAAACTACAGTACATAAAAACCAAAAGAAGCGATTGCGGTTATAAATTTGACACACAGAAAAATGTTCTTTTACGTTGTTTTTGCCATGGCTACTATGATAATGAAGACTATTTCTGTAAAAAAGTATGGAAAATAAGAAAAACTGAAATATCTCAAAAACTATTATAAATAGGTATAGGATATATTGAACAAAATTTTTAGGGTTTTTATTACTCTATTAAATAACATGAAAATATACAGGGTGTACCATTTAAAAAAAAAGATATATTTATTCATTTAAACTTGTTTAAATTTGAGCCGATGTGTTCAACACCCTGTAGCTTTTATTGCAAATATTAGGTAAAAATTATGTTAATTTGTCCTTGGCCTTGCTAAATTCCAAATTTGAATATATTTGTCATAAAATTGAAAACGTTATTTAGGATTGAATTGATGCTTGAAAATGTGACTTTTTTTCTTTATACTTAATTATCTCAGAAACTATAAAGTTTTGTTATAGTAAACCCTTAATAAAAAAGATTTAAAATTATAAGCTAAATCGAAAATACGATTCGTATATAGGGTGTTCTATTTAAAAAAATACAACTTTATGCTGTCCTAGTTTTTTGGCTCACCCTGTAGAGTCCTAAATATTTTTAAAATCTGCGTAAAAATAAACTGTATCAAACAATAAATATAGTTTCTTTGTTAATTTCACCGAAAAGGCACAAACCTACTTCATCCAACCGTTGACTCACCCTGTATACTACTGTGGCCCTTGATATAATAAAAAAAATCACATATTCAGAATTCTATTTTATATCAAACACCATTTTAGTACTCAACGTGAGTATGGGGATTAAATATTCTTTAAAAGTTAGTGATAGATTCAGTTAAGTCCAATATAATTGATGATTACTTGTATTCATGATACTAGTAAAGACAGCCCTTAATAATTTCAGTTTTATGCTCCACAGATGATAAAAGTACATATACTTATATACACGTTGTTAAACTGAATATTAACTGTTTTTTAATTGTAGCTAACTCATGTGCGAAAACTTAAATAGGTAGTAACTGTGCTAATAATGCTGTAAAAATGGACGCCGACGGAGAGTTGATACGGGATATACGCATTTTTCACTGCGGGATATATTTTACTTGAAATTTTGAAAGTTAAGAGGATGAAAGATAGAGTGAATAAAGAATTCAGATGAACGGTATCCGTAAACCACATCTGGAAGCTTAGGAAATGATTCTTGTATATGTCAAGGGTATGTATATATATATATATATATATATATATATATATATATATATATATATATATATATATATATATATATATATATATATATATATATATATATTATATATTATATATATATATATATATATATATATATATATATATATATATTATATATATATATATATATATATATATATATTATATATATATATATATATATATATATATATATATATATATATATATATATATATATATATATAATGTCAACAGCTCAAAGGTAAAAATTATGAAATTTTTTAGTTTGTTTTTATTTCTAGATGGTTCGATTTTTTATGGAAACACTCTGGCGATGGTACGTCGACGATGTACGGGTGTCCCATTTTCGACACTTTTAAGGGGTATTGGAGTTATTATCAAAGATAAAGTGTTGCGGTTTTCACTTTAATGTCCTACTTTTTAACGAAAAATTCCGTTGTCAAATTTGTCATGGCTCTTGTAATTTTATTTCTACAAGGTGATTTTGAAAATTTTGGTTTTTGGGTACATTGCGTATTTCCTTTATGCGTTAATTTATCAAAGAGGTAAAAACTGATTTTTATACAATTTTTTACCTAGAGTTCAGTGGCGTAGTCAGTATTTTTTTTTCGCCCCACCCCCAAAGCTTTGAGTTGAGGAAAATAAACCCGATTTTGCCTCTTTTACTATAGTTTATTCAAGAACTAGAGAGAGTAAGAAATCATTTTTTACTCTTTTTTTCTTCACAAACTACCTGTCTTCTTTAGTCCGGTGTCTTTGGCAAAATCTATTAAACACATATATTTTTAAGGAATGGGTTAGAAATTTTATAATCAAAAATACCGGTCTGTAATAACGGATTCTTTAGGTTGGATAACAATAGATATTTGGATGCGGGAAGTGTTAAAAAGGATTTTAATCCTTGTCACAGGCGTCGGAAAGAGGTTTATTTTATCGCTAAGTATTTATGGCATAGAATATTATTTCGGTAATAAACTTAGAATAAAAAGTTTTTATAATATTATTTTATTTCTTATGATTTCCTAATAATTCACATACAGTAGAAAATATATATAATTTTGAAAAATTTAACAAAAATCACAACTGTATTTTTATTATTTTTAATTTTGGTATAGAAACCGTTTTAGGCACATTCAGACTAAAACGTAGCCTTTTTCCCTCAAAAAATTTTAAGTTATAATTTAAATACTTACAAAATAATGAGTATTTTGTCAAAAATACAAGATAAACATATATATAAAAAAAGTTCGTCTATATATTATTAAAATATCGGTCATTGGAAGAATGTGATGAGGGAATACTAATCAACGGTGAACGTCTGAACAACATCAGATACGCAGACGACACAGTGGTATTCGCAGACAGTCTGGAGGGATTGCAGGTGTTGATGACAAGCATAACTGAAGTAAGTAAGCACTATGGGTTAGATTTAAATACAAAGAAGACAAAATATATGGTCATCAGCAAACGCCCAATCCTAAACACACAACTGACCATCAACCAACAAACAATTGAAAGGGTTGAAAGCTATACATACCTTGGCACCAATGTAAACAGTCAATGGGATCACTCATTGGAAATAAAACAACGTATAGCAATAGCCAAAGCAGCGTTTACAAAAATGAGCACCGTCTTCAGGGGCCGTGATCTGCCGCTGAAAACCAAGGTCTTCATACTACAGTGCTATGTTTTTCCAGTTCTGCTCTACGGAACAGAGGCTTGGACGCTCTCTGAAACGTCCATTAAAAAACTTGAGGCGTTCGAGATGTGGTGCTATAGGCGCATCTTAAGAATCTCCTGGGTCGACCGAGTCACAAATAATGAAGTCCTGCGCAGAATGGGAAAGGAGTGCGAAGTGATCAAAACAATTAAAAAACGCAAATTGGAATACTTAGGACATATTATGAGAAATGAACAGCGATATAACCTCCTCCAATTAATTCTGCAAGGGAAGGTGTACGGCAAGAGGGGGCCAGGACGAAGACGAATCTCTTGGCTCCAAAACTTAAGAAAATGGTTCAACATGAGCACGACTGGACTGTTCCGCGCATCTGCCAACAAAGTAAGAATAGCCATGCTAGTCGCCAACATTCGGAATGAATAGGCACCGCAAGAAGAAGAAGATCGGTCATTTTATTATTAATTAAAAACATTTTTAGGACATTTGACGTTTCAGTTTATTTATTTCTTAAACCATCTGCAGAATTACAATTAAACATTCAAAAGGGATTCAAATGTAATTAACTTTTATATGTTACAGAAAATTTAAATAATAAATTGTGTTTACGCTGATAAACATTACGTATCTAATTCGTAATCAAAGTCAGTGAAGCTATCTTCGTTCAAATTAATTATAATTGGTTCCTTTATCTCACCGATCATGAGATCCAGTTTACATATTTTCTTTTATTTTTTTATTATATGGATTTTTTCCAATTTTCTGCAGTAACTTTATTCAAAAAAGTCTCTCAAAAGTTCAGTTAAATTACTAATTTTGTAAGATGAGTTATTTCTAGAAACTCTATCTTTTTCTTGAGAGAGATATTTCCTTCTTCAACGGACATTTTCCGGACGATCTATAAGAACAGATTTCCTACCTGGTTTTTCCCAGCAATAATTAAGTTCTCTGAGTAATTTACAGAGCTCGGTTCTTTCAATTTCAGGTAAATCCCGATCTTCATTCATTTTAGTTAGAATTTTGTCGACGGTTGGGATCTGGTTCTTATAATAAAATGTATGTACAACTCCTTTTATTGCAGTTTATATTTCTTCTTCCAACGAGGTTTTTCGTCTGCCTGTGATCGAATGTGGCTTAGAATACATAGTAGATTTTCCAACTCTTGTCATGTTGGAACACATCTCAACAGAGCTTTTAACATTATTATCTAGATATTGATATCTTAAGGCATCATAAACATTCATCGTAATAAGTTTTTCGTTGAGGAAAAAAACGCACTGGTTTAACGATTTTGGAATAAATACAGATGTGGATATCTCACTAACTTCAAATAATATATAAAAACAAGCACAAACAAAATAAATCACTAAGGCACACTGTAAAGTGTATTTTGCTCACTGACAGAAATAAAATTAAACTATGAGAAATTTTATTATTGCAGTACGTTTTTAAAAGCTTATAATATTTAATAACAATTAAACATAATTACATTTATAGCACTTCTCAGTTACCTGCGGCACTGGAGCAGGTACATTGGAGGTTTCGGTAACAGTTTTATTACTCTCTCTAGTTCTTGAATAAAGTATAGGAATGTGTATGCTTGCGATCGCCCCTCCCCTTCCCGAGAGCTTTGAGTTCAGGAAAATAGAACCGATTCTGCCTTGTATATTAGAAATGTGTATGCTGCTGGCACTCCCCCCGTTGACAACTTGTTTTTCTTGCCATAGTCCCCCCCCCCAAGAGCTTTGAGTTCAGGAAAATAGACCCGATTCTGCCTCTTATACTAGGAATGTGTATGCTGCTCGCATCCTCCACCTCTGTCGGCAACCTGCTTTTTCTTGTGATCGCCCCCCTTCTCTCCAAGAGCTTCAAATTCAGAAAAATATACCCGACTCTGTCTTTTACACTAGAAATGGGAATGTTGCTGGTGTCCCCCCCCCCACTGTGGACAACTTTCTTTCGCTTGCCATACTGTACTTTTGTGATATCACCGCCCCCCCCCCCAAAGAGAGAGGCTGGATCCGCCCCTGGTCTAATATTTGGCATCATTATTATTGTTAAAATTTTGCATCAATTCTTAGAAACTGGCCATGGCCTACTGTTACAAATAAAGTAAATTATTGAAAATATCGTATTTTGACCTTGTTTTGCAAAGTAAAATAAACACATTGCATATTTTTGAAAAGCCTAAATTATACTTAATCAATATCTAAAATAATATATCGGGTGTCCTATTTAAAAAATTAATATTTCAAAAACCAAACTTTTTAGAAAAAAAAACTGACTGCGCATAGAACTACTTTTTGATAAATTAACTCATAACGGAAATATAAGATGTACATAAAAACGCAAATTTTTAAAATCACCCTGTAAATTAAAAACTAGGAGAGCCATGACAAATTTGACACCAGAATATTTCGTTTCGTTAAAAAGTAGGACACTTAGTGAAAACCGCAACACTATATCTTTGGTAATAACTCCAATACCCCCTAAAAGTATCGAAAACCCTGCACTTCCATTCACTCTCACTTTTGAGATTTATATTCAGAAAAGACATTTGTTTGTTGAAGGGATCAATATTTGTAAATCCGAAAAAGATTATTTTTTTTTAAAACTGATTTGTGGATTATTGTCAAGAAAATAAAAAAGGCATAAATTTAACGAGTACTGACCAAAATAGGTGTCAAATACGCGACGCTACCGATTTGCACACTGTATTTTGACGCTTGTATGTAACAGCCAAAACAGGTAAAATTATTTTATAACTTTTAGACTTCAAATATTTTATTTAGTTTCAAATAACTTTAAATAAACATTAATTCAATATAAAATATGATTATTGAATGCGATTGATGTAATATTTAGATTTGTTCAAATACCACATGAGAAATGAGTGTTACAAAAAATATACACATAAAAAACCTTAGATAGTTTAAAAGTTAAAGATGAAAATCTAAAAAAAAATAATAATCTAAGAAAAAATAATTTTGAGAAAAGTTAAGCTTAGTCTAGAATCAATATTAACACAATTATTAACGAGGTGTTCTAATAGTTACGTGATAGATCCTAACAAATGTATTTATTGCTAGAATCAGATGGAATCCTGGGCAAGTGCTGAAAAATTATATTCCCGATTATTTATAACAAAACTTTTAAATTTTTTTACCAGAAAGTTGTATATATGATTTTCATGTAAATTTAGAAAAAAAAAACTCCTGCTTATATTTCATTTGTACTCGTATAAATGTTATGGACATAATATAATTAGTGTCCTTAATTGATTACAATTACTATTGCACGTTGATCTTTGTGCAAAAGGTCACACTAATTGGTGCCATCAACGCAATTAACCAATTAAGCACATCAATAGTGGTAAATTAGTCTTTTTGATAAAACGTTTAAAACAATTAAATTAGTTATTTTTAATGGTGTGGTTTCGTTTGCTTTGAAAAAGAATAAAAAATACTGAAAAATTGAAATTGATTCATCCATTCGTAAAATTGCGAGACTTTCTGTGACTTCAACCGATGCTATGATGAATAAATTTGACGAGAATTACTATTACACCATAGGCGTGCGTTTTTTTGTTAAGTCTTATTGGAGAATATTAACATAATATTTTCATTTCTTTTATAAAGAATATTGGGATTTGTCCAATGCATGGAAACGGTTTAATAACTGTTGGGAAGAGAAATATCGGGAACATATTACAGATAAATATGACAGGTGAAAAAAGAGTATCGGGTGATAATTTTGATCTTGACAAAGGTGTCAAATTTAGGGATTATTTCAAGATCATCTGGTAAATTTTAAATAATAATTCCTATTATTGACTCCGAATTCGGAACGAGCAGAACATTTTATATTAATATATGTGATCAAGTTAACCGCTAAGGGTTATTTGAAAGTCAAATGACTCATTCGTACCGTACCACTACCTCGTAGAGAGTAATTCTTATGATAAAAGGTTTTAAAAATTCAATAGGACCTTAGATGATTTGGACCTAAAATTTACTTAGGTTTTAAAGGTCATTTAAAGGTTATTTTGTATGTTTCAACCAAAACCCTTATTATTATTTATATCTCTTGTATTACTGAATTCATTTTAATTTGAGTGTACTCCTTGGTTCTTCTTGACAAAGGGCTTACATTAAAAATAATGGAATATTTGGTAAACCCTCTATTGAGATACCTAATTTTTAATAACCACTGTTTTGTAACATAAAATCATTACTTTGTACTTGGTGACGATTAAAGGTACAATCTAATCGAATCCTGATACAAACCAGAACAGTATTTGCAGGAAATAAACTGTTTGTATATATTTTTCGTTTTCTCTGCTTGAAAGTAGAATTACATAAATAACAACTGATACAAACGTTTGTTTATAAAAATATAGAGAACTACTTTAAAATCATTCTTTAGTATTGTTTCCAATCTTCAAAGAAACAAATTGGAATGTTGATACATCCACAAGATGTTCCTTTTAAAGCGTAATACCATTGACTAAATAACCCTAGACTCTTACTCCAATGCTATAATTATGACGCACATAAAATGGACACAGCGTTGGGACACAACTTATTCATCATTACAATGTTGCGAATGATTGGATGTCAGTAATAAAATGTTATATACATGCCATTGTAACAAGTATCAAAGAATTTAAATTGTTGGATTTCCGTTTAAATCGTGGCAATGTTGCATATCCCTTCTTAACGACTAAAGAGGATACACTCCTCCTTGTTACCGACCTAAAATGCACGTTTGCCACTTTCTAGCGATCCTTTATTGAAATTACAACGTTGCCAATTCTTAGATATAACTAATAAAATGCTACATCACTACATAGTATAAAACAAAGTCGCTTTCTCTGTCCCTATGTCCCTTTGTATGCTTAAATCTTTAAAACTACGCACCGGATTTTGATGCGGTTTTTTTCAATAGATAGAGTGATTCAAGAGGAAGGTTTATATGTATAATAACATCCATTAAATAGTGGAGAAATACTGTTATTTTTGAGGTTTCTAATGTGATGTCGTTAATTATCATATTTTTTTCCGCTTACATTGCAAACGCAGGCTGAACCCTACGAGATTTATCAAAATAATGTACTAATTATTTGTACACATTGAAAAGGTCTACAGAAAACTCCGCGATGGTATATGTCTATCTCTCATGGATATCCCACAATAACATTTTTTTGTCATTTACTTTTTACGACAAATAATGGCAAATTTTGAAGCGATTTTAACCAATACAGCATTAATCCTTATCCAATTAAATAGCTTAAATACATTGTTGATTTAATATAGATCTATATGGTCCTTTACAGCACAAGATTTAAATGAATATTTTCGAAGATATTACAGATTTAAAATTGCGGGAAGTAGCGCTTGCGGCGGTACTGGCCGACCGGGGCGGCGGCAGCGTGCCTATAAATAGCGCGTCGGAGGCCGATGTAATAATTGTTGTAAAAATAAAATAAATAGTCACAGTTTTTCTGTAGTGTATTTAGTATCAGCATTGCACCCGTGCGAAGCCGGGGCGGGTCGCTAGTTTGAATTAAAAAAAAAATTAATTCGTTATGTGCGAGTCCAAATACTTCCCCATATCAGTTTCGGAGAATATTAGACAAAATGAAATATTTTGTGTGCCATCTTGGACTTTACTGAACCAATTTTGACCAAAATGATATGGGTCTACTCCAGCAACTTCCTTAACAAACGCAAAAAATTTCATTAAGTTTGTACAGCTGTTCTGGAGTAATCGATGTACATATATTTATATATATATATATATATATATATATATATATATATATATATATATATATATATATATATAAATATATATATATATATATATATATATATATATATATATATATATATATATATATATATATATATATATATATATAAGTTTTTGTCCGTGTAATTTAAAATAAAATAGAATCAAATATTGGCGAAGCGGACGTGAAAATTTGTCAATCTACATGATTCTCGTGTTAAAAAGTGCGGAGCACTCCAAAATATGGAAAAACTCCGGGTCAGACAGATGGCGACAGCGCTGTTTCGTCCTAACATGGGACTCGTCAGGCTTGTTGTTATCAAGTGGACCATCGAGATGTCGCCTTTGTCGTCTTCTTTGCTGTTTTTTGATTTTAAACTCAGCTTTATAGGATGCAAAGGCAAGATGATGGTTTTTACCGAATGCGGTGGCCTGACGAGTCCCATATTAGGACGAAACAGCGCTGTCGCCATCTGTCGGACCCGGAGTTTTTCCATATTTTGGAGTGCTCCGCACTTTTTAACACGAGAATCATGTAAATTGACAAATTTTCAAGTCCGCTTCGCCAATATTTGATTCAATTTTATTTTTAATTACACGGACAAAAACTTATCTATTTATTTATTTACTTGTTTGGCTTTGAAACACGCTGAACGTTGCTCTCATGGTGGGATCGTTTGATGCGACACGTGGCTTTTGCTGCTGAAATGAGCAGTAGGCTTGGTTGCCAGTACCGAAAAAATGCGATCCCTATCCTTTGGACAGCGCGTTTAGTGTACTCGATTTTACATATTTCTGGTTTAATTCACCGTCGCGCCACCATATGACGGTTATTTACAAACTTTGTTAATCTGTGTGGTTCTTGTGTTATCACGTGGACCATCGAGATGTCGTCTTTGTCGTCTTGTTTTTTGATTTTAAACTCAGCTTTAGAGGATGCAAAGGCGAGATGATGGTTTGTACCGAATGCGGTGGCCTGACGAGTCCCATATTAGGAGGAAACAGCGCTGTCGCCATCTATCGGACCCGGAGTTTTTCCATATTTTGGAGTGCTCCGCACTTTTTAACACGAGAATCATGTAGATTGACAAATTTTTCACGTCCGCTTCGCCAATATTTGATTCTATTTTATTATATATATATATATATATATATATATATATATATATATATATATATATATATATATATATATATATATATATATATATATACCGTTCGAATTTAGAAATTCCTTTTTTTCATATTTGAATAAAATGATCATCTGATTCATGGCAATATTTGTTTTGTAAACTTAAATGAATATAAACGGAGGGATTAAAAACTTGTACCCGTATTCTAGATTTACTACTCAACACAGCAACACTGCATCTTCCGATTTCTTGCTTTTTTACTACTATTTACTATAACTAAATTTATTGAATAAGTTGGATTTAATACCTGGAAATTTTCTCATCTTGCGCTCTCGCCAAAAATAACAAAAATAGTTGGCAAGGCGTCCAAAAGTCTAGGGTTATTTAATCAATGGTAATACCGATCTATATAAAAACTCTTACGTTGTGTGGGAAGACATGCCAAAAATAAAAAGTTATTGTGTTTCAAAATTTTTATTACTATACAATCTCATTATTCAAATTTCATTTTTACATCAATAAAATACAAAATTTATATAAAACTAAATCTTATGTTAGTTATATACATATATTATTTGGCTTTATAGCTGTATGAGGATAAGAAATACACAAGGCATTTCTTAAACCGTTCTTACAAAATGATTATTTTTAAATAAATAAATAAATAAATTATATGAACAGCCATTATAATCGACTAGGAAAAACCTAAAATTGCACATCTATCTCTAAATTACGTGAATATTTGGAAAATAAATATTTAAAATAAAAATACTATCAGTTTGTACAAATAACTAAGGTTTCCCTGTGGTCCAAAAAAAAATCGAAAAAATTGTGCTCTAAAGAATTTTGATTTTTTAAAAATCTATCGACGATAAATTTTTATCAGTCTTATTAAAAGTATGATTATTATAAAATATTTTTTAAAATTATACAATATATTTACCGAATTTTTAAATGGAATGTCCCTCTCAGTAGGATAGGAGATAAATTTTTTTAAGAAACTACTTTTTTGTGGATGATTTAAAAAATACATTTGTTGACAACCGTTGACAATAATTATTTCAACCTCCTTATTCACTAACATGGTTTAATTTTTTAAAATCAGTATAAATCTAAGGGTTTAAATTGGCAAGAGCAACAATAAGTCAAGACAGCGTTAATCCTTCAAAATACAAGGATAAAAAATTTCTACACGGGAAAAAATGGAAAATTGTATTTATTTTCTTGACACAACCCGACTTATATTGCTGCAGCAAAAAGCAAATAGAAAATATGGAACCTAAAATTGAAATGGTTATACAACTTAAAGACGAGATAAAGAAACAACTAGCAAGAGGGTTCGATAACGTAGAGCATTCCGTCATTCTTGCCATTTCAACTACTCTCGACCCCAGATTTAAGTTCATGCGTTTCAAAGATGTTGCGCCATAGGCAAAGTAATTAATTACCTAGATACATATGTACGGGAATATAACAGCTTACCTACATTCAGGAATAATACACCCAATGAGTCTGATAAAGAAAATTTATAATTCGACATTTGGAAATACCATAAGCAGTTGACCCACAAAAATACAAAAAATAAATCATCTTCTACAACTACAGGAACCATCAGCGAGACAGTTGTTTAGATGTATATCTTCTGTCACACTAATAAAAAAAAACGACACTGAAATCAGAGGGGATATGAAATCTCTTTTTTGATCACTGATATACCTTCCCATCGTCGCCACGCCTGTGCAGAAAAAAAACACGGGAATCGTAACAAAAATATTTTTGAGTATTTTAGTAAGAATCTGACGTCTCTTACAAGAATTGTTGGCACTGAGCATAGCATTCCAAAATCAACTGTTCATCAATACCATTCTTCTAAACCAGCAATTGTACAAGAACATTAAGAATATGATTTTGATATGCTGATAAATATCTACAAAATCTGACCTTCTCGGATAAAGTTATATGCACAGATGAAATATATTTCAGTAACTGCGTTTTTAATTAAAAAAATCACCATGACTAGGCTCTTAAAAACCCGCAATTAAGCAAATCACGAATAATTCAAGTACGGTATAGGATTTTGGAAACTAGATTATCTAAACTTCTTTTCCGTAACTCCATTTCAAAATTGTTAAATAAATTGGAATAAAGAAATGTGTTTGTTATTTAGGGTCCATTTTATTTAGTATGGTGGTCTAGTTTAAGTGAAGCCATAAGTAAATCTTAAACAAAGCATATTCATATTCACAAAAACGAACAACTTGGACCCCGCCGACAAGGTCACCCATCAATATTTCTCAAAATATAGCGTTCAAGAATTGCATCCTTCGAAATGGTATATAAATATTTTTTAGTCTTCGAATTGAGGTTATTTAAATTTTCACTGCAATGACTACCCATAAATTCTTTTTTTGTTAGTCCTTGTTTTCAGAAAATTACAATTTTTTTAAAATTAAAAATGTGTTATCAAAAAATGTATCTGTTACTTTTCACAGTTTATTGTTTTATACACCTAATCAAAAAACAAAAACCCCAAAAACATATTTTTTTGGTTTTCTGAACAAACATGCTCTCTTGAGATAAAATATCAGTCTCGCTTACGCAATCTATAACAAAGTTAAATTGATGGCCCGGAAATTACATCCGACAAACCGCTCGACCAAGCTAAACGTAGTAAGGCTGATTCACTAGCAGGAAAAATAATTATTTGGAAAATGTAAAAAATAAAAAATGCTGCTTTATAGAACATTTCATTTTGCACAACTTTGGTCCCAGTAACTTGTCTGTAGGACTTTTACCCCCTAATTCACTAACATGAGTGAACTTTAAAACCGGTCTAGATTGACAGTAGAGAATTTAAATTGACGAGGGTAACAACAAGTCAAGCAAATTTTGAACTTTTAAAATACAATTAAAACAATACTATAAGAAAAACAAAACTGGTCATCTAGAAAATCTAATTTCCAAGGCAACTAGATCGGGTCTCAGTCTTAAAACTTTTGAGTGAATCCTAGTTATTAGTTTTTTGAGAAAAAAAATCAAAAATTACTTTTTCGATTAAATTAATCATTTATGTTCAATTCGTGATAACTCGAACAAATCGAAAAAATGTTGTAGCGTTTTCAGTTCAGGTAAAATTAAAATGTTTATAAATGCGTAACGGAGTCCATGAATTTCAAGTTTCAAATGAGAAAGTTCAATAAGGAATTTTTGTTTTTCAAATTGAATAAAATAATATCAATCTGGATATTTTGAAGAAATTTATCCCAAAATGGCAATTTTTTAAATCAAAAATTGAAGTCGCAGCGCTGTTTTATAAAAAAGAGCTAGAGCTGCTCGCAACTAGTTGGTAGCAGGAATCTTCAGGGCCCGTATCCTCCAAAGTGTGATGTGAAAGGTGATGTGAATGGCGATGTGAATGGCGATGGGAATGACGATGTGAATTTTTTGATAGTAAAAGTCGTATTCTTGAAAAGGCAACGTGCTAAAACCCGAGAATTTCAAAAAATAAAATGGATGACAGATTGAATTGAGCTGTCAGACTGAAAATATCCGTAGTATGTTTGGTTGCCTTGACACTCTAGAACTGTTAAACCAAGATGCATACAAAGAGCCAAGTACTTGAAGATTCTAATATATATAAAGAAAAAGGTATATCAAGAAAAACAGCAATCATATATACAAAGTAATGTACTGACAGTATTTGCAGAAAACCAGCACTGATAAACCTTGAAACGGTGGAAATTACTCTCTACATAGTATGACTAAAAGCTATCATCCCAGTCCACTATGGAAGCTACGGAAACTATCCAATCAGTTATTTATTGTATAAATTCACAAAATATCCAGCCTCTTACTGCATGATGTTCTGTCCTGACAACTAAATTTAAAAGAAAACGTGAAACTTGAACAATGATAGAGAAACTGTTTAAGACCAGGGACCGAAACCAAAGACCAGACAGAAGACGTCAATGAAAGATACTGGCGGATCTCCCATTCAACTTTTAATATATATATTTTTTTATTTTATAAAGATTTGTAGAGGCTTAAAAATCAAATGTACCATAAGTAAGATTTTTATGCCGAAGGACCTCATTCGTTGGTCTGTAGGGTTCACATTTATATGTCCCGATAAATTATAATCATATCTATTTAATTGTAGTGTCGTATAGTGTTTAATACAGTCTAATTAAGAGGGGCTGTAGTTAACATAATTTTAAATAAAAGTTTCAGATAGCTTATAAATTGTGATTTCTCAAATTTATTAGAAGTTGCGTCGTGAAAAGAATTATGTTAGATTTAAGTGTTTAAAACTAAGATACTCGGCTGTTATGGACACAAATATTTATGTTAAATCCATAAGCAAAACTGGCCCTAGAAAAACATTTTTAAATAGCACGCTCATAAAATTGAGTTATGAACAGAATCTCCTGTAATAGTTTTATATGTCTGTAATCTCAAATTTATTTAATATTTCATATTCAACTTTGTAAGGATATTTTATTAAAAAATTTGAAAATATTAAAAATATCGGGGCACCACTTAATTAACGTTTCAACTATTTATTCAAAAAATAAAACGTCTTAAAGAAACAGTTCGTCAACATATTATTTTTTAATGACGAGTTATTTTGAGAAACCAAAAATTAAAAAAAAAATTAATATTATTGTATTTTTTGAAATCAGTGCGTTAAATATGTCATTTAGCGGCTGACATTTCATTTGCGCATGTTTCGCCGTTCGCTTGCCTTCCACCGGGCGGCCTAGGATATGAGTGATGAACATTTCAAGAATACGCGTTCGCCACCTTTTCACCGTTCACTTCACGTTCCCCAGTTCGAGGATAAGGTCCCAGGTGTCATTGAAGACAAAATTAAAGACCTAAAGGTATTGCAAGGTTTTTTAAACGAAAAAGGGAAAATTATTTCGAAGCATACATGTCAGAAGTGTCAATTAATAAAAAAAAACTGAAAAAAGGATGTCGCCGATACTGAAAAATCGAAAAAGACAACAGAAAAAGCAAAAATTTAAATCAAAAAGCGCATTTCTTCTGTGAAATAAATAAATTACTGTTTGTATTACTAGGTTTGACTGTATATTGTCGAATTATTTGGTAAATTTATAATATGTAAATATCATCAACAGTAAATACATAGAAAAACGCAACCTATTTGAATACTTATTTAGAGATTTTAAAATATAATTTTAACAGCAATATAAAATGCGAAAAATAGCACCATCATGAGCTGGGAGAGGTAAAAACGGAAAAAAATATAGTACGACACAAAAAAATAATAAACCGTGCAAGTTTTAATTTAAATAATTGCCTTTTTGGGAAAAATTTTCTCAACCTACACTTTTATAAACATTGTAATTTTGCCGTAACTAAAAAAGCTATAAAAATTTTTCATACTTCACTGGTGTCACTAAAGATTAGGAAATAAAATAGCTTTTGAAAAATTATGATGGATCCAAAATTGACCAAGTTATCGCGAGTTGAATACATTGATTTTCATTCACGAACAAGTTGTTTTTTAATTTTTTTGTCAAAACACTAAAAATCCTAAAGCTTCTGATACCAAATACAGCGTTTTATAAAGTCGTGTTTTTTATTTTTTACATTTTCCAACTAATTTTTAATTTGCTAGCAAATCAGCTATTGTGTATCCCTCCTCTTTTCTACTAGGCTTAGTCGGTTGAGTGACTTGTCGACTCTGCTTTCCGGGCCCTCAATTATACTCATGGATACTTTTTACATATAAATACTTAATCCAAGAAGTCTCTTTAATCTATTTCTCTACTACACAATAATTTAAATAGTTTAAAATGTTCTTTTTACCTTTTTTTATTGACCAATGTACAGTTAATTTAAATATGTAATGTTCTAATTTTTTAAAATTTTCCAATTTTTCTTAAATTTTTTCTCCGGACTGTCAAAAATATTTTCTAGAAACCTAGCAAAAGTCAGCATTCTTAAATCATCCATTGGAAAATCAATATCAAAAATTATTGATAATTTTTCCCCAATTTTCATAGAAAAGAAATTCCTATTTTTGTTTGTAGGAAACACGAGTTAAAGGACCCTTATCACTTTTATTTAAATTTTTTTCATTAGTCTTGGTGACAAATGATCACAACCACTCCATTTCAGATTTAACTACTGGTGATCGGGAAAGATATCAAAATTTGTGAGAGGCCTTCATCCAGCAATTTACAATATAAACTCGTGATGATGACAAATTTGGGCTATTGATCAAAACTTGTTTTTTAATTATACAGAATAATATTATCTTATTTTATCTTTGTGATGCAACCTCTAGAGCAGTTTTAAAATCTTTTTTTCTTCATTTCCTATCGAAAATTACTTTAAGTTATACATTCCGATCGTCAGAAATTTCCTCCTTCCCTAGAGCAGAAACTTTCTCTTTATGATCAATACTCCTTACTGGCTCAACTCGCTTCCACTCCCAATCCCCATTTAGAGGAACTTCGTTAATAAAATCAAAATTCCATTTCATCATTTGCTCGAATTTTTGCTGTTGGGTCATGTTTGTTAAATCGATTATATTGATTTCATTTTGATCAGGATTACTGGGATTTTCTCGCAGTTTTTCAATACCATCAGGATTTTCAATGGTACCTACAGCAAATTTATCTTTAGCAGCTGCTGCAACTGTCGGTTTTTCTTCGTCAAAATTTAATCGTCTTCTAACATTGTCTTTTTGTTCTGGTGGTAAAGAATTTGACATATTTCTGAAACAAATAAGAAAAAGTGTATAGTAACTACGAGTAAAAGACAAAATTTAAGTATATTATTAATATTTTAAAGACTTGATTGAGTATTCTGTTATTTTGTTATAGCACATTGTAAATAATTAATGGAATAAAATTTACTTCGTTAGACTTATTACTTTTGTTATTAAATTGGCATGACCGCGGTTTTGTAACACTCTTATATTCTCAAATGCAATGTCTTAAAAACTACGGATTATGTTATTTTACAGGGCTTTTTTAGTTCGCACATTTTTTATTACTACTATCTAGGTACTAATGGCAGAACATCCAACTAGGCGCGGATCCAAGGGGGGGGGGCGGTGGGGACGATCGCCCCCCCCCCTCCAAGAGCTTTGAGTTCTGGAAAATAAACCTGATTTTGCCTCTTATACTATAGTTTATTCAAGAACTAGAGAG
Source organism: Diaprepes abbreviatus (assembly GCA_034092305.1). Classification (NCBI taxonomy): domain Eukaryota; kingdom Metazoa; phylum Arthropoda; class Insecta; order Coleoptera; family Curculionidae; genus Diaprepes; species Diaprepes abbreviatus. The sequence goes on along the minus strand of JASJET010000017.1, from coordinate 494,752 downwards.
AGTAATAAATCATTTTTTACCCTTTTTCTTCTTCGCAAAATACCTGTATTCTTTGGTCTGGTGTTTTTGGCAAAATCTGTGAGACATATATATTTTTCATAGGAATGGGTTAGAAATTTTATAATCAAAAAAACCGAGTGTTGAGATACCTAATCTTTGGCAACCACGACTTTGTAACATCAAATTATCGAGGTGTATACAATGAAGCGAAACGTTGCGCTTCAATGGACACAGTCTCTATATAAGCTCATAGTCTTAAGACAATTATAATTCAAATGTAATTAATTTTTATGTGTTAAAAATATTTAAATAATAAATTGTCTTTACGCTGGTAAACATTACGTATCTAATTCGTAATCCAAGTCAGTGAAGCTATCTTCGCCCAAATTAATTATAATTGGTTCCTCTATCTCACAGATCATGAGATCGAGTTTCCACATTTTCTTTTATTCTTTTATTATATGGATTTTTCCCAATTTTCTGCAGTAATTTTATTCCAAAAAATCTTTCAAAAGTTCTGTTAAATTGCTAATTTTGTAAGTTGTGTTATTTCTAGCAACTCTACCTTTTACTTGAGAGAGATAGTTCCTTCGCCAACGGACGTTTTCCGGACGATTTCCTATCTGGTTTTTCCCAATAAAAATTAAGTTCTCTGAACAATTTCCAGAGCTCAGTTCTTTTAATTTCAGGTAAATCCCGATCTTCATTGATTTTAGTTAGAACTTTGTCGACGGTTGGGATTTGCTTCTCATAATAAGATGTATATACAACTCCTTTTATTGCATTTTACATCTTTTCCTCCAACGAGGTTTTTTGTCTGTCTGTGATCGAATGTGACTTGGGAGTACTAACAATTCCAGTCGTTTTTTTTCTCCTTCAGTATTCAGTACATACTACGGTAGATTTTCCAACTCCCGTCATGTTGGAGCACATCTCAACAGAACTTTTAAAATTATTATCTAGATATTGATATTTTAAGGCATCATAAACATTCGTCGTAATAAGTTTTTCGTTAAGGAAAAAATGCCCTGGTTTAACGATTTTGGAATAAATATAGATGTGGAAGCAATATCTTTTGGGTATCTCACTAATCTTATATAATATATAAAAAAAGTACAAACGAGATAAATCACTAAGGACACACTGTAAGGTGTACTTTGCTCACTGACAGAAATTAAATTGAACTATCAGAAACTCTATGTTGCAGTACATTTATAAAACCTGATAATGTTTAAATATAATTAGATTCATGGCAGTTCTCAGTTACTTGCGGCACTGGAGCAGGTAAGTTGGAGGTTTCGGTAACAGTTTTATTACTCTTTATAGTTCTTGAATAGAGTATAGGAATGTGTATGTTTGCGATCGCCCCTCCCCTTCCCAAGAGCCTTGATTTCAGGAAAATAGAACCGATTCTGCCTTTTATATTAGGAATGTGTATGCTGCTAGCACTTCCCACCCGTTGACAACGATAGCCATTCCCCCCAATAGCTTTGAGTTCAGGAAAATAAACACGATTCTGCCTCTTATACTACGAATGTATATGCTGCATGCATCCCCCCCCCCCTGTCGGCAACTTGTTTTTTCTTGTGATCGCCCCCCACCTATCCAAGAGCTTCAAATTTAGAAAAATAGACCCGACCCTACCTTTTACACTAGAAATGAGAATGTTGATGATGTCCCCCCCCCCCCCCGTCGACAACCTGCTTTCGTTTGCCATACTTGTATTTTTGTGATATCACCGCCCCTCCCCCCCAAGAGAGAAGCTGGATCCGCCCCTGCATCCAACAACGGAGAATTTCGTATCTCTCATCGTTAAGACAGTTAATAATACTAATCTGCGGCATGCAAAATTTAACTGTTGTTAACATCTCAGAAACCGTGGCCTGTCTCTATGAAATGGTTAACAAAAGTTGAATTATGTATTTTTAATAAAAATGCAGTTTTGTGTTTTGTATGCAAATTTCTCGCCGTTTGTCCGGTGTAACAACTATTGTAATCAGAACAATTTAGTCTATAAACCCCTGACTTTTGTAGAGAGAAAATTTTGTCTTTCGAATTAAACATGTATGATAGTTTTTGTGACGATTTGAATGCTATTTTTAAATTGTGTTTTTTTAAGACATGAGCTATTCTATCTAAAATAGGCCCAAAATACGTAAGGTTGGTGTGTTTAATCTTTTTTGGTTTATGTTAAGTAAATTCTTACAAACTCTGTATAATTCTATAACAAACAGAACAGTTTTGAATGTTATTTAGTTGATAAACGTGTTGATTTGGTAGATTGTGATCCATACCATCCGGTATTAGAACTGTCAGACAGCTTTCATAAAACTTAATAACTAGGTCTTTATAACACCTTTATTACGATTTCAAATATGCAGATTTTGCTCTTACAAATAATTACTCTTTATCGGATAACCATATGGCATTTATGAATGGTAAATTGGATACCATGATTAATGGCTTCTGTAATGAGGTTTCTTTGTAAAAATATTCTGTATGGAATAACCCCTAAATAATTTTAATGAATAGTATAAAAATAAAATGTAACTTCATATCAACAAATTTTAATATTTCAAAATGTCAAATTATCTAATAATTATTATTATCAATAAAAACTGTAAAATATATCACTAAAATTTTGCAATGTATAAACAAATGACGTTAATTATTCCTGATAATTGCAGGTTTTTAACTACGTATCTGATATACCTAGTTTTCCAAGGTTATTATTTTTTAATTGTAGCAAATTGTCATTTCTAGAAAATGATTATTAATTTATCAATATGTTTACGATACCTTAGAAACATATATTATTTGTATATTTTAACTATATCAGATATAATGGTTTTCTATAACTCATTTAGAAAAAAAAAATTAAATAACCATAATTTTGTCATAGAAACCGTTTTAGGCACATTCAGACTAAAACGTAGCCTTATTCTAAATTATAATTTAAATACTTTTTAGAACATTTGACGTTTGAGTCAGTTTATTTCTTAAACCATCTGCAAAATTAAAATTCAACACTAAAAAGGGATTCAAATGTAATTAATTTTTATATGTTACAGTTAAAATTAGACCTACTTATTTTTATTTCTATGGTACTGATATCTTAATTTAATTTACTTTATTATATGGAAATCCGATAGCCCCAAAAAAATAAAATAAACATGTTAATTTTACATTACACAAATACAATAATAAAATAATAAAAAACTTACGGCTAATTAGGATTAAATATATATGTATATATATATATATATATATATTTACATCATTCAGTAGATAGGTCCTCCTCATGTGGCGCATCTTTAGGTCATCCACCAGAAATAGTGAATATATATATAATTTTTTTCATGTATATAGAGTATTTTCTTATTCTTATTATAAATCCATTAAAATAATTAAAATAAATTTTTTTAATTTTCACATAAGCCCCTATCTTTACGTCCTCCAACGAAATCACGGTATTTATGTCACCCGGACGTATACTCCTTTTTCACATTCGAAGCGATACATCCTCCAATATATAGTAATTTTATAGATTACAATGGATCGCTAGCCCGACAATGTTGCCATTGTTTCAAAGATTTTTCATAAATAAATACATATAAATCTGCGCTTCTAAATATAAATCAACAAGGTAACGAAGAATTTTCCGAAGTTGTCTCTGAAACAGAAAACATATTAATCAATTCCTTCAAAAGAATTGTCATAAGGGATAAAAGGGGACGGGGAGTCCCGGTGCTCATTAGTAAGGTCCAAGATCATTTAGAAATAGTTCTAAAATGTGGAGATAATATTCTTAAAAAACCCAGTAGTTATCTATTTGGAAATTCAAATACTGGGCAGCCATTTGTGGGTTATAAAGTTTTGAGAAAATATGCCACACTAAGTGGAGTTAAAAACGCTGACGCCCTCACATGTACTCGATTACGGAAGCATTTGGCTACATTAACCCAGTTATTTAATATGAGTGAAAATGATATGGAGCAACTAGCCTCTTTTATGGGTCACACCTTAGGAATCCACCGATCATCTTACAGACTCCCTGATGATATTTACCAAACATCAAAAATATCCAAATTACTCATACTTATGGAAAAGGGGGAAGCCGATCAGTTTAAGGGCAAAAGTTTAGATGAAATTGATTTGAATTTAGACGAAAATTTCCTCGAAAATGATGATTTAGGAAAAAAACTAGAGAAAAAGAAGGTTAATACAGAAGTATTGTATATACTTGTAAGTTTCCTTTCCAATTTTTGTGTTTAATGTTATTCGATATAATATGTTTCTGTTTTGTTTATTTTTATCGGAAAATATATCAAGAAATACAAGTTATTCTTTTTTTTTCATATCAAGGACGTATCGACAGGCTGTTTAAAATGTTTCCGAAACTTTAAGCACAAATGTAAGAAAAAATTATAGAATATTTTGACAAAATCTTTTACATCCTGTAAAATAATATTTTTAAAATTTTAATACAAAGATTATACAAATACATCCATTATCTCTGTTTGTTTTACTTGATAGTTTTTTGAATTAGCCAACCGCTTCGGTATTTTATTCTTACTCTGTATTCGTTTACATTTTTTTAGCGATAATTTTGGTTATTCATGAAATAATCTGATTTTCAAAATATTTCCCAAATTACAAAAATTCTACGGTGTCACAGATCCGAGGTTAATTTTTGAGAGATTTTGTTACTGTCCTAAACCTTAAGTTAAAAAAGGGCCAAAGCCGAAAAACAATTCTCCATATTTTTCTATTTAAATGAGAGTTTTAACATCGGCACTAAAAATTAAAAAAATCGATTAACTGAAAAGCTACTCCACAACTTAATGCAAACATAAGCCGTCGTAATGGTTTTATAACTGATTTGTAGTCGATTTATTTTTTTATTCCATTTCGATAAGCCTAACAAAAAGGTACTTGAAGTGTCCAGCTCTGATTTTAATGAAAATTCAATATGTTGTAGACAGCACAAAAATAAGAGACACTTTTTTTATCTGCGGAGATTCATTTTAACGGGGTAAAATCCGCCCTTAAAATTCACCCTTAAAAACAGTATTTTTGAAATATCTCATGTTTTATAAGGGTAAACCATCTATTTGTGCACGTAATTTAATTCTAAAAATTACGAAATTTAATATAATTATTTGAAAATATTTTTTTCAGGAATACTATAAGTAACTTAAGTTGACGGGTTTCGGAGTTTCTAAAAATAACTAGTAAAAGAGGGTGAGCCACCCCCAATTACTTTTTTTTCTTAAATCTCAAGTTCTAATTGAGATATCTTTACAAAACAAGATGAAAAATACTTGTTATTTGGAATGATGTTGAGCTAAGGTATTTTCAAACCCAAGAGTATCATCCCTTATTTTTTATAAGGGTACATCATGGTACACCATCTATTAGCGCGCGTAATTTAATTCTAAAAATTTTCATATTCACGAATACCATAACTAACTTAAGTTGGCCTGTTTTGGGGTTAAAAAAAGAAAGTAATAAAGAGGGTGAGTCACCCCCAAATACATTTTTTCAAATCTCAAATTCTAATTGAGGTATACCTACAAAACAAAGTGGATATTACTTTCTAGTTGTAGCGAGGTTACCCCATATTGCTTTAACCACATATGTAGATCATTCCTTACTTTTTATGAGGGTTAATCTTGTAATTCATTTACATAATTTAATTCTAAACATTACGAAATTAAACCAAATTTGTTGATAATACTTCTTTTACGATTACAATAAGTAATTTATGTTGACGTGTTTCAGGGTTTCCGAAAATATACTAGTAAAAGAGGGTGAGCAACCCCCAAATACTTTTTTAATATCTCCAGTTCTAATATAGGTATCTCTACAAAATAAAATTAAAATCACTTGTTATTTGAAATCATGTTAAACTATGATATTTTTACTCCCAAGGAAATTATTTTTTATTTTCTATAAAAGTAAACTATCATTTCATATATATATTATTATTCTTAAAATTGTCAAATTTTTATTTAAACGAACGTTACAGAATTAGAAATCACTATTGGTCATGAATAATAATAACACTACGCAACAAATTTTAGTATATTGGTTGTATTTTGTATGAAAAGTGTTTGTTAATTTTGGGGCGCTGACTACAAAAATGACAATGAAATTAAAAACTTACTTGCAATTTTCAAGAAAAAGCTTTTTAATAACAATACAAATATACCACATGCATTCTTGCGGTTACTTTGTTAATATATAGGGACACATGACATCACGTATCTCTAAAACTTGAACTAATATTAAGAAAATAAGTTTAGTTTCAATTTTAGTAGTTGTTGTCCAGTGTAATTTATAGACGTGAATGCTTAACCAATGAAATAAGTTTATACTTTCTTATTAATTAAAAGAAAAAAAATCTGTAAGCTCTGTAACGTTCATATCAACTGAAATTTGGCAATTTTAAGAATAATTATACATGTATAAAATAACATCCTTCGAATGATGTCCTTGGGGGGGGGGGGGGGTGTAAATAACAAGTAATTTCCATTTTGTTTCGTAAAGTTATCTCAATTAGAACTTCAGATGCAAAAAAAAATTTGGGGGTGTCTCACCCTCTTTTACTAGTTTATTTTTAGAAACCCCGAAACACCACAACCTAAGTGACTTAAAAATTTCGTAATTTTTTCAATTAAATTACGAGCGCAAATATGGGGTTTACTCTAATAAAAAGTAAGGGGGAGAAAATACCATAGTTTAATATCATTTCGAATAACAAATAATTTTCATTTTGTTTTGTAGAATTATCTTAATTAGAACTTGAAATATTAAGAAATACATATTTGGGGGTGACTCACCCTCTTATACTAGTTTATTTTTGGAAACCCCGCAAGATGTTAACTTTAGTTAATTATATTATTCGTGGAAAAAATATTTTCAAACAATTTCGTAATTTTTAGAATTAAATTACATGCGCAAATAGATGGTTTATCCTTATAAAAAATAAGGAATGATATTCTTGGGGATGAAAATAATTTAACACTTCAACATCAGTTTAAATAATGAGTAATTTCCATTTTGTTTTGTAAATATATCTCAATTAGAACTTCAAATTTAAGAAAAACAAGTATTTAGGGGTGGCTTCCCCTCTTTTACTAGTTGTTTTTAGAAACCCCGAAACCCCTCAATTTAAATTACTTATGGTATTCGTGAATAAAATATTTTCAAACAATTATATTAAATTTCGTAATTTTTAGAATTAAATTGCGGGCGCGAATACATGGTTTAATCCTATAAAAAATAAAGAATGATATCCTTGGGGATGAAACAACCCTAGTTTAACATCATTTCGAACAACAAGTAATTTTCATTTTGTTTTGTAACGATATCTGACTTAGAACCTCAGATATTTCAAAAATACTGTGTTTAGGGGTGAAATTTAAGGGCGGATTTAACCCAGTTAAAATGAATCTCCTCAGATAAAAAAAAATACGTGTTTCTTATTTTTATACCCTCTACAACATATTAGAGTTTCATTGTAATCGGAGTCGGACTCTTTAGAAACCTTCCTAGTAACTTACACTCTAATGGTTGATTTTTGGAAGTGTTTTAATATTTCTTAAATAATCGAGATGAATACAGTGTTGCCATATTTTCGGAGGACCTATCCACCGCAAATAAGGTAAATGTTAGTATTCACGGAGGATATAGCCGCTGCAATTTAGCTACAAATATACAGATGAAATATACTCACTAAGGTGGCGCCACTTTTTTTATGTCAAAATCCTGAACTAAAATATACGAAATATCAAAAAAAAACGTTATAAGTCATCCTTCTGAAAATTTGTCTGGAGTATCAGGATAATCCATAAACTTGTTTTACATGAAAAGCGATAGGTCATCCATATACGGATGACCTATCGCACCGGGATGACCTATTAAATGCAAATTGTCTATTAGCGGAGGTCCTACCTACAGCAGGATATATATATATATATATATATATATATATATATATATATATATATATATATGTATATATATATATATATATATATATATATGTATATATATATATATATATATATATATATATATATACATAATTAAAGAATGGGATACACTAAAATGAAAATATATAAAAAAATATTAACAACATTAAACAATAAAATACAACAAAAATTTAAATAATAAATTGTGTTTACACTGGTAAACATTGCCTATCTAATTCCTAATCAAAGTCAGTGAAGCTATCTTCGCTCAAATCAATTTCAGTTGGTTCCTCTATCTCACCGATCATAAGACCGGGTTTCCACATTTTCTTTTATTCTTTTATTGTATGGATTTTTCCCAATTTTCTGCAGTAACTTTATTCAAAAAAATCTCTCAAAAGTTTAGTTAAATTACTAATTTCGTAAGTTGTTTTATCTCTAGCAACTCTACCTTTTATTTGAGAGAGATATTTCCTTCTCCAACGGACAGTTTCCGGACGATCTATAAGAACAGATTTTTTATCTGGTTTTTCCCAGCCAAAATTAAGTTCTCTGAGCAATTTCCAGAGTTCAGTTCTTTTAATTTCAGGTAAATGGCGAACGTCATTGATTTTAGTTAGAATTTTGTCGACGGTTAGGATCTGTTTCTCATAATAAAATGTATGTACAACTCCTTTTATTGCAATTTTCATCTCTTTTTCCAATGAGGTTTTTCGTCTGCCTGTGATCGAATGAGGATTGGGAGTACTAACAATTCCAGTCGTTTTTTTCTCTTTCAGTATTTGGTACATAATAGATTTTCCAACTCCTGTCATGTTGAAACACATCTCAACAGAGCTTTTAACATCATTATCTAGGTATTGATATCTTAAGGCATCATAAACATTCATCGTAATAAGTTTTTCTTTGAGGAAAAAACACCCTGGTTTAACGATTTTGAAATAAATATAGAGGTGGAAGCCATATCTTTTGGGAATCTCACTAATCTCAAATAATATATAAAAACAAGCGCAAACAAGATAAATCACTAAGGACACACTGTAAGGTGTATTTTGCTCACTGACAGAAATTAAATTGAACTATCAGAAATTTTATTGTTGCTGTAAATTTATAAAAGCTTATAATATTTAAATATAATTAGATTTAAGGTAGTCCTCAGTTACCTGCGGCACTGGAGCAGGTACGTTGGAGGTTTCGGTAACAGTTTTATTACTCACTTTAGTTCTTGAATACAGTATAGTAATGTGAATGCTTCGCGATCGCCCCCCCCCCCCCCCCTCCAAAAGGGCAGGAAAATAGATCTGATTCTGTCTCTTATACTAGGAATATGTGTGTTGCTGGCATCTTCTCCCCCCCCCCCCACTGCCGGTAACTTGTTTATTTTGCGATCACCACCCCCCTCTCCAAGAGCTTCAAATTCAGAAAAATAGACCCGACCCTGCCTTTTACACTAAAAATGGGAATGTTGCTGTGTCGCTTGCCATACTACTTTTGTGATATCAAAAAAAAAAGAGAGGCTTGATCCGCCCCTGACCCTCTATGTTGTTTTCAAACGCAACGCAGTCTAGCTCTGTCTGTTGCCTTCATCCACGGTACCGTCTTCTTGCACGCATGTTATAATATTATTCGGCAATTACCAAATTATATAAATTTCAAAACCACTTTCCTCATTCAGTGTTTTTTAACTTAACTAAAAGTACCTTTACCAAGTTCATTCTATAGACTTTACGTCATTGTAATAATAAAATCCCTGCGTTAAAAATAACTATTTATTAACACAATCTTTTATCAAATCTGACGTAACTAATGTTACAGATGTTAATGTTTTACTCGAATACGTAAAAGTGATTTTCATAAACGCTGTTATTCAATCATAACAATAAACCTTCAGTTAAGTATGCATGATTTGAGACAACTTGGTGCCATTCAGGTGTTTACTTAATTAAGACGAGCGAGGTTTACAGTAGAAACTATTGCAATATTACTCTATTTGGGGGAAGTTAGAGCCAGACAGGGCACCCAGGTAAAATTCTAAAAAAATGTAGTACAGTAAAATATCGAAATATACAGGGTGACTCAAGAAAAATCGAAGACGTTATCGATAACTGGGTTATACAACATTTTTTATTTCAGTACTAGAAAGGGCTCATATCGATATTGGTTAAATAAGAAAATGGTCAAGAAAAAATTTCAAATATTAAAGAAAAAAATGTTGATACCATCTAAATTAAATTGTTAAACTGGGCCTCGTTAGCAATTTGACAATAGCTAAGTCGATGAATAAATTATTTTTGAACATTATCGATGACGTCTGCGGTTATGTTTCGTACTTTTTGGCGTATGCGAACTGTTAGGACTCCTAAACTGTCGATTTGTGTCAAGTATCCTTTAGTTTTTAAGTATCCCCACAATTCACCAATTCAAGAGGGGGTTAATCTAGTGAAGATTTTCCCTGTAGAATGCACTGCAAACTAGCAAAAATGGTATCATAAATTTACACAACTCCCATGTATCGGCTGATGAAAATCCTCATGCAACTATTCGTTCGCATCATCCATATTAGTTCCAATCAATTATTGTCTGGGCAGGAATCACTGGCAATTTTTTGATTCGACAATTCGTATTATTGGCACGACTGAATGGACAACTTTATTTGGAGTTCCTCTAGAACGCCTTCACAATTTGGTAGTGCACTTACCACTTGAGACCAGCCGAAACATGTACTATATGCGCGATAAGGCGTGTTGCTGTGCGGGAGCACTTGAATAGCCTGGCCTCCTCGATCTCCTGGCCTAAAGCCGTTGGATTTTTACCTGTGGGGACACCTCAAAATATTGGTGTATTCCACTCCAGTCGATGGTAGGGAGGAACTTCTACGGAGAATGCAGAGTAAATGAGGTGGGTACAGCAGTCCTCAATTCGTCGTGCCCGAGTGTATCAGATTTGACGAAGCCCATGTCTTACGAAGTTTTTAGCTAAGCAGTTTAACTTTTTTTTGAAACTATGGTGACAGGGGAAACTTACTCTTTTTCATATTCAATCCCCCCCTTTCTTAACTATTCTACACTCCGTAAGAATTGACAACGACGACATCATTGCAAGCTTTGACGTCAAATCCCTATATCCGAGCATACCTATGGATGAAGCACTGGACCAGATCGCTCAAAGAAAGGCTTTCCCAACTTATATTATGGATCTCACCATACATTGTCTTAAAAACGGATATTTTTTGTTTGATGGTCAGATATATACGCAGATAGATGGCGCTGCCATGGGCAGTTTACTATCTCCAGCTATGGCAAATCTATTTATGACCTATTTCGAAATGAAACATCTTGAAAAATTCCAACTCAAACCCAAACTCTGGTGTCGTTATGTTGACGATGTATTTGTAATATGGCCTCATGCCATACAACAGCTTAACTGCTTCCATGAGTTTCTTCATTCTATCCACACAAAGATACAGTTTACTCTGGAACTTGAGGAAAATAATCAGCTTCCATTTCTAGATGTCCTCGTAACCAAAACAATGGAGGAGATCGGCGACACATAGTATATCGAAAACAACCCACACAGACAGATACCTGAATGCTGATTCTCACCATCACCCCTCACAAATACAGGGCATAGTTAATACCCTAATCTCACGATCCCTTCACCTAACTGATGACCAGGGACAAGGAAAGGAACTGTCACACTTAAAAAGGGCCTTCAAGCAAAACAGCTACAAGACACCAACCGTAAATAAGGCAATAAAATTGCAACAAAAACTAATGCAAGAAACAAGACCACCTGCCGAGACAAATCACCACAATTCCTTACATGAAAGGCACAACAGACAGAATCGGCAGATTGCTCCGGAAACATATAAGATATCTACAGCCTACAAACCATACAAAAGAATAGGTTGTTCTTTAAGAAATCTAAAAGACAAAATCAAACTAGAAAATTAAGGCGTATATAAAATCGCATGTGGCACTTGCAATAAAACATACATAAGTCAGATCAACAGAAGAATATTAGCCAGACTAGAAGAACATATATTCAGTATAAGAAACAAACAGACAACGTCGGTACTTTTTCAACACCAACACGAAACAGGACACAAAATTGCTTTTAACACCTGCCAGCAAGTCGCTAACATAGAACATTGCAAAGCAAGATTGATTCGTGAATCCATCGAAATTGAAAAGAACGTCACTCTGAATAAGAAAGACGATGCATTTAATCTTCCTTCTACTTGGAAAAGTCTCTTTAAGCGGGACCATTGTACCGACACGCATGCCACGCTTAAACTGACACTAACGACGGCGTTCGAGAGGGAGTCGGAGCCAACGCCAACCATCCTATATATACAGGGTGAGTCAACGATTGGATAAAGTAAGTTTGTGCCTTTTCGGTGAAATTAACAATTACAGTTTATTTTTACGCATATTTTAAAAATATTTAGGACTCTACAGGGTGAGCCAAAAAACTAGGACAGCATAAAGTTGTATTTTTTTTTAAATAGAACACCCTATATACGAATCGTATTTTCGATTTAGCTTATAATTTTAAATCTTTTTTATTAAGGGTTTACTATAACAAAACTTTATAGTTTCTGAGATAATTAAGTTTAAAAAAAAAGTCACATTTTCAAGCATCAATTCAATCCTAAATAACGTTTTCAATTTTGTGACAAATATATTGAAATTTGGAATTTAGCAAGGCCAAGGACAAGTTAACATAATTTTTACCTAATATTAGCAATAAAAGCTACAGGGTATTGAACACATCGGCTCAAATTTGAACAAGTTTAAATGAATAAATATCTTTTTTTTTAAATGGTACACCCTGTATATTTTCATGTTATTTAATAGAGTAATAAAAACCCTAAAAGTTTTGTTCAATATATTCTATACCTATTTATAATAGTTTTTGAGATATTTCAGTTTTTCTTATTTTCCATACTTTTTTACAGAAATGAAACAAAAAAATTACCTATTAAATACTGAGATTAATTATTTCTTTTTAATAAGTGTTCGAATAAACGACCCTCTTGTGCAATGCATAAATTTAGTCTTTTTTGCAGATTTTCTCGGACCCTGGATAAAATTAGTGGCGTTATTGTTCTACAGGTATCCCTAATCCTGTGTCGCATATCTTCCACTGTTGTTGGTGGATTAACATACACCTTATTTTTAATATAACCCCATAGGAAGAAATCTAATGGGGTGATGTCGCAAGACCTTGGTGGCCACTCAATGAAACCCCCACGTCCAATCCATTTTTGCGGATATCGTTGGTACAAAAACGCACGAACTTCACGATGGTAATGCGGAGGCGCACCATCATGCTGGAACCATATACTGTCGAGCTCATCCCTATCGAGGCCTTGAAGCAGTTGGGGTAGTTCTTCTTGTAGAAAGTTCAGGTAACTATGGCCATTTAGTGGTTCATTAAAAAAGTGGGGTCCAATAATTCGATTATGATGAATACCACACCAAACATTTAATGACCAGTGGTTTTGATGTTGCACCTCTCTAATCCAAAATGGGTTTTCTGTGGCATAATAATGCATATTGCGTCTATTTACGGCACCGTTACTTCTAAAAGTAGCTTCATCACTTAACATTACCTTGCATAATAAATTTGGATTTAATTGAATCTCCGCATTTATTGTACGACAAAAGTTTACACGACTTTCAAAATCCTGTCCATGCAATTCTTGGTGTAATTCCATGTGATATGGATGATACCTATATTTCTTGGTAGTACGATTAGCGGTGGATTGTGATGTTTCACATAATGCTGCTAACTGACGGCTACTAATATAAGGATTTTCCTGAACATTTACCAATACTTGTAGTTCTTTTTCTTCATTAGTTACTGGTTTGTTGACCACTTTACGTTTTGGATAATCAACAGTACCAGAAGAATCAAATCTTTGCATTAAGTTTTGAAAAGTATGGGTATTAGGCTGGCGTCGATCAGGATACTTCATTTTGTAAATTCTTTCAGCAAGAAGGCAATTTTTTTGAGCCTCTCCTATTGTATAAATCATATCTATTAACTCATTCTTTGGAAAATTCATTTTACAATATAAGATGAATGCAAAAAAACCAAACTACACTACATAAAAACCAAAAGAAGCGATTGCGGTTATAAATTTGACACACAGAAAAATGTTCTTTTACATTGTTTTTGCCATGGCTACTATGATAATGAAGACTATTTCTGTAAAAAAGCATGGAAAATAAGAAAAACTGAAATATCTCAAAAACTATTATAAACAGGTATAGGATATATTGAACAAAACTTTTAGGGTTTTTATTACTCTATTAAATAACATGAAAATATACAAGGTGTACCATTTAAAAAAAAAAGATATTTATTCATTTAAACTTGTTCAAATTTGAGCCGATGTGTTCAACACCCTGTAGCTTCTATTGCAAATATTAGGTAAAAATTATGTTAACTTGTCCTTGGCCTTGCTAAATTCCAAATTTGAATATATTTGTCATAAAATTGAAAACGTTATTTAGGATTGAATTGATGCTTGAAAATGTGACTTTTTTTCTTTAAACTTAATTATCTCAGAAACTATAAAGTTTTGTTATAATAAATCCTTAATAAAAAAGATTTAAAATTATAAGCTAAATCGAAAATACGATTCGTATATAGGGTGTTCTATTTAAAAAAATACAACTTTATGCTGTCCTAGTTTTTTGGCTCACCCTGTAGAGTCCTAAATATTTTTAAAATCTGCGTAAAAATAAACTGTATCAAACAATAAATATAGTTTCTTTGTTAATTTCACCGAAAAGGCACAAACCTACTTCATCCAATTGTTGACTCACCCTGTACATAAAAGTTGAATTAAAAACCTCTTTTTTTTTTAATAAAAATTCAAAACGGCTATTTTTAACACTTTAGATGGACTTCTAGTGAAGATCAGAGGGAACTGAGAAGATAGAAACGTTGGAAAGTGGAAACCAGATCGCCTCAAATATTCCAGCTCTGAATGGTTGTAATTTTAGTAACATAACATGAAATTTAAAGATTTTCAAAATTAGTTAGAAATTATTTAATAGCTTTTAAACTTTAGATTTCTTCCGGAATATCAGGAGCGGATTTGCGGCGTCAACGTCACAATTCAAAGAGTTTTATCTACGTTTTAATACGTATAAATTATTGTATAAGTAATAGTAAAATTTTCACATTTTCAAAGCAGAAAGCTAAATCACATTTTTCAATATTCGAAATTATTTATAGCGTATAAACTTTCTTAATAAATAACACACGCAAATATACATAACAGACTTAATTATTAAAACCGTACCAGATATTTTCCAGAAATATTTAAATTTGCGGCATCTTTTTTATAGTTTATTCAAATTACTACACCTACTTCCTAAATATATCTCTAAACAATATTTGGAACTTCTACTTTTGTGTCATAATTAAATGGAAATATTTACCAACAAATTAAATAAAAGGCACTGTCACTTAATAATAACTGAATATAAACCACACGTGTGTCTATTTTCTCCTGCCGACTGACACTCAAATATGCACTTCCAACCGGCAAGTCTCAGGAACTACTGAGAGTACCGCGTGCATACAATTAAATGAAATTGTTACCGCAGAAACATAAACAGTAAAATTGTGCCATAGTTTCCTTTTAAGAACAATAACGTCGATCTATTTTTCTCTTTATGCTATTTTGCGTGATGTTTGCTTTGTTCATGTAAGAAAAAATTGTGAGATAACACGTCCTTAATTACTGAAATGTAAATAATACAGAAGAAAGCCTTTTGTTACTATTAGCTTTTACTTCTCTGAATAACTTGAGTATTTTAAAATAATTGTGAAATAAATAAACTTGATGTGGTAACTAAATTTTGGCTCTTTTAGAGTAATTTATCACACTACAACATGTTAACAAAAAGTTGATGCTGGTAGCCGTTGCTATGTGGTAGTTAATCATCTTCGGGAAATGTTTAAAAAGGAACTATTATGTTTTATACCACTAAATGTATTAAGAAAACAGTGACTGCAGTTTCAACTCGCAGAGTCATTTTCAAACTGAATTACAAAGGTAGACTAAGTATTCAATACAGAAACATGAGAAAATTTAACAATAAATAAAAACTACCTGAGAAATTACATTATTACAAAGGGGAGGTACTACATTTTGGGAACTAATTATTATTTGGCGACAACAAATGACGGGGAAAACCCAAGTTCTGTTTGGTCATTAACCAAATTTACATTTTTATTTTTACTATGTTTATATATTTCTAAAGATTCAAGAATATATAACTTTTGGCCCTTTGTTGAATAATGTAATATGTCAGTGTTGCCCAAATCAGGAAAACTGTGACTGTGTTCTAAGCAATGGTTGGCAAAGTTCGAGTCTTTTTTGTAGTCTATATGATCGGTGGTGTTCTGAAAAGCGAAAGCTTCTACCACTTTGCCCAATATACAAGCTATCACACTCTGAACATTTTAACTTATAAACTCTTGATTTATCAAATTTATTAATTTTATCTTTAGCATTGTAAAGGATAGTGGACAGGTTGTGTTGAGATTTAAAGGCTACTTTTATGTTATGTTTGGTAAGAGTATTAGCTATGTTTTCTGATAGGGCACCACAGTATGACAAAGATATAGAAGATGAACTATCTTTATCATTTTTTATTTTAGGATTTATTGAATTAAAAGCTAGTTGTTTTTGTTTTTTAGTTATTAATTTCTTTATGGTTTGTTGGGAGAAATTGTTTGATATTGCAATCCTTTCAATGATATTTAGTTCCTCTTGAAGATCTTCTTCAGAGAGAGGCAAAGAGAATGCTCTATGTATCATTGAATTGTATGCAGCCATTTTGTGTTGTAAGGGGTGAAAAGAGTCATTAGATATAGTATTACCTGTAAACATTGGTTTTCTAAAAATTTTAAAATTACACTGATTATTGAGGTGAGATATGGTCATATTAAGAAAATTGAAAATTACCATAAAATAAATTTTCTTGATCTCACCATATCTCACCTCAATAATCAGTGTAATTTTAAAATTTTAGAAAAGCAACGTTTACAGGTAATACTATATCTAATGATTCTTTTCACCCCTTACAACACAAAATGGCTGCATACAATTCAATGATACATAGAGCATTCTCTTTGCCTCTCTCTGAAGAAGATCTTCAAGAGGAACTAAATATCATTGAAAGGATTGCAATATCAAACAATTTCTCCCAACAAACCATAAAGAAATTAATAACTAAAAAACAAAAACAACTAGCTTTTAATTCAATATATCATAAATTAAAAAATGATAAAGATAGTTCATCTTATATATCTTTGTCATACTGTGGTACCCTATCAGAAACATAGCTAATACTCTTTCCAAACATAACATAAAAGTAGCCTTTAAATCACAACATAATCTGTCCACTAACTATCCTTTACAATGCTAAAGATAAAATTAATAAATTTGATAATTCAAGAGTTTATAAGTTAAAATGTTCAGAGTGTGATAGCTTGTATACTGGACAAAGTGGTAGAAGCTTTAAAACTCGCTTTTCAGAACACCACCGATCATATAGACTACAAAAAATAGATTTGAGCTTTGCCAACCATTGCTTAGAACACAGCCACAATTTTTCCTGATTTGGGCAACACTGACATATTACATTATTCAACAAAGGGCCAAAAGTTAAATATTCTTGAATCTTTAGAAATATATAAACATAGTAAAAATAAAAATGTAAATTTGCTTAATGACCAGACAGAATTTGGGTTTTTCCGGTTATTTGTTGTCGCCAAATAATAATTAGTTCCCAAAATTTAGTACCTCCCCTTTGTAATAATGTAATTTCTCAGGTAGTTTTTATTTATTGTTAAATTTTCTCATGTTTCTGTATTGAATACTTAGTCTACCTTTGTAATTCAGTTTGAAAATGACTCTGCGAGTTGAAACTGCAGTCACTGTTTTCTTAATAAATTTAATGTTATTAAATTTATAGGCCAGGGCTTATCTGTAAAATGTCGGGTTTCGTGGATGTAAAATGGGACATCGAGATTTTTGCATGAGAGCCTTCAGAATAACCTGAATAACAATAATTTTGATATGAGTTCTTTCAAAAAGTTGGGCAACATTGTTTTTATTAATAAAATATAAAATTAACGAATAAAAAGCGTTTTCTTTTTCAATTTTCTCTAGTGTAACTTTGAAGGTATTCATTTTAGAGCAAAGTTGAAGAAGAAAAAAGTTTCGTAACTAAATTTGCCATAAGATAGGGTTGGTCGGAAATCTCAAAATATATTTCCCTTATTATAAAATGGCAATAATTAATAATAAAAAGGTAAAAAAAAACAGTTTTTTAATCAATTTTTTTCGACCATTTAAATTTTTCTGATGACCTTCATATTAGAGAAAAGAAAAGTTTATGCCATGATAAACAACACGCTAAAATTCGTTAGGATCCATTCGATAGTTTTTGCACAATAATTCTGCAATCCGATTTCGTTTACAAAAATTGACCATTTTTCAAGTTTGTCTGAGTCCAAAATATCACTTTAAGGTGTTTAAATTTATTTTCGACATATAGTAGGGAACTTAAGTTTTCCAATGCTTTATTCAGAGTCAAAATCGAATGATTTGGACTCCCTCAGGAATTCTTTAAAGACATTGTTGATATTTTTATTTATAAACAAATAGATTATCTCGGCGGATTTACGGCAGTCTTCAGTTAACTGGGGCACTGGAACAGGTACATTGGAGGTTTCGGTAACAGGTTTATTACTCTCTCTAATTCTTGAATAGAGGATAGGAATGTGTATGCCTAAGTTCGCCCCTCCCCTTCCTAAGAGCAAATTCAGGAAAATAGAATCGATTGTGCCTTTTATATTAGGAATCTATATACTGCTGGCACTCTCCCCCCTCCCCCCCGTTGCCAACTTGTTTTTCTTGCGAAAGCCACCTCTCAAGAGCTTTGAATTTAGGAAAATAGACCCGATTCTGCCTCTTATACTAAGATCGTGTACGTTGCTCGCATCCTTCCCCCTGTCGACAACATGTTTTTTTATTAGCCCCCCCCTCTCCAAGACCTTCAAATGCAGAAAAATAGACCCGATTCTGCCTTTTACACTACAAATGGAAATGTTGCTGGTGTTTCCCTTCCTCCCGGCGACAACTTGCTTTCGCTTGCCATATTGTACTTTTGTGATATCACCGCTGGCTGGATCCGCCCCTGCTTTGAACTGATTTTGAGGTGATGCATGATTATTCTTCACAATTGCTACATAAATAACAATTCCTCTAAATCGATAAAGAAACGATTTGGCGGCGGATTCTTGAATAGATAACTTCATGAGCCGCCTACAGAAATACTGCTGTTCTGCAGCAAATGTATGCAGGAGCAGAATTTGTCATGTTGTTTATCTAAAAATCTATTCTATGGTAGAAATAAACTGACCCAACAAATTGCTAACCTTTTAAAAAATCATTCTTATATGAAAAGTACTGATAACTGGAACCGTTAACAGGATATTGACTTATTTATATCACCTGTTATATATAACCTTTACTGTAAAACCTAGAACAGCGTTAGGTTAATAAAACATAAAACAGCTTTTAGTTGTAAATTACTGAGTACAGCAGCGGCATATTTTATAACAGAAAATAGTTAATTTTGAGGACCCCAATTTAACAAATATAAGTTAAAGTTAAGATAAATACGAATATAATTATATTATATTTATAAAAAAAATCAACTCCTAAAAGTGCGCTAAAAAGTGAAAAATAAAAAAAATTTATATGAAATTGAATTCTTTGAAGTCGGCGCCAAATTAATACATGACAATTTGTGATTCGCACAAACAGATTAAAAAGACTATAATTGTAATTACTTTCTTACCATAATGTGTATATATTAACAGTTATTTATTTCATTTAGAAATAATTTGGCGACGACTTCAAAAAGTTCAATTTCATATAAAAATTTATAGTTATTTTTCACTTTTTAGCGCACTTTTAGAAGTCGGTTTAATTTTTTAACCGACTTCTAAAAGAAGGAGGTTCTCAATTCGTCGACTATGTATTTTTTTTTTATGTATGTACACCGATTACTCCGGAACGGCTGCACCGATTTGAGTGAAATTTTTTACGTTATGTAAAGGAAGTTGCTGCGGTGGTCCCATATTTTTTTAGATGAAATTGGTGCAGTAAAATCCAAGATGGCGCTTACAATATGGCGGCCAAAAAAATTAATTTTGTCCGATTTCCTCCAAAATTGGTATGGAGGAATTTTCGGGGTTGTACCCAACGAATCTGAAATTATTTTTCAAAAATTCAAAATGGCGGATCCAATATGGCGGACAAAAAAAATTTAATTTAGTCCGATTTTCTCCAAAATTGGTATGGGGGAGTTTTCGAGGTGCCACATAATGAATTTAATATTATTTTTAAAAAATTCAATATGGCGGATCCAATATGGCGGACGAAAAAATCAATTTTGTCCCATTTTCTCCAAAATTGGTACAGGGGAGTTGGGAGTTTTCGGGGTCGCATATGACGAATCTAAAATAATTTTTAAAAAATTCAATATGGCGGATCCAATATGGCCGACAAAAAAATTAATTTTGTCCGATGTTCTCCAAAATTGGTATGAGGGATTTTTGGGGGTCGCATATAACGAATCTAAAATCATTTAAAAAAAATTCAATTTGGCGGATCCAATATGGCCGCCAAAAAAAATTTTGTTGTCCGATTTTCTCCAAAATTGGTACGGGGGAGTTTTCGGAGTCGAATTTGACAAATCTAAAATAATTTTTAAAAAATTCAATATAGCGGATCAATTATGGCGGACGAAAAAATCAATTTTGTCCGATTTTCTCCAAAATTGGTATGGGGAAGTTTTCGGGGCCTCACATAAAGATTCAGAAATTATTTTTAAAAAATTCAATATGGCAGATTCAATATGGCGAACAAAAAAAATCAATTTTGTCCGATTTTCACCAAAATTGGTACGGGCGAGTTTTCGGGGTCACACATGACGAATCTAAAATTATTTAAAAATGGCGTATCTAATATGGTGGATAAAAAATTAATTTATTTTCTTTAAATATCAATATTGGAAGGTGTTGGGGCCTATATTACCAATCTAAAATTAATTTGAAATTTAAGATAGTGGATTTTCTATGACAGACTAAATATTCATTTGACCCAATTTGATTGATATTTGGAAAACTCTAAGAACTAAAGAATTTTTAGTGGTTCATTTTAGGGTGATTTACAACTTTGGATAAAATTTGTACTTTTTTGCCACTTTGGAGTCATTGCGAAGTACAGTAATTTCGATTAGTTTTTAGTTCAAATAATTTATGAATATCATAATGAATTCTAAAACTAAAAATAGAAAAATAAAATTTTTATAAAAAAATTGAACCGACTTCTAAAAGTGGGCTAAAAAGTGAAAAATAACTATAAATTTTTATATGAAATTGAACTTCTTGAAGTCGGCGCCAAATTATTTGTAAATGAAATAAACAACCACTAATATATACAAATTATGGTAAGAAAGCAATTACAAAAAAAGTATTTTAAATCTGTTTATGCAAATCACATTTTGTCAAGTATTAGTTTGGCGCCGACTTCAAAAAGTTCAATTTCATATAAAAATTTATAGTTATTTTTCACTTTTTAGCCCACTTTTAGAAGTCGGTTCAATTTTTTTATAAAAAATTTTTTTATAAAAATTTTATTTTTCGATTTTTAGTTTTGAATTCATTATGATTTCCATAAATTATTTGAACTAAGTACTAATCCATATTGGTGTACCTCGCAATGACTCCAAGGTGGCAAAAAAGTAACCATTTTATCAAAAGTTGTAAATCACCCTACAATGAACTACTAAAAATTGATTGATTCTTAGTGTTCTTGAATGACCAGTGAAATTGTGTCAAACAAATATTTAGTCTGTCATAGTAAATCTACTATCTTAAAGGACCCCGCACCAATCAAATGGAAATTGGATCCCGGTCAAATTCGTTGAAAATTCAGTATGTTGTAGGTCTAGATGTCCTGATTAAAAGTTGGTATGGGCACAAAGTCCAAAAGTAAATAGTTTTCGAGATACAGAGGGATGAGTTCCGCCTGATCCACTATTTACATAGGGAAGGCGTAAGGATCAATTTTCTCTATCTATCTCTTTCTCTCTCTCTCTCTCTCTCTCTCTCTCTCTCTCTCTCTCTCTCTCCCTATCTTGTGAACTAACGCTAACGTAAGCGAATGTAAATGTACAATACATATTCTATATATATATATATATATATATATATATATATATATATATATATATATATATATATATATATACATATATATACATATATATACATATATATACATATATATATATCTATATATATATATATATATAAATATATATATATATACATATATGTAATCGAAGGTTTTCGGGTATCCCGTGTATGTGCGAACTCGCTCGTAGACGCCATACAGTGAGCTTTGAAAATGGTGAATGAGATTTTACCGAAACGTCAGCTGCCTTACAGTCCTGAGAGGTACTCAGCACATACACGAGATGCCTGAAAACCTTCGATTACATATATATATATATATATATATATATATATATATATATATATATATATATATATGTATATGTATATATAGAATTATTTTTTCTTTTCTTGGGCTTAGGTTCTATATTTAACAAAAAATACAAAACAATTGACTTTTCCGCCTTTATTTAAGGCATTTTCAAAATTTTTTCCTCCTTGATATTTTGTTACTCTATTACTAAAAAAATTTTTTTTTATATATATATGTATATATAGAAAATGTATTGTAGATTTACATTCACTTACGTTAACCAAACGAGCTCACAAGATAGGGAGGGGGAGGGAAAAAGAGGTAGATAGAGAAAATTGACCCTTACGCCTGGCCTATGTAAATGGTGGATCGGGCGCAACTATCCCTCTGTATCTGTAAAACTATTAACTTTTGGACTCTGTGCCTATAGGAACTTTTGATCAGAACATCTAGACCTGCCAACATACTGAATTTTCAACGAATTTGACCGGGATCCAATTTCAATTTGATTGGTGTGGGGTCCTTTCAAATTAATTTTAGATTGATAATCTAGGCCCCAAAACCTTCCAATATCGATATTTAAAGAACTTGAGACGTAAATTTCTTAGCCCGATATGTTTTATACTGCATATTGAGTTTGTATACGTCCCAAGAACCCGGCAATATGAATTTTAGACAAAATCGGAAAATATAAGGTTTTTAGTCCCTCATATTGTATCTTACCAACCTAATAGTTGTAAAAAATTAACTTCATATTCGTAATACACGACCTCGAAAACCGCCTAATACCAAATCTGAAAAATGCGAATAAAGTAAAATTTTCAACCCCGACATTGGATCCGCCATATTGAATTAAAAAAAAAATTTAACGTCTTAATCTAATCTAAATCTAAACCCTTCAAAGCCCCCTAGTACCAATTCTGGATGAAATCCGGAAATCTAAAATTTCTAAACCGTCATAGTGCATCTGACATATTGGATTTTTTTTAAATAATTTTATATTCGCTATTTACATCCTCAAAAACGATTCAGTCCTATCTTTAAACAAAATCGAAAAATGTAAAATTTTTAGTCCGCTATATTGGATTCGCCATATTAAATCCTGAGAAAATACTTTTAAATTCATAATTTACACCCTCAAGAATTCCTTATTGCAGTTTTGGAGAAAATCGAAAAATGTAAAATCTTTAGGACGTCGTATTGAATCCGCCAGATTGAGTTTTTCAAAAAATATTTTTAATTGATAATTAACACTAACAAAAAATCCCCCAATACTGATATAAGACAAAATCGATAAATGTATACTCTTCAAGCCGCTATCTTGGTTTCTGCCATATTTAATATTATAATATAATAATAAAATAATTTCAGATTCGTAATGTGCGATCCCAAAAATTCCCCCTATCAATTTTGAAAAAAATCGGAAAAAATTAATTTTTATCCGCCATATGGGATTTGCCATATAGAATTTTTTAAAAATAAGTTTATATTTGTTATGTGCGATCCCAAAAACTCCCTCGTACCAATTTTGGAGAAAATCGGACAAAATTGATTTTTTTGTCCGCCATATTGGATCCGAAATATTGATTTTTTTTTTAAATATTTTGGATTCATTATGTGCGACCCCGAAAACTTCCCCACAGCAATTTTGGAGAAAACTGGACAAAATTAAATTTTTTTATCCA
This sequence comes from Diaprepes abbreviatus, assembly GCA_034092305.1. Classification (NCBI taxonomy): domain Eukaryota; kingdom Metazoa; phylum Arthropoda; class Insecta; order Coleoptera; family Curculionidae; genus Diaprepes; species Diaprepes abbreviatus. Next base: position 470,489 of record JASJET010000017.1, on the reverse strand, counting down.
CTATATTGGATCCGCCATATTGAATTTGTAAAAAATAATTTCAGATTCATTGTGTACGACCCCGAAAATTTTCCCATACCAATTTCGGAGAAAATCGAACAAAATTAATTTTTTGGCAGCCATATTGCCAGCGCCATCTTGAATTTTACTGCACCAATTTAGTCCAAAAACATATGTGACCATCGCAGCAACTTCCTGAACATAACGTAAAAAATTTCATTCAAATCGGTGCCGACATTCCGAAGTAATCGGTGTACATACGTATAAAAAATACATAGTCGACGAATTGAGAACCTCCTTCTTTTAGAAGTTAGTTAAAAATTAAACGACCACTGTTCCGTGTGTAGCAGCAAAATTTTTCTTCTCGTCTACCTCAAATTTATTCTATTTCACAATTAAACTGACTTAAAACAAAGTGTTAACTCCTTAAGAAACCCTTATTACATTATTGTTCCCAATGAAACTATTGATGACTGTTACCATTAGGAGGATATTGACCTATTTACCTCAGTTATAACTTTTATTGTGAAACTTATAAGATTGTTAGGTTAACATGATATGTTATTATCTGTGTTTACAATAACCACACATTTTATCAAAACATAATCTAGTCTGAGGATTAATATATAACAAACATAAGGTTAAATTAAGATTATTACAAACCTTATAATTTACACCAAAAACAACAATCACAAATGCACCGTGTTCCCGCACTGTCGCCTGCAGAACTACGTCTATACTGCAGGAAATGTATGCAGCGGCAGGGCTTTTCTTTTTCGTTTACCTCAAATTCATTCTATTTTAGAACTGTATAGGGTTCACGAAAATGCACTCTGTAGCCGGAGCGGCTGAAAATTCCGGCGCGTGCACTTTCTACAACAACGTCGCGTAGTAGTTATAATTCGCGATAAAAGCGTCCTTTTAAATCGATAGAAGCATAGGCGGAGGAGAGATTAATTTCATTATTTAATTTTATAGAAATGGAATGGCTTTTAAAGTTTTTTGAAAATTATGTGTTTAAAATTAAAATAAAGGTAAATCTTGGAGAAGGTGGAAACACATAGTTTTCCGAATTTTTCGATAGTTTTTACATACCTCCTATTTTTGGGTCTTTGAACACGAATATTTTGTCATTTTTCGCCCATGTCGCGTTGTTTTTCATAAAAAAATTAATTTTTACTCATATAACTTGAATTTTTCGATAACTACCATTAAATTTTGGGTATTTGTAGTAAAATACAAAAACATTGTACAATATTTACTCATTTTTTAAATGAAATTTACATAAATAACCGCGGAAAAATGTGAATTTTCCATAAAACGTAAAAAAAACCGTTGTCTCGTCATTTTATACTGTTTCTAGGCATGCATGGTTGGTTGCATACGATTTAAATCCAAACATGTGATGCGATATTGCTACGTTGTCGTAGATTTTAAATTCTATTATGATTTGATAGTTCAAATGCAATTAAATGTGGTCATTCCAATATTATAACGCAAACGTGCAGAATCGAGATGCCAAACATGAACAAATGGTTCGGCAAGCTATCTTGTTCTAAAAACGAAAAACTTAACTAAACTTACCTGAACTAACCTGAATTAAACTAATTAGATTCTATGGAAAAACCACGCAAGATCGGCGAAAAAAAGAATATATAAGTTCTGCAGGTTAGTTTAGATTAGTTTAGTTATGATTTTTGTTTTCAGATCAACGTATCCTGTCGAACGATCTGTGTATGTTTGGCATCCCGATTCTGCACGTTTACCCACATTTTACGCAACAATGAATGACCACAATTAATTGCATCTGACCTATCAATCTAATGGAATTGAAAATCCACGTCAACGTGTCAGCATCGCATCACGTGTTTGGATTTAAATCGTATGCAACCAACCAGGCATGTCTAGAAACAGCATAAAACGACAAGACAATGGTTTTCTTAGGTTTTATGACAAATTTGCTTTTTTCCACGACCATTTATGTAAATCTTGTTAACAAAATGATCAAATATTGTGTAGTGTTTGTGTATTTTACTATAAATGCCCAAAATTTAAAGGTGGTGATCAAAAAATACAAATTATATGAGAAAAAATGATTTTTTTTTTGAAAAACCACGACCCAAAAATAGGAGGTATGTAAAAAATCATCGAAAAATTGGGAAAATTGTGTATTTCCACTTTATCCAAGATTTACCAAATAAGAAACATTATTTTAATGCCACTCACAAATTGTTTAAAGTACGTGGTAAGTGGGGCTTGAAAATTAAGACCAAAAAGACGAAATATATGGTAACGATCAGCAGGACTTAGAAGTTCAGAATTTTGGTGTTAAACACTGTTTCTTTTTCAAATATCTAAGTGTGACTCTGGCTGCGATTGAACGTAGTGTGGATAACATTAACAAACGTCAAGCGCCCATTAAATTTGCTACTATGAAGTTACAAAATTTTTAAAAAATTCATAGAAAAATACATACGGGACATATGAGAGATGACAAAAAGAGATAAATATCGATTGCTCTTCTTTGAAATGGATTATTGGAGATGATATACTGTAATTTCAAAAAAGGAACATCTATCTATTAGCAGAAGTGGTATGTTTTTTGAAATGTATGAATGAAGGTAGATAGCCAAAGAAAATTTTGAACTGAATTCCATCTAGGTTAAAAATGTGGAACCAAAAAATCTCCAGCAGGGTGACTGGGAATACCTTAAACTGTGGAGGTTGAAAAGCGAGAGAAGACACAAGCTCAAGTTGATCTACAGCCAGCAAGCACAGAAGATGAAAAATGAGGTTGTGTCGAATTATCGGCAAGTTTTCACACTTTTCAGCTATTCGCCATGTTGAAATTTTGCAAAGATAATAGTAGATTTATAATCGGCGACTTTAAAAACATTTGAGAAATGAATTAAAAGAGTTAAAATTATGTATTTATAAAAACTGGATTATAAATAGGAGATTACATGTAGCAGTTACTTTCCTGTGGCGGCCATTGTTACTCCGCCAAAAATACCATACAGCATTAAAAAGTTGAAGAGTTACCAAGAAGTATGCAGGGAGGTGATTGATTTGGAAAAAATATGTTCTTCTTTAATTGAACACCAGTTTCATATGCCTCTTTCACTTTTCCTTGTCTTTCTGGGTGGTCAAGGGTTGTTTCCGTCTCTATAGTTATGTGGCCTACGTATCTAGTAGGTGATCTTCCTCTCCTTTTGGCGCATTGTACTTTTCAAGACCATTTGCTAGCACTATATGTCCAACGTTCTTTACGGTTGTCGTAATAATGCTACTGATGGTAAGAGCAAATAATTAACGAACTAATTCCGACCACCACTAAAAGTTTGGATGTTTCGTCTTCGGTGCTGGCGGTGGATTTATCAGTGGGTCGGTCGGCACGTTTCCCAGACACCCTTGTCATGCTTTATATACTTTGTAACTGGTATTTGAAGTCATCTTTGATCGGAACATGCCGGTAAGATCTTGCCAACATGTCCGTTTTTTACAACACCTTCAACGGTACGTTTGTCCAATTCTTTAAGACACCACCTTTCTGAGGCGTAGATAAAGATTGGAAAAACTAAAGCTTTTACCAGTCTCATTTTTATTTGTAATCAAATATCATGGCTCCTTCAAACCTTCTCCAGATTTTTCAGCTCTCTTAACAGTTACTGATCGTCGTTTCATTTCCTTCGAACATCCCCTACTATTGGTTATCAATGATCTGAAACACACGAAATGGCCTATTCCTCTGAATTTACACCGATATAATGTTGTATAGAGGTGTGTGTTATGTACCTCACTTCCCTAAACATGTTACTAATTTGACATATGTCTTTTTTTTCGATTTCTTGGTATGTACTATTTAAATATTTGCTTTTATTTTTCCTGCATATGCATTTAACATGGTTATGATCTATTTTATATTTTTTCCAAAGTATTTTCTTGTGTTAAATTTTCTGCTTTTATGTCATCATTCTTGAACCCACTACTCAAAATCTAGTGAAGATTCTCTATTTCCATTGGCGTAGCTTGGATTTTTTACTGGAGGTAGTGTTACCCAGGCTCCAGATGACTAAGCAGTGGTAAGCACACCTATAATGATGGGAACAAATATGAGTGAACACAGGAGGTATGTAGTCAAAAACAATAGGAAAAAAAACTGTTTCAAAATATTAATCCTGCATTTCTTTTATATATTTTCAACCATAACAAATTCGATGCCGCATTTTCCGAAAAACAAGCGGCTTTGGCGAGAAATTCTCAATTTTCATATATCATATTGAATGGTTGTTACTTGTTTACTAAATAAGCAAACTATTTGAAATTTCAGGTTTTATAGAATCACACCTTCTTTATTGACTAATTGTAGTTTTGCAGGAAAAATTTGGTTCATGATGGAACAAAACTGTTCAATATTTAATAGTTTTAAAATGACACGTTTCAGGTGAAACTGGTATTTTACCGATATTAAATATGCAACGACGAACCAATAAAGACAAATGTTTTATTTATTATGAAGACTTCAGGATTATTCAGCACGTCACTGCTAGAAAAACATTAATCAGGACAGCATCGATGCAATCGATAAACTAGACGCCCACGCCGACGCGTCGCTTTTCCACGCCACGCGAACCATACACTGTTGCCGCATCTTGCAATAAATCTTAATTACTAAGACTTAATAAACGATATTGTTTAGATAATTTAAAATAGATATTAATTAAACACATTTATCTATAGATTAAAAGTTTTTTAAATACTTGTTGTATTTATTTATTTTACTATAAAAGGATAGAAATATGGATTTGATTAAATAAGCTGATATCGGACTGTTCAAAATTTGTAAAAGTTAAATTATATGATTTTCTATCAGACGTAAATAATAATGCATCAGCTGATGATCAGGAGTAATCTGAAAGCGCTTGGATGCATCCAAAGATAATACAAATTATTTATTTTTCAACGTATTCACCATCTGTGAATATTTGTTTTCAATGAATACCGCTCATGGTTTCATGCAATTGCATTGATGGGACCGTAAGGTGCTCGAAACGCACTACAAAAATTCAACTGTACTTTCTTATTACAAAAATTAGTTTAGCTGTAGAACCTGACTAAAATGTGGTCGGACTTGCATTGTCTTTATTTTTATTTTTACGACGTTTCGATTAGGTTGTATCTCTAATCGTTATCAAGTATAAACTGAATGTTTTTGTCTTAAGACTACGAGCTCATATAGGGACTGTGTCCATTAAAGCGCAACGTTTCGCTTCACTGTACAACCCTCAATGATTTGATGTTACAAAGTAGTGGTTGCCAAAGATTAGGTATCTCAACACTCGGTTTACTAAAGATTCCATTATTGTTTTTAATGTATGCTGCTTCTACAAATTTTCTTTTTTTCATATTGGGTTCCATATATATTGCCGCAGCCTCAGACCATTTTATATAGTGTTGTTTATCCCAGGAGTGTTTTGCAATACCTGATCTTGACGTTTCCCATTTTTGTGTATGAGTTTTATGTTCCTTAATTCTAACTTCTAGCGGTCGTTTGGTTTCTCCAATATATATTTCACCACACTCACATGGAACTTTATAAACACATTCTTTCTTATTGGTAGTTTTAGGTTTTGTTTTTGCTAAATGAGCTCTAAGGGTATTTCCTGATTTAAAGGCTGTTTTTATATTATAACTACTGGCAATTCGTCTTATTTTCTCCGACGTTCCCTTAATATACGGAATTGTGAAGAAGGAATGTGTTTCCTGCTGTCCGGTGTTCTAAAATTATTTATAACATCGTCAGTTAGTTTTAAAGGATAACCATTCTGTTGTAAATCGGATTTAATATTTGCTACCTCTTTTTCCAATGATTCGGCATTACTGCATATAGATATAGCGCGATTATAGAGGTTGCGTATAATTCCTCGTTTTGTTACAACAGAATGATTAGAACTATGATGAAGATATTGTCCAGTATGTGTTGGCTTTCTGTATACTGAAGTTTTAATAGTTCCGTTTGAACGGTTCACCATGACATCTAGGAAGGGCAATTGAATATTTACCTCTTTTTCCATGGTAAACTTAATTGTAGGTCGAATGGTATTAAGATGTTTCAGGAAATCATTAAGTTCTTGATCATTGCCCTTCCATACGATGAAAGTATCATCGACATATCTCAACCAGACTTTCGGTTTTACTGTTGCCGTTTCTATGGCATGAGTTACGAACCATTCCGTATATATATTGGCGATGACTGGAGAGAGTGAAGAACCCATCGGAAGCCCGTCGTCTTGAGCGTAGAACTTGTCCTTTACTTGAAAGTAAGCACTACGCAGGCAACACTCCCAAAGGTCCATCACCCCGTCCAGTGGTAACGTGGTCCGATCTGATAAAGTAGTATCATTTGAAAGTTTAGTTTTGATTATGTCTAGTGATTCCCCTAATGATACATTAGTATACAGCCTTTCCACATCAAAGCTTATTAGTCTTCTAGCTCTAGATTGATGCTACTAATAATGTTCAAGAAATGTGTAGAATTTTTAACATGTGTCTTACATTCTAAAGGTTGTATGATTTTTAAGAGAAACTTCGCCAATGCATTTGTTGGGGATCCTCTGGAGCTGGTTATTGGCCTCAATGGTATGTTCGTTTTATGAATTTTTGGAAGTCCGTAAAGATGTGGTGGCTTACTGTAGTGTGGTGTGAGCGCCGATCGTAGGTTGTCAGGTATATTGTTTTGGTATTTCCTGAGTGTTCTGTAGATTTTTGACTCTATGGATTTTGTGGGGCCACGGGCTAATTGTCTATATTTTCCTTTTTCCAGGATATCTCCGATTTTTTGGTCGTACGTTACGATGTCCATTATCACTGTTGCATTTCCGTTGTCCGCTGGTAAAATCTTTTTTTAAATCAGGAAATACCCTTAGAGCTCATTTAACAAAAACAAAACCTAAAACTACCGATAAGAAAGAATGTGTTTACAAAGTTCCATGTGAGTGTGGTGAAATGTATATTGGAGAAACCAAACGACCGCTAGAAGTTAGAACTAAGGAACATAAAACTCATACACAAAAAGGGGAAACGTCGAGATCAGGTATTGCAGAACACTCCTGGGATAAACAACACCATATAAAATGGTCTGAGGCTGCGGCAATATATATGGCACCCAATATGAAAAAAAGAAAGTTTATAGAAGCAGCATACATTAAAATCAATAATGGAATCTTCAGTAAACCGAATGTTGAGATACCTAATCTTTGGCAACTACTATTTTGTAACATCAAATCATTTAGGTGTGTACAGTGAAGCGAAACGTTGCACTTCAATGGACATAGTCCCTATATAATAATAATAATATAATAATAATTTTATTACCACTAAATAAGATAGTTACAATAATTTTCTACATCCATGTATTTTTTGAATCCATAAGCTACAAGCAGCTCGTCTGGATGTCAAATAACAAACGCTTACTTTCTAATACACTGTCACAAAATAAAACAATTAAAATTCAAGTCAAATTAAAATTAATTAAATAAATTAAACTTATACCTATTTAAAGAGAAAACATCACATACATACATATCAATCATATTAAAAAATATTAACACAAAAAAACAATACCTAAAATCATCTTCATTTCCAATACTAATTTAATAACGGCACTGCATTAACAATCTGATGTTGATTTGCCTTTATCCACGTAGATATTTTCACACAAAAAGAATATACATTTACAATAGATTTTATTTCTAAAGGTAACAAATTAAATAACTTTGGACCGATATACATAATATGCCTCTGCGAAGCCGTGTATAATGCCACAGGAAAGGTAAGGCCTCCATTGTGAACAGACCTGGTATGAACATTGTGCATAATCGGACTTTTATATTTATCACACTTCTTCATAAATTTTAAAACATTTTTAAAATACAATTGTCTAATAGTTAAAAGGTCAGCTTGTTCAAATAACAAGTCTGATGGAAACCGCCTTGATTTATTTAAGAATATTTTTATTATATACTTTTGAGTAACAGTCAACGGGTAAAGAATGCTACCACATGCACTGCCCCAAACATTCAAACCATATGCGAGGACTGACTCAATCAAAGCCTGGTAAGTCATTCGCAATAGCTTCAAAGACAGGAATTCTCTCAGTTGGTAGAACTTGTATATAGTCTTTCGAAGTTTCTTAGTGATATAGTTTACGTGAGCATCATATCTGAGATTCCGGTCAATGAACACCCCCAAGTATTTAACCTTGTCCGCCGCTGCCACAGACTCAATACATCCGCACTGTTTCTCACCCATAAGACATTCATAATTATGTACTAAAAGATTAGGATATACAGTATTAACTCTATTATTCATAGAAAAGGCCATGTAGACAGTTTTATTGACATTAATAGTCAGAAGATTCTGATCCATCCACAATCGTACCCTCGAAAAGTAATCCTCTGCTCTCTGAAATGTCTCCTGCCAAGATTTACCTTTAATTAAAATAACTGTATCATCGGCATAACAAATACATTCACTATTTTCATTTGGAAGAACAGTAAAAAGATCATTTATATATAGAGAGAACAGGACAGGACCCAATACTGTACCCTGCGGTACTCCAAACTCCACATTACCTGTTTTACTTAGTGTATCATTTATTCTCACTTTCTGTGTTCGATTAGTTATATATGACTCAAACAGATCATACACGATACCTCGAATGCCAATACTTTCAAGTTTACTCAGTAATTTTTGGTGCGTCACAGTGTCAAATGCACGAGCCAAATCAACAAATATCCCCAGTGTTTTGAATTTTGTATTAAATCCACGAATTATATAATCCGTTACATGCACTATTGCATCTTCCGTGCCTACTCCCGACCGAAATCCATACTGGGAAAGAGGCAAAATTTTATTTTCTTTCAAAAAATCATCCAATCTGAGTTTAATGCACTTCTCAAAAAGTCGGCTGATCGAACTAGTCATCGTAATAGGTCGATAGTTTTCCTTATTTAATTTATCCCCCGATTTATAAATTGGAACGATAACCGCGTTCTTTAAAATTGCAGGATATCTTCCTTTTTCAAATATCAAATTTATTAAATGTAAAAGAGGCTTTATAAGGCAAATATGATTATCTTTCAATATTTTAGGAGAGATATTGTCATTACCAGCCGCCGCTTTAGTGTTTAAAGAATTTATTACGGTAATTAGCTCACTCTCAGTTATGGGATGCAAAAACATGGAATTCGAAATACGTTTACTAAAGAAATTGTAATTGTTTGTTTTAATTTTTTCCGCCAAGTCCTTGCCCATATCCCCATAAGCTCGTAGTCTTAAGATAAAACATTCAATTTATACTTGATAACGATTAGAGATACAACTTAATCGAAACGTCGTAAAAATAAAAATAAAGACAATGCAAATTCGACCACATTTTAGTCATTCCTCAACATTGTCTACAACCTTCAAACAAACGTTGTAGAACCTGAGTTATAATACTTTTATATTTGCGGAACTAAAATCATAATAGTGTTCTTTTCAGTTTCAATTAGTCTTCAATAATAATCGTCTAATAATAATATTAAACGAATGCAAAAAGATTTTTTTAAAGACTAATTGAAACTAAAAAGAACACTTTATGAATTTTGTTCCGCAAATATATCGGGTATTATCACAAAATTAAGTACTGCATTTTCTCCAGAATGATTTATTAGGTCAATATTTGTATTGCTATTTAAGTTTGATAATTTATTACATTTCGGTGTTTGAACTTTATTTTAATTGTTGCACCTAGAATGAACAAATTATTTAAATCGACTTGGTTAGCAAAAAAAAAACCAAAAGTATCTATGACCAAATATATCGATCGTTTCAAGCCGACTTGAAAGTGAATTGCCTTTAAACCTAATTTTAAAGTTCCTCCCTATTATCGGCCGAGTTTTTAAGGTGTCTCGACAGGTAAACATCCAACAGTGTTAGCTTTAATAAAATTTTTATAAAAAAATTGAACCGACTTCTAAAAGTGCGCTAAAAATAACTATAAATTTTTATGACATTGAAACTTTTGAAGTCGGCGCCAAATTAATACATGACAATTTGTGATTCGCACAAACAGATTAAAAATACTTTATTTGTAATTGCTTTCTCCGATAATTTGTATATATTAGTAATTATTTATTTCATTTAAAAATAATTTGGCTTCGACTTCAAAAATTTCAATGTCTTATAAAAATTTCTAGTTATTTTTCACTTTTTAGCGCACTTTTAGAAGTCGGTTCAATTTTTTTATAAAAATTTTATTTTTCAATTTTTAGTTTTGAATTCATTATGATATCCATAAATTATTTGAATTAAGTATTATTCCAGATTAGTGTACCTCGCAATAACTCGAAGATGACAAAAAAGGACCCATTTTATCCAAAGTTGTAAATCACCCTAAAATGAACCACTAAAAATTCTTTGACTCTTGGAGTTCTCCAAATACCAGTGAAATTGTGTCAAACAAATATTTAGTCTGTCATAGTAAATCCGCTACCTTAAATTTCAAATTAATTTTAGATTGGTGATATAGGCACCAAAACCTTCCAATATCGATATTTAAAGAACTTGAGACGTAATTTTCTTAGCCCGATATATTTTATACTGCATATTGAGTGTTTATACGCCCCAAGAACACGCAATGTCAATTTTAGACAAAATCGGATAATGTAAAATTTTCAGTCCCTCATATTTATTATCAATCTAATAGTTGTAAAAAATTAACTTTGTATTCGCAATATACGACACCGAAAACCAATTCTGAAAAAATGCGAATAAGGTAGAATTTTCAATCTACTATATTGGATCCACCATACTGAATTTCAAAAAAAAATTATTTTAACGTCTTAATCTAACCTAAATCTAAACCCTTCAAAGTCCTCTAATACCAATTTTGGATTAAATCCGGAAATTTAAAATTTCTAGACGGTCATATTGCATTTGACATATTAGATTTTCTTAAAATAATTTTATATTCGCTATTTACATGTGAGGTTTTGAGTTCGCTATATTGGACTCGCCATATAAAATCCTGGCAAAATACTTTTAAATTCATAATTTACAGCCTCAAGAACCCATGAGTTTTAGAGGAAATCGAAAAATATTAAATTTTTATGACGCCATATTGAATCCGCAAGATTGAGATTTTCAAAAAATATTTCAAATTCTTAATTAACACTAACAGAAATCCTCCAATACTAATTTTAGTAGAATCTTTAATCCGCCATCTTGGATCCTCCATATTTAATTTTTTTTAAAAATAACTCCAGATTCCTAATGTTGTATTTCAAAAACTCCCCTATATCAATTTTGAAAGAAATCGGACAAAATTAATATTTATCCGCCATATTGGATACGCCATGTTGAATTTTTTAAAAATAATTTCAGCTTCGTTATGTGCGACCCCGAAAACTTCCACATACCAATTTTAGAAAAAATCGGAGAAAATTGATTTTTTTCGTCCCCCATATTTTATCCGCCATGTTGAATTTTTTAAAAACAATTTTATATTCATTATGTGCGACCTCGAAAACTTCTCCGTACCACTTTTGGAGAAAATCGGACAAAATTGATTTTTTTGTCTGCCATATTGGATCCGCCATATTGAAATTTTAAAAAGATATTTTGGATTTGTTATGTCCGACCCCGAAAACTCCCCTACACCAATTTTGGAGAAAATCGGACAAAATTAAATTCTTGTGTCCGCCATATTGGATCTGCCATATTGAATTTTAAAAAAATAATATTAGATTCGTTGTGTGCAACCTCGAAAATTTCCTCACACCAATTTTGGAGAGGGCGAAATTAATTTTTTTGGCCGCCATATTCTCAGCGCCATCTTGGAATTTACTGCACCAATTTCGTCCAAAAAAATATGGAACCACCACAGCAACTTCCTAAATATAACGTAAAAAATTTCATTCAAATCGGTGCCGCCGTTCCGGAGTAATCGGTGTACATAATAAAAAAAAAAACAATGTACCTGACCATTTTTCAGGGATTTACCCCGATATTCGTAAACGGGGATTCAAAATACATATAGAAAACTTTTTTGGCGCCATGTTTCTTCATGGGCTACAGAAACCCACTGGGCTCTTGAACTGTTACTCATTATGTCATTATATATGCAGTGACCATACCTGAGACTCAATTTTTTTTTTCTTTTGAACCAATCGACTAGAAAGATCGGACCTTCTGTCCATATTTGTGAGGCTTAAGCTGATCTAAGTGCCTATACCTATCAAAAATCATTATTGAAAACGACATTGACCGAGCCCTTATTCAGGAAACTCACACAGCTGACGAAGCCCAACTCTGAGCTAGGACAACATTTTCAGCAAAGGATCATTTCAAGGTCCTAGCTTTTTCAATAACATCGACCATCTCTTAGTGAGATTCCCTCTCCTCTTCCTCTATGGCTCGTTGCATATCTGGTAAAATGTTCATGTTCTTTTTGGATGATCGAAAGAATGTCAAGTTACGTATCAATTTCGCACGGCATGTTTGTGCATGCTGCTGCAGGATATGGGTTCATATTTGCCTCGTGCAGTCAGATGAATATTACGGTGGTCGACTAAAGGTGTGTATAAATATGGCGAGACGAGCACGCGAGGAGTACGTGACGAGTATGCCTCGAACTTCCAACGAGACTTCTTTCAATTTTGCCGATTTGTATTGTTATCAAGGGCCATCGTCAGCAGGTTTCAAAGGAGGTAATAAATGCAGTTGGGTTACAAAAAGTCATTTTTTTTATAGTTTTATTGTTTTCAAAGGATTTTTTTTTATCTAATGGGACTGGTTTATGACACGTTCTTTGGAAAAAAAATTACTTTGCAACAAGACTGGGGATACGGGATTTTCTTACTTTTTTGTTAATGAAATGAAATTTATTTAGCACTTGGCATTGATTCAAAATTGTTCATAAGTGAATATGGAGTGGTCTGAAGAAAATATGTTGAATTTATAGGAGACCTGCAAATAATTCCAAAATTTCTCAGGTATGGACAAAAATTTTTGAAAAGAATAGAAGTGGATGTGTGAAATGAAATTGCATCAGAAAATTTGCACAAACCAGCGAGAAGAAAATTTCGAGTGCGTCTGCCATGTGGAAATGGGCTGCTGAAAATATATTTTTCTTTTTTTTTAACATATATTCAAAATGTAACGAAGAGATTTCGATGAAATTTCTATATTATCCGCTAATATGTTGCAACTATGAATTTGCTAGAAGTTTGAATCCTGAATATTTTTTTATACAAGGTAGGGCGCTATTATCGCCCATATTTTCGTTTTTTGTTTAATATAGTGTTTTACGGTAAAACCCCACTGCATAAAACTAACAAAGATGTAGTTTGTTCTTCATTGTCAGACAAATTATGACAATTATATGCACAAGAGATTTATGTACCTGTGAAGGGCCATAAACCAAAAGCATAGCAATTCTCGGAACATATTTCGTACATAATTCGGCTTTTCGAATTCGGATAAAGTAAGGGGTAGATATTGTATGTGTATGAAGTATCTATTTGAGGAGAGAGTAGTATACTTAAAAGATAATTATGTTTAAAAGTATACATCTTAATTGGGCAATTAACAGTAATGACATTTTTAAGTATAATACAGACGTGTATAAGTGTAAGGCATTGCTATGTTATTGCCTTACAACTTTCAGTGCTAGCTGTTGAAAATGTCTACTTTTACTCCAAAACTTTGTATAGGTGTTTTGGATTTAAATTCCAAGACAATCCTTTCAAATGCGCAAAATTCACTTGTTCAACCAAAAACTCCGATGAGGATGCGTAGTTTATTTTCGAAATGTGCTGGCATAACGGGACTTAGAGAATCTACAACTTACAGGCGAATTACGGAAAGGAAAAGTGAAACTGTGTGCAAGCCTAAACCGTCTCCGAGAAGAAAAAAATTATACGAATGCTTCAAAAACATATTAAGAAGACGGGTTAACGAATTATATCTTAGAAGATAAAAGGCATGTATTGATAAAGTTGGGAAAGTTGTGAAACAAGACAAGAATGTGCCTGGCATGGGAAAAACCAATCTGTAGAAAGTTCTGACAAAAATCGATTTCTCTTAGAGAAAGTCAAAATGGAGGTGATACTATTTTAGAGAAGACAGTATTTGCGGGGCATTAGAAAATACCACAGAAAAGGCAAAAATATTTTTTATCTGGATGTAATCTGTCTCAGTCAAGGACACACAGTACAAAAAATGTATAAAGATAAGAATATTACAATTTTTCGTGAAGCATTCTTAGAAGGGTTGTCGAAAAGTTTAAAACCCTTAATTCGTAAGGGCAGCAAATTCATTGTAACTCATTTGAAGGTGCTAATAGATTTATAGGAGTTTACTGCAGTTCGAATTAAAACCTACCAAAGATAACCATGAATAAATGACGGCAGATATCTTTCAAAAATGTTTTTCTTAAATGATATAGTTGATTTCCGAGAGATTGGATAAGGAGTTATCATTCTAGATTGGTGGAAAAGTTGCCAATAACATAGCTGAAAAGAAACATATTCCCTTTACGAATGATTTACTAAAGAAGGAACTTTTAAAAATTGCGAACGAGAAAAAAAGACAATTTAAGAAACATATGATAGACGAATAGGCTAAAGAACATGGAAATGTTGTGCTTCATTCACCACCATACCACTGTTAATTAAAATCCATAGAACTTATGCTGAAAAAATGTTTCTTCTGTGGATATATATTTTGTTTATTAAGTATTCAAAATTGGTAGGAGAGATTTTAGTAAAATTTTTGTATTGTCCGCTGCCAAGTAGGAAATTAAAATCGGCTAAAAGTCCCGATCCTGACCGTATGCAGGATTGTCGAGGTTTTCATTTTTTATTTAACAAATTTTATAATAATAAAACTCCACCGCGTAAATTTAATATAGCTGCCGTTTATTCTTCGTCGTCACTTATGGCAGGGCAGGTTTTCTTTTTTCGCTCACTTTCTGTTAACTAAAACGCCCTTGAAAAATTTGCGTGGTGTGCTAAACTTCAACCAAAACTTAAATTTTTTTTTCTTTACCATTTATTGGTCGAGACGCTATAAATCTCTTTTGGCGCCGGGCGTCGAAGAAGGGTTCGAACCGGCAAAGATCAAAGAGTTCGTTGCAAGCTCGTCGCGTATTCGTCACGCGCTCGTCACGTGCTCGTCACGCCATATTTATTCGCACCTTAAGGTTCGTAGCTACTCTACTCTTGTCGGTTTGAAACGCGCATCAAAGTAACTTTGTTGAGCGCAATATAGACAAGCTGTTAACTGTTCTTTGATCGGCCTGAATCTATGGTTCTTCGGAACTATTTCTAGGTAACGGTAAAGGATCGTATTTCAGTAAAAATAACAAAGGTTAGCAATATACATTTTTTTTACCGACTATCGATGTTTTCGTTCACCTTTTTCTTTCTTTTAAATATGATGTAAATGAAAATAAAAGCAGCAGCAGCACGTGTTTTTTTTTTCATTTTTCGGACTTTGTAACTGACTACATTTCCCGACGACACACTGTGTCTCAGAGCCATCTAATCCTTATTTTTTTTCAAAATTCTTAATGAAGTACGCCTATGCACGCAAACAACTGTCACTTATACAAATTAATGTTATGATATGCTATCAACAAAAATAGCTAATTATTATTCTAATTATCGTGGCAAATTTCACCGCTATTTTATTTTACAAGTTAAGTCTCGCCAAAAAGGACTATATAAATAAATATTCGGTAAGAGATAAAAACATAAATAAATATTATTAAAATGAGCATATACATGTTTCCTTGGGTTATGTGGTTTTTGGATGAATCAGTTGAAAATAGGTTGGTACTGTTTGTATATATATAATTATGTTATCTTCAGGAAATACGACTATCGGTATAGTTTACTATAAATATATACTATAAATTATAAATAAATACATTAGTAATTGATATAGGTCTTTAGGCGATACGAAGGAATTCCACCGTAGAATTAACATATCGTAGAACTAGGGCCTGTTGTGAATTCCGTAAATTAAGTGATAATATCTTTATTTATATTTGAAAAAGAGTTAATAAATGAGTGTTCTTATTTCTTGGCACATACGAGTGTAATATGGTAATCGGATGTCAACTGGTTGTCTAAATTATTATATTATTTTCAATATGTCAATAACATCTAACTATCTATAGTAACCTGTAAAAATAGTTTTTCAAATCCACTTTTTGTCAATATTAAATATAAATTTCGCATTTCTAGTAATTTTTAACGCTTCAAAAGAGTCACGACAAGTAAAAAAACAAAGCAAAATTTATTAAAATATTTATGTCTGTCAAACATCAAAAAGCCGCTCCCCTACCGACAATAAACGACAACCAAACATACTTGTAATTGTTTAAATGTACTAATATGTACTGAAGGCGATACTTTACACAGATATTTGTTTTATAAAGGGTGTTTTTTATAGAGGTATAGAACTTTTAAATGGAATAAAACAAAGATGAATTTTTTAAATTGACATGAAATTTACTTTATTCGAAAGATAACCTTCTGGCATTATAATTTAAATATGACTTCTGGCATATGACCGCCACTGCTGGCTCGGACGTACTCTAATCTGGAGGTCCAATTTTCGATGACTTTTTCCAACATTTGTGGCCGTATATCGGCAATAACGCGGCGAATGTTGTCCTCCAAGTGATCAATCGTTTCGGGCTTATCGGCGTAGACTAGCGACTTCACATATCCCCACAGAACATAGTCTAGCGGCGTTAAGTCGCACGATCTTGGAGGCCAATTCACGGGTCCGAAACGTGAAACTATGCGGTTACCAAACGTTTCCGTCAATAAATCAATTGTGGCACGAGCTGTGTGACATGTTGCGCCGTCTTGTTGAAACCACAGCTCCTGCACATCATTGTTGTTCAATTGATGAACGAAAAAGTCAGTAATCATGGCTCTATAGCGATCACCATTGACAGTAACGTTGTGACCAGCATCGTTTTTAAAGAAGTACGGACCAATGATTCCACCAGCCCATAAAGCACACCAAACAGTCAGTTTTTCTGGATGTAACGGTGTCTCAATATACACTTGAGGATTATCATCACTCCAAATACGGCAGTTTTGTTTATTGACGTATCCATTCAAACAAAAGTGAGCTTCATCGCTAAACAAAATTCGCTTATGAAACTTGGGATCAACGGCAATCTTGTTTTGGGCCCATTCACCGAATCTACGCCTTGCTAGGTGATCGTGTGGCTTCAATTCTTGCACGAGTTGGATTTTGTAAGCACGCAAACCAAGATATTTCCGCAAAATCTTCCATAAAGTGAATGGACACATATCCAATTCCTGTGCACGATGGCGGATAGACTGATTCGGGTCTTCCTCTACGCTACGCTCTACAGCAGCAATGACTTCTTCTGTACGCACTGTACGACGTCTCTGTGGATGCGTATTATCATTTAGAGTAAACGTGGTGCGAAAACGTTCCATAGTTAATCGAATTAATTGCTCTGATGGACGATTATGTTGACCGTAAAATGGACGTAGTGCGTGATACGTATTTCGAACAGAACCATGATTTTCAAAATAAATTTGCACAATTTGGAAGCGTTGTTCAGGCGTCAGTCTATTCATGTTGAAATGTCAAACCAAACTAAACATAAATCACTTGACAGCTGACAAAATGGCCGTCAGTTAAAAAAGTGTTGCCAACTTAAAGTTCTATACCTCTATAAACAACACCCTTTATATAAATTTCTAAAGAAAAATGAGACCAGTTAGATGTGCTGGGTGTTCAGTTTCTGACACTTCTGCAGGGTATCTCTATTATTTTTAAAGATGGAGACTTGCCATTTTTGCGAATCAATGCTACTTTTTTTTTTAAATGCAACCAATAAAATATTCTTAACCCTCTCTATTTTAAGATACAAAGTGAAATTGAAAGATTTCCATTTACAAGCCACCCTCTTATCATAATTAATATGTAAGTCAATGAAAAAGTAAAAACGAGTTATTGTAAGGTTTTTTACGTAAAATCTATTGGCGAACTTAGTTTCTTTCTAAAGACATCATATTTTGAGTTATAGATCAAACTAATGCTTTTTTAAACCGAACATCCTGTCTATTATTTCACAGCTTTTCAAAAATATATAATAAAGGTAGTTCATTTGATGCTGAACAAAAACTGTCGTGGGCATAAATCCGAAAAAACAGACAGTTTTCGAAATAAAAGAGATGCAAAACTGAAAGTACCCCTGGAATGAAAAAGCTTGCTAGGGGTAAGTGAATACTCTAAACGTCATTAAAAAGCCAGGCGACTGATCCACATATCTCCAAAAAACTAACCCTGATAATGCACAATGAGTATTACCACACAATGGTATATCAACCCGGCCAAACTGGACTTTATCCCCCAAAATGTATTTTGCTTTAATGATTTTGGTGCAGTTTTTTGTTATTCTTTCAGTTTTTGTAATATTTGTGGTTGCATGCTGTTTCATGCGTTTTTCAAGCAATCCTAGGAGCTAGTAAGGCTTGTTGGTTTTAAATCTCGCACTCACTGGTCAAGTTCATTCCACAGCAACTCAATGGAGTTCAAATTAGCTGATTGAGACTGCCATTTCAATATTTGAAGCACATCATCTCTCTTGCATTACACAATATAATGTTCTTTCATGATTCCTTCGATTTTCACAAGTTTATCAATGCCTGCATGACAGAAGCAGCCCGAAACCATCACCGAGCCACCATCATATCCTACAGTAGGCAAAATACACGGGTGTTTGTATCTTTCCTTTGGCTATTCGCCTAACGTCGATGAGTCCTAAGAAGCTCAAACTTCTACTTGTCACTCGACAAAACGGATTTCCACTAATTACTGGTCCAGTCAATACGCTCTCTAGCAAAATCTAATCTCTTTTGGTTGCTTGCCGGACGAAGAAGTGGTTTTCTGATACCTTTACGTCCGATCATACCGAAGTCAGCGTTTGATGTAGTCAAAGAAAGTGACGATTCCAAATATTCATAGATACCATCAGTAAGTCTTGAATATCATATAAAACTTTAGTTTAAAAGCTTCTGAAATACTCTAAATATATTATGGTGTAAGATAGATGCAAATCTGCATTATCGGATATAAAAAAAACAACGCAAAATATACAAGTAGGCTGGGTCTACTGCGGAAAACAAGAGCTTTATAATTTCCATCACAATTTGACAGGTGAAAATTTAATTAGGATTTAAATAGTATGGTAAGATATTTGTTTATGCATTGAGTATTTTATTAAACTTTTAATAATCGAATGAGATCTCTCACGAGACTTCTAAATTAAGAGTTAACAGGTACGTATAATACATATGTATTGTTATCAAAAAATCGTTCAGAGTTGCGATGAAAAACTGAAAAGTTCCTTCTGCATATCCAAATATCCAGACATATTTTTTTAGATTAAAAAATAACTTTTACTGAACTTTTACGCAGCCACGGCGCAAAATGTATGACAAAGAAAATAGAGAGAGAGAGAGATTGCAAAAGTTGGAGAGCTTGAAAAAATCTTTAATTTGAGTTTTTAAACATCATTACAGCTCTAATATTCTGGTTTAAAACTTGAAATGATGTTTAACAGAAAATTGGGAAGATTCGGGTTGAAGAGGGGGGGGGGATACATACACACTTGGTATGTTTAAAAAATATACAGCTGCGTGCTAAAGTTTTATGACAAATGATTTTTTATGTATATTTCCTAATTAAAAAAAAATAAATAAAACAATATTTATGGCAAATTAATCTATTGTTTATATATATATATATATATATATATATATATATATATATATATATATATATATATATATATATATATATGAAGTAAAATGCGAAACAGTAACTGCAAACTTCTCTCCATCGTATCCTTTCTGTGTTAGAGGTTGCACAGTTAGAACAAATTGTTATATAACACAATTTATCTTATTCCACCATCATCGAGATGGTGGCCTACCTATACCACCATACCGAGGAGAAAGTCAAAGGTTACCCTTCCCGCCACAGTGATACGGAAGAGGTACATGTTTCGTCTCTCACTAGACTCATCAGGGTACCGACATGCACCTGGTTGTGCAAAGGACAGATCGGAAGGAAGCATGCAACACTGAACCCGGCTTCGCCGACCTCTCGTCGAATGGGGTATATAGTTGTACGTTTGCTGAATATGATTTCAGCACTACAACAGCATAATGTGGATATAACCACTGCTAATGCATTTATATATATATATATATATATATATATATATATATATACATATATATATATATATATATATATATATATATATATATATATATATATGAAGTAAAATTCGAACAGTAACTGCAAACTGTGTTCCATCATATATATATATATATATATATATATATATATATATATATATATATATATATGTAAATATATATATATATATATATATATATATATATATATATATATATATTCAAATAAAACATGTGTAAATTTAAAGTATGTTTAATACTTTGTGGCCGTACCTTCAGAAGCAATCGTCATCTCATCTGTGGGGCATAGATTCGATAAGATTATGAATTACATTTTGAACAATTTTCGCCTATTCTTCTGGCACTTTCTCCCACAGAATATATTTCACTTTTAACTGGTCCCACAAATATTGAATTTAAGTCAGGCAATTGATGAGCAAAGATTTTTTTCGCCGTAAAAAACTCTTGAAATAGTATGTATCGAAAGAAAACATGCTCAAAGCATATTTTTACAAGCGTAGGAAAGTGTTCCAACAAAATATCTTGGAATTTATCGCAGTCCATAACGCTGTAAATTTTAGCTAGAGGACCAACAGATTTCTAAGAAAAAGCGCCCCACAACATTACTTCCGACGTCTTTTATAGTTGGTATTTAATATCAATAATTATATCTATCTCCTGCAGGTCGCCGAACGTACTTTCTACCATCATTTCCAAACAAATTTATTTTAGTTTCCTTAGAAAAAAGTACTTTCTCCCTGTCTTTAACTATCCAGTATTGACATTTTTTAGAAAATTGTACTCCAACTTTCATATTCTTTGTACTTAATAGTGTTATTTGACGTCAAAATGTCCTAGAATCTCAACTTTCTTTAATCTTCAAGATATTTTACTACCACTAACATCTGCAAGATTTTCTTATTGTAGTTCTCGTGTCATAATTACAGCATTATGTCTAGGATCAACCAACGCTCTACGTTTATAAATTTTATCTACCCTTTTGGTGGTTTTTCTAGGTCTTCCGGTTGCAAATTTATCCGTCAGAGTATTAGTAGTGTTCCAGTTTTTAATTATATTTTGCACCGTTGTTTTTCCTATTGAAAGCAATACAGCTATTTCACGTAAAATTTTGCCTGATTGTGTAAATTAATCATGTTACTTGTAATCTTGTAACTTGTAATGACGTAGGTTTAGGCGTTTTCCTACGATATTATTGGCATAAATAGCTGTAATTGAATGAGGTGAGGCTATATTTTAATGTGAATATTTCCAAACTAGACATTTAGACTATATCTGTAATTAATTCAGAAAATGTCCCGAAACTTTTGAACGCGTTTTTATGGCAAATTGAAAATGTATCGATTGTATATTTTGAATGTAAAATTACAAAACATTATTTTGTTTTAATTAGTTTTTTACTTACTTTTTTAAATTGGAAAATCTACATAAAAAATTATTCTTTTCCGGGTTTAAGATGACGTTTTTGGAAAGGAACATTAGAAAAATATTTTTTGTCTCATTTAATGACATACTCAAAAGAAATTATGGCAAAAATGCATTTGAAAAGCATTTACTAATTATGGAACACTTAAACTGTCACTTTTATGCCAAAAACAAAAGTATTTTGGCATAAAAGTGTGAGAGTTCCCTTTTTTTGCTTTTTACCTTCTAGACAATCAATGAAATTTCTTATCAAGTAAAATATTTTAGATCTAGAAATACAAATCAAATTTTAAACTACGGGATATTTGAAATTTCAACAAAAAAAATTCTCTCTCCGAATAATGATCAGTATAGTAATAAATAACACATTGAAGAAAGCTATACTAAAAATAAAAAAAATACTACGACATATTTACCTTTTCTTCACACATTTTTACAAAATTGTATTAAAAAACACTTAAAACAACAAAATAATGATACAATTTTTCCTTTTTGATTCTTTTCACAAATAAATATGTTTGTTAGTACCAATTCTGTATCACACTATTCTCTTTTATTATTTTGTTATAAATTTTGCCGACATAAAACAATGGAAGTAGTCGCGGCTTTCCGCCAATAAGACCGCTCCATTTTACCCCTTTCCCCCCTCATTTCCGCCTATTCTTTTGGATTAATTATACGGTATATCCGTTTTTCGGTCTGATGAGTTGAGAATGTTATCGGTATGTACAGGTATTTTGCTGTAAAGAATGTGTTATATACCTAAGGAATAAAAAAAAACAGGTTCTTCGATACATGTCACTTTTTCATACTAATATTCAAGCCACAACGACACAGTACATTTCTAAATAAGTGCATTTCGGTGCGTTTGCCATAAGATTTCAGGAGTATAATTCAAGTGCTATTTCTTCCTCCAGTATACAAGCAGTTTTTATTCACTCACCATCCTGCATCTCCCTCTAATGATTTGAATGCTTAGAAATGCCAAAAATGACAAAAATTGTATTCAAAAACCGGTTATTTTCAGCAACATTAAACAAAACATTGAAAAGCTGAGGCGACCTACAATGAAGAAAACTGCTGCAATCAAGAAATGCCAATAACTTTTACGATTTTCAAGATAAAGTACAAGATCTTATTGCAGCTATGTCATTCATATATGGACTCAAAAAATTATTATTTTTTGCACAAGAATAGAAAAAAATACGTGTGGCAAAATATCTGAGAGTATTACCTTAACACATTATTCACGTTGAGAATCAGAACTGTTTTGTATTTTTTAATGATAAATGGGATTTAAAAAAACGTTACAAAAATTAACAATGTACCATTGTTTTAACGGATTTATAACTGATTTTTTATGTTGTTTACTACTTAAATATATTCTATTCAGTATCCCTGCTATTTTTTTTTAAATCTATAAATTTTCGGAATAGAAGAAACACTAAATTTTTCGCAAATTTTTGCAACCTGTTACATGAATCTGAAGGTTTTTTTTTGGCGGTTCTACTTAGTTTTTCCACTTTTATCCATGGCCAAAATTGCTCCTGTTTGCAAAAAGGAGGACGGGCAGGAGATTAGCAATTATAGACCCATTTCTTGTCGTTTTGCTTATCTCTTTGTTCGATGAAAATCGTTTCCCACGCACGAATTTTTTGAGATGTGCGAACAGCCAGAAATCAGAGGGAGCTAAATCTGGCGAATAGGGTGGATATCGCAACAATTCGTAATTGAATTCACTGATTTTCGGGATGATTTGTTGAGCTGTGTTAGAGAGTGATGAAAAATTATTTTTTTCTTCTGTAAAGCAGGTCTTTTCTCACGAATTTTTACATTTAACTGATACAAAATGTTACAAGAATCATCTGAGTTTATTGTTTTGCTAGCTTGGAGGTAATCCACAAACAAAATTCCTTTTGCATTCCAAATAAGTGATGCCAACACTTTCTGGGCCTATTTCTGGACTCTAACTTACTTCGGCGGAGAAGTATCGAGTTCACAGCACTCCTTAGCCTCTTGTTTTGATTAAGGATTATAGTAGTAGACACAGGTCTCATCCATAGTGATGAAACAATGCCTAAAATTCCTTTTGTCCTTTCTAAAATGCTCCAAATTTTCTTGAGAAAGTTATCCTCGAATATGTTTTTCTTCCATTGTTAGCAAATGTGGCACCCCATTCTACACACAGCTTTGTGAGATCCAAAACTTCAGCCAAAATATTGCTCACACTGTCTAATGGGATCCCTAGAGCTTCTAATAAATCTCTCTTGGGTAGTCGACGATCTTCCAGAAACATATCCTGTATTTTTGCTATGATTTCAGATGTTGATGCCCTTTTTGGTTGCTCTTCACGTGTATCGTTTTCAAGACTTATATGACCACGTTTAAATTCAGTAACCCATATTTCTACTTTTCTAATTGAAGGTGAAGAATCTTTATACACTTTTAACAATCGTTCATGAATTTGTTTTGGTGCTACATCTTCCAAAGGTAGAAATTTTATTTCTACAATATATTCACTTTTTTCCATTGTAAAAAAATACTATGACACGTCAACTTTGGACATCTGTAAATATATGAATAAGTTGACAGATCTACATGAAATTTCAAACAGTAGTGACATCTTTAGAAAAACAAAACTAATCCAATAGCGCCATCTCTTATCGAACTACAAAATTTATTGAATTTAGAGCGAAGAAAGAAGTTCTTAGAATCATACTGGACTCAGGGGAGGGTACAGTAGGGGTGAGCGCCCCCCTAAAAGGTTCGAACTCAAAAAAAATCGACTCTTCAGCCTGTTGTATTAGGAACGTCCCTGACACCACCCCATTTTGACAACTCACTTTCGCTTGTCATATTGTACTGTACTGTATTGTATACAAATGGGGTGGAAGTAATTTAGATCTTTCTTTGTTCTTGTGATATCACCGCCTTTCCCGAAGAGAGAGACTGGATGCGTCCCTGACTGAACCTGTCACACCATCAAAACTGCAGGAGCTTATTCAGTCATTAAAACAATTTTACATTATTAACTACCTATGGTAACTTCTGAAATAACACTAGGAATAGGGATACTTTAAGTATTCCAATGCACCACACTTTCCTTTTTGAAAGGGGACCATTGATGAGCTGTATTAGAATTTTTAATGCTCTTCCGAGTGAAATAATTATAACCAATTATTTAAAGAAATTTAAGGAAACCTTATACACTTTAAAAAGCTTGCTAACCAACAATATATAGGAAATTCTATTTAAAAAATAGATAAGTTAGTTCTATAACTCCAAACAGCTCGTTTCACATCTTTATTAGCTTACATATTAACTAAGATACGGCTTGTAAATGGAAAACGTTTTTCTTATATTGTCCTGTATCTCAAAAACACACATTTCTTGAAACATATACATTGTATAAAACTGAAATAACCTTGCTCTTACTTACCCCTTCTTGTTGGGGGAGAACAAAAGTAACATTTTTACCAATTTTATCCCGATACACTGTGATGTACCAAATATTTTATTCCTTCTTTTTTTACCTTCGCCAAAATGTCAGAAATAACGACAAAATATTTTTAGCGATGCCTCTTGTGTAATTATTGTTAGTTTTATTATTATAAATAATAAATTCTAAAATTGAAACTGTAAATAACATATAAATAGGCTAAAATCCATATTTCCCTAAAATGTTTGAAGAAGAAGGGGTTCTCAAACGGCTCATATATTTTTGCTGTCAAAAACTAAAAGGGTTTACTACGCTTTCTGTCTATATACCCGTTTGTTTCTCATATAAGTTTAATTCTTTTGCCATTTTTGTTGTTGTAAACACTAAGTTTTTTGAAGTCTAGTCTTGCGATAAATACTCATAATGCAAATTAGATTTTACTTACCGGTGGAAATAAAAATAAGTTATAAAATTCACTAAAATATTGGTAAAAATATATAAAACGCACTGTAAAAATTGATGTGTAAACGTCAAAAATGATCTGTTTGACACTTTATCAAAATTTTTTAGAAATAGATAACCTATTTATGTATTTTTTCTTTGTTCTCAGAGCTTGGTGATAAGTCGCTTCCTGGCGCATTCTCCATAATATTTAGATTATCGATGCACAAATCATTAATATAATTATGTTACATTACTGTAATGGTGTCGTTATTTTAGTGATATTGTCATCGTTAAAAATATATGATTTTTTTATTCTAATGTTTAGTACTGATTAAACTATTCGCTTATTTATTTTTAACCGACTTCTAAAAGAAGGAGGTTCCAATTCGTCGACTACGTATTTTTTTTTATGTATGTACACCGATTACTTCGGAACTTTGAATGAATTTTTTTATATTATATTCAGGAAGTTGGCGCTGACAATATGGCGGCCAAAAAATTTAATTTTGTCGAATTTTCTCCAAAATTGGTATGGAGGAATTTTCGGGTCCGTACACAACCAATCTGAGATTGTTTCTAAAAAATTGAATATGGCGGATCCAATATTGCGGACAAAAAATTTAATTTTGTCTGATTTTCTCCAAAATTGGTGTAAGGGAGTTTTCAGGGTCGCACATAACGGATCTGCAATTATTTTTAAAAAATTCAGTATGGCGTTTCCAATATGGCGGAAACAAAATTTATTTTGTCCGATTTTTTTCAAAATTGATATGAGTGAGTTTTTGGAATCGTACATTAAGAATCAGAAAGTCTTTTTAAAAAATTAAATGTGGCGGATCGAAGATGGCGGATTAAAGATTCTACATCTCTCGATTTTGTCTAAAATCAGTATAAGGGGATTTTTTGTTAGTGTTAATTACGAATTTAAAATATTTCTTGAAAAACTCAATCTGGCAAATTCAATATGGCGTCCCAAAAATTTTACATTTTTCGATTTTCTCCAAAATTAACATAGGGGGTTCTTAAGGGTGTAAATTATGAATTTAAAAGTATTTTTTCATGATTCAATATGGCGAATTCAATATGGTTGATTGAAAATTTTACCTTATTTGCATGTTTTTAGATTTGGTATTAAAGCGTTTTCGGGGTTGTGTATTATGAATATGAAATTAATTTTTTACAACTATTAGGTTGATAAGATAAGAGGGACTGAAAATTTTACATTTTCCGATTTTGTCTAAAATTGATATTGCGGAGTTCTTGGGGCATATACACCCTCAATACGCAGTATAAAATATATCGGGCTAAGAAATCTACGTCTTAAGTTCTTTAAATACCGATATTGAAAGTTTTTGGAGCCAATATTACTGGTCTAAAATTAATTTGAAATTTAAGATAGTGGATTTACTATGACAGATTAAATATTTGTTTGACACAATTTCACTGGTATTTGGAGAGCTCTAAGAATCAAAGATTTTTAGTGGTTTATTTTCGGGTTATTTACTACTTTGGATAAAATGGCTCGATTAGTACTTAGTTCAAATAATTTATGGATATCATATGGAATTCAAAATTAAAAATCGAAAAATAAAATTTTTATAAAAATAATTGAGCTGACTTCTAAAAGTGCGTAAAAAGTGAAAAAAACCAATAATTTTTATATGTAGTTGAAATTTTTGAAGTCGGCGCCAAACTAATACCTTATTTGTAATTGCTTTCTTGCCATAATTTGCATATATTAGTAGTTATTTATTTCATTTAGAAATAATTTGGCGCCGACTTCAAAAAATTTGAATTTCATATAAAAATTTATAGTTATTTTTCACTTTTTACCGCACTTTTAGAAGTCGGTTCAATTTTTTTTATAAAAATTTTATTACATCTAGAGTTGTTTTTAAATTTAAGAATTTAATTTTCACTCATCTTCGATTCTATCTTGTAGAATCAGTTTGTATACGAGCTACGAACTCCAAGGGAGTTTAAAATACTCTTCAAAAATGCTACCAAACTCAGAGTTTGGTAGCAGTCTTCACTACGCGATTTAAGACATCTGATGTGTGGCCAGTGAACAGAAATGTCTTCCCAGAACATTTGCTCGAAGCTACTGACAATATGGACGCTGATAGTTCCAAAACTCTAAGCAATGAAAGTACATTGATTTTGCAGGATTCTACGACTTTGATAGCCAATAATGATCAGGAAAAAAGCAGCATAACTCAGGCAGAAAAAAGTGTTGAAAGAACAGAAGACAACATTATCAAAGGAAAGGAAAACTCCCCAGCATCATCACCACTAAACCAACAACCATCGACTTCAGGATTGAACATTAAAAATATTAAGAAATCGTTAAACTCTTTGTGCCCTATACCCAAAAGTAAACAACACAAAAAAAATACTATTCAGAAAGCAGTTGAAATTACATCAAGCCCTTATAAAAATAAATTGGAAGAATCAGTTGCAGCTAAACGAGTAAAAACCACAGGGAAATTAAATAAGATATCCGGAACTACTACTAATATTACATTAATAAATAAAGAAAAAACACAAAATTTGAAAAACGAAGAACGAAAGAAAAAGATTATTAAAACTCAGAAGAGAAACAGATCTTCTTCTACAAGCAGTGAAGATGTTGTTTTAGAAAAAGTTAGGAAGGCACAAGTGAATGTAGGAAAAAGCAATAAAAAAAGGACAAGCACATAATAATAGAAACGTACTTAAAAAGAAAAAGATAAGGAAAACTCAGAAAAGACAAAGATCTTCATCGACGAGCAGCGCTGACTGTGAGGATGTAGTTCTAGAGCTGACAGACGACAATGATAATGATGATGAGGAAGATGTTTGTACAATATATGAGATTCACTACTTTGACAAAACTGGGCCAAACGTTGACTGGATACAGTGCGTTCGTTGTCATAGATAGGTTCACGAAACCTGTACATCGAATCCCGATATTTGCGATAATTGTTTAAACTAAAACAGGGTAAAAGAAAATGAAGAATTTGATCTCAGTACATTAGTAGATAAATGATTGATGACTGGCTAAATAATATTCTTAAGTAAAAGTGATTCATTCCATTTTCATATATCATTTAATTTTAGAATGAAAGTATTTAAGTTTGATAAATGTTAAATTTTTTTTTTAGACTTTAATACGTTTGTTTTTTTTTTGGTATATTATGACTTATTCTATTGAAGAAATATTCAATTTTTGTTAGCACTTTTTCATTAATAATAAAAATATAATCAATACGTTTTGTGTATTATTAAAACAACTTTATTTTACTTTATTATAATGTTTAGAAGTATCTTACGTCTTAGTGGTACAATTTACCTAACCCGTGGTACAATTAAACCGACTGGTTGGGTAAATTGTTCCAAAGGAAAGCCTTTAGGAAAACGCATATTTTGTGAAATCCGTTAAGAGTATGGTGTTGATGTTGCGGTACATGTTAAATGAGATTCTAAACTATGTGACTCATGATAAAGAGCTTGTTTTAATTAATATCAAAAAAAGATATTTTGCAAAAACTGAAAAATGGTACAATATATCCGACTCTTCCCTATATATATATATATATATATATATATATATATATATATATATATATATATAGTTACAGCACAAAAGATATGGTTATGGGCACCTTAGGAAGACTGCTCAACATTTAACATACACATATTGGATCTCCTGTATATATAACTTTTCTAGAGTCTTCCGTATATTTATGGCAAGTTAAAAAGCAAACTAGCAGTACCCTGTATACAACGAAATTGTAATTCGATTCACACAAGAAACGTACCTCCAGTCTTCCTGCGAAACTGGCTTCCCTAAACCGCATTTTAATTAAAATTAGCACCAAAGGAAACAAGGGACTTAAAAAGGGATTAAACATCCGTTTAAGGCAGGATATTCTCACCCTCAAGACTTAAGTCACATGTCACTCCAGTCATTTCACCTTTTAGGGCGAGCGGATGTACATGTCGTCGTTCCCCTCTTACTTTCATCTACAGCTTTTAATCTTTAAGACAAAAATGCACCAGATGCAGCCTTTTAAAAAAATAAATATTTTAAATGAGAAAGAATAGTTAAAATTAGATTAAAAATATATCGGCTCTCATTAATTTGATATAAAATGGAAAAAAAAACTTAGCAGCTATTATTTCTTTAAAACATTTTCAAAATTTTTTTGGTTTGTTAATTGTAAATTACTGATTAGCGGAACTCACTGATAAAATGATCGGATAATGAGCATGAATGATTTAGTTCTTAGAGTTTTTTAAATTTAAAAAACGCAACAAATAGGAAACCATTCACAAGCGCCAACCTTTCGACATAATTGGCTAAAACTTTCTCCATTTAACCGCTCTACTTGTTATAGATTCCAGATTGCACACATCCATTTGCCCCTATATATATATATATATATATATATATATATATATATATATATATATATATATACAGGGACGAATCCAGCCCCTCTCTTTGGGGGGGGGGATGATATCACAAAAGTATAATATGTCAAGCGAAAGCAAGTTGTCGACGGGGGGGGGGGGGTAATAGGCAGGGTAGGGTCTATTTTTCTGAATTTGAAGCTCTTGAAGAAGGGGGGGATGCCAGCAACATACAGATTCCTAGTATAAGAGGCAGAATCGGGTCTATTTTCCTGAACTCAAAGCTCTAGGGGGACGGCTGTCGCAAGAAAAACAAGTTGTCAACGGGGGGGAGAGGATTGCCAGCAACATACAGATTCCTATTATAAAAGGCAGAATCGGTTCTATTTTGCTGAACTCTGCTCTCCTGAAAAGGGGGGGGGGGCGATCGCAAGCATACACATACTTATACTCTATTCAAGTAATAGAGAGAGTAATAAACCTCCAACGTACCTGGTCCAGTGCCGCAGGTAAATGAGGACTGCCGTAAATCTAATTATATTTAATTATGTTTATATATTATAAGCTTTTATAAATTTACTGCAACAATAAAATTTCTGATAGTTCAATTTCATTTCTTTCAGTGAGCAAAGTACACCTTACAGTATTTCTTTAGTGGTTTATCTTGTTTGCGCTTGTTTTTATATATTATTTGAGATTAGTAAGATACCCAAAAGATATGGCTTCCATATGGTCTATATTTATTCCAAAATCGTTAAACCAAGGCATTTTTTCCTCAACGAAAAACTTATTACGATGAATGTTTATGATGCCTTAAGATATCAATATCTAGATAATAATGTTAAAAGATCTGTTGAGATGTGTTCGAACACGACAGGAGTTGAAAAATTTACTATGTAGTGAATACTGAAGGAGAAAAAGACGACTGGAATGATTAATACTCCCAAGCCACATTGGATCACAGGCAGACGAAAAACCTGGTTGGAAGAAGAGATGAGAACTGCAGTAAAAGGAGTTGTACATACATTTTATTATGAGAAGCAGATCCCTACCATCGACAAAATTTTAACTAAAATCAATGAAGATCGGGATTTACCTGAAATTAAAAGAACTGAGCTCTGGAAATTGCCCAGAGAACTCATTTTTGCTGGGAAAAACCAGATAGGAAATCTGTTCTTATAGATCGTCCGGAAACTGTCCGTTGGAGAAGGAAATATTTCTCAGGTAAAAAGTAGAGTTGCTAGAAATAATACAACTTACAAAATTAGTAATTTAACTGAATTGTTGAAAGATTTTTTTGAATAAAGTAACTGCAGAAAATTGGGAAAAATCCATATAATAAAAGAATAAAACAAAATGTGGAAATTCGATCTCATGATCGGTGAGATAGAGGAACCAATTATAAGTAATTTGAGCGAAGATAGCTTCACTGACTTTGATTACGAATTAGATACGTAATGTTTACCAGGATAAACACAATTTATTATTTAAGTTTTTGTTTTTGTTGTATTTTATTGTTTAATGTAATGTATATATATTT
Source organism: Diaprepes abbreviatus (assembly GCA_034092305.1). Lineage (NCBI taxonomy): Eukaryota > Metazoa > Arthropoda > Insecta > Coleoptera > Curculionidae > Diaprepes > Diaprepes abbreviatus. The sequence continues at coordinate 438,916 of JASJET010000017.1, read as the reverse complement.
TTATTTTTTTATATATTTTTATTTTGGTGTGTCCCACTCTTTAATTTTATATATATTTAGTTCGAATTAGCTGTAATTTTTTTATCAGTCTAATTTTAACTGTAGCATATAAAAATTAATTACATTCGTATCCCTTTTTAGTGTTTAATTGCAATTCTGCAGATGGTTTCGGAAATAAATAAACTTAAACGTCAAATGTCCTAAAAATGTTTTTAATTAATAATAAAATGACCGATAGCCCCAAAAAAATTTAATATTATATGGACGAATTTATTTCTTTATATATGTTTAACTTCTTGTATTTTTGACAATGGGTATTTTGTAAGTATTTAAATTATAACTTAGAATTTTTTGAGAGAATAAGGCTACGTTTTAGTCTGAATGTGCCTAAAATGGTTTTTATGGCAGAATTAAAAATAATAAAAATACAGTTGTGATTTGTGTTAAATATGTCAAAATTATCTATATTTTGTAATGTATATGAATTATTAAGAAATCATAGGAAATAAAATAAAATTATAAAAACTTTTTATTTTAAGTTTATTACCGAAATAATCTTCTATGCTATAAATAATTAGTGATAAAATAAACCTCCTTCCGAAGCCTATGAGAAAGATTAAAATCCTTTTAAACACTTCACACTTCCAAATATCTATTGTTATGTAACTCAAATAGTCCATTATTATAGAACGGAAAAATGTATGTGTATTTTTATTATTTTTAATTTTAGCATTGAAACCGTTTTAGGCACCTTCAGACTAAAACGTAGCCTTTTTCTTTCAAAAAATTCTAAATTATAATTTAAATACCTACAAAATACACTTTGTCAAAAATACAAGAAGTTAAATATATATAAAAAAATAAATTCGTCCATATATTATCAAAATTTTTTATTAATTAAAAACATTTCTAAGACATTTGACGTTTCAGTTTATTTATTTCTAGAACTATCTGCAGAATTACAATTAAACACTAAAAAGGGATTCAAATGTAATTAATTATTATATGTTACAGAAAATTTAAATAATAAATTGTGTTTACGATGGTAAGCAATAAGTATCTAATTCGTAATCAAAGTGAGTGAAGCTATCTTCGCTCAAATTAATTATAATTGGTTCCTCTATTTCACCGTTCATGAGATCGAGTTTATACATTTTCTTTTATTCTTTTATTATATGGATTTTTCCCAATTTTCTGCAGTAACTTTATTTAAAAAAATCTTTCAAAAGTTCAGTTAAATTACTAATTTTGTAAGTTGTGTTATTTCTAGTAACTCTACCTTTTACTTGAGAGAGATATTTCCTTCTCTAACGGACATTTTCCGAACGATCTATAAGAACAGATGTTCTATCTGGTTTTTCCCAGCAAAAATTAAGTTCGTTGAGCAATTTTCAGAGCTCAGTTCTTTTAATTTCAGGTAAATCCCGATCTTCATTTATTTTAGTTAGAATTTTGTCGAGGATTGGGATCTGCTTCTCATAATAAAATGTATGTACAACTACTTTTATTGCAGTTTTCAACGAGGTTTTTTGTCTGCATGTGATCGAATGTGGCTTGGGAGTACTAACAATTCCAGTCGTTCTTTTTCTTTTTTTCTTCAGTATTCGGTACATAATAGATTTTCTAACTCTTGTCATATTGGAACACATCTTAACAGAGCTTTTAACATTATTCGATATCGATTTCTTAAAGCATCATAAACATTCATCGTAATAAGTTTTTCGTTGAGGAAAAAATGCCCCGGTTTAACGATTTTTGAATAAATCTAGATGTGGAAGCCATATCTTTTGCGTATCTCACTAATCTCAAATAATATATAAAAGCACAAACAAGATAAATCACTAAGGACACACTGTAAGGTGTACTTGTTCACTGACAAAAATTAAATTTAACTATCAGAAATTTTATTGTTGCAGTAAACTTATAAAATCTTATCCTATTTAAATATAACTAGATTGGCGGCAGTCCTCAGTTACCTGCGGCACTAGAGCATGTACGTTGGAGGTTTCAGTAACAGTTTTATTAGTTTTTCTAGTTCTTGAATTGAGTATAAGAATGCGTATGATTGGGATCGCTCCTCCCCTTCCCAAGATCTTTGCGTTCAGGAAAATAGAACCGATTGTGTTTCTTTTATTAGGAATGGGTATGTTGCTGGCACTCCCTCCCATTGACAATTCGTTTTTCTTGCAATAGTCCCCCCAAGCGCTTTGAGTTCAGGAAAATAGATCCGATTCTGCCTCTCATACTAGGAATGTGTATGCTGCTCGCATCCTTCCCCCTCCTGTCGCCAACTGTCTTGTCTTGTGATCGCCCCCCCCCTCATCTCCAAGAGCTTCAAATTCAGAAAAATAGACCCATCCCTGCCTTTTACACTAGAAATGGGAATGTTGCTGGTGCTTCCCCCCCCTCGACAACTTGCTTTCGCTTGCCATACTGTACTTTTCTGATTTTTTCGCCCCCCCCCCCCCAAAGAGAGAGGCTTTGGTTCAGTATTAATCCAGGAATACATCCATTCGTTCGTTTGGTTTTTTGTAGTTTCCAGACGTTTGCAAACTTCTACAAGAAACCAATATTTATATATATATATATATATATATATATATATATATATATATATATATATATATATATATTGTAATATTTTCTTAGGTATAGGTTTATTCATTAGAGAATCAAAAGAAATTTTCCTGACGTGTCTCTCTACCTAGTGAGCTTCTTCAAAGATATGATATATTTATTTTGAATCTTGAAAGTAGCTTTGTGTGAAAATTTCAAAAAGAATTACTTGTCGAAAACAATGATTTTAAATCACGAATATCGGATCCTTCTAGTATAATTGTAAATTGATTATAAAGATGCTAATATAGCCAGATTTTTACGATAAATTTAAGATTCTGAACTGGGGCGCTCAAAATACCTTCATTTTCTTTTAATATATAGTAAATATAAATATTTAAATTTAAAAAATACTTAAACAAAAAAGCTTTAAAAATTCAAATTATTTTTCCTAAATTATTACCGCTCTATAATTTTTCCTAGAACAACACCCCATTCGAATCAACACAAACTAACAAAAGGGCCTAAGACATAAACAAACCCCAGAAACCTGTAGTACCACAAAATAATATACTGAACATACAAAAACCATTTTAAAGTGTCAAAAGTTGATTTATTTTATTTAGATTTGTTCGTTTTCAGTTCATACCAGACAGCCTGTCTCGCCTACAGATAATCGCTTTACAATCTTTCGTGTTTTGTTTTTTCGAAGTAGTAAATTTTTCCCGCGTTGAAGTTCAGGTAAAAAAACTTTCAGGAAAAAGGTTGCGTTTAATATTTATTGTTATTTTGGACGATTTTACATTTTAAGTGGATCTAATTGGTTTTTTAAATGTATGGGTATGGCTTTGTTGTTGTTCTATCCTTGGTCTGACAACAAAACATTATTTTTTATTACTACATATATTTGTCCCTCTCGCTTCATAGAACAAACACGATGTTCCTAAATTATTACACAATTTTTATTTATTTATTGATTATATAGTTTTAAAGTAAAGGGAAAAAGCTGTAGAAAATTCTGCGAAAAACTTGCTGTTCTATCAGAATTAAATCGCAAAAAATAGTGTTTTTAACTTTCTCTAGAATGGCGAGTTTTAAAGCTCTCTTCAAGATGCACAATTTCTTTTTTAAAAGTCTCAAATGGTTCAACACTAGCAATTCTATAAGAATTTAAAGTTGTTAAGAAAACAAGTCTTAGATATCTGAAACTTTAACTGCGTCTTGAACTAGCAAATAAATTCAGAATTTAAAAAAATAAATAAAAAAAATATTAGAATAGGGACAACAAAAATCTATATTTCCAAAATGAATGAGAAAAAACAGGCAATAATATGAAAAACAATGGAAATTTATCAATAGTTTTTTTTGTTAGAGGATGTTTAGTCAACTCATTTGTGAGTCTACGTTTTAAATTTAGATAATGAATACACAAAAAAAATACTCATTTGAGTTTACAGATTTTCTCATAAATATATATTAAATTTGAAACTGGAGCTATTTACTTTAAGCAAATATATTTAATACGAAGTATGCCAAATACTTACTATGAAAAATATAAATTCTTGAAAAAAATCTTCTAATTGAGTAAATAAAATTAACCTGATAACATTTTGGGGATGACTTGAGTATATATTCTGTTCTAATTGAGAATTTCAACTTCTCATTACATTCGGAAGCAACCGATAATTACCGATCCGATGCCTGTAGATCACCGCCTGCCACCCGCAGAACACACGATGGATGGATGACGCTGACTTGTGTTGGTGCGAATTTAACCGTTTAACCGTGAATATTTTGAAACTTTTTTGGTTGGAAGTGCAAGGACTGATAATTTGGAGGCAACATTAACTTCTTGAGGCTTATCCCAAGAAATTATAAAGCGATTTCAAGGTAAATATTTTTAAAAAATATTTAATTACTTTAAATAATGGAATACTAGTTTATTAATGTTTGCTACATTTGGTCGTTTCGTGGTTTACATTTTAGAATCATAAAATGGCGAACGAAGATACTTCTGTATTTATTTTTGCATCGTTCAAGCTTGCAATTAGTTTTAAATTACATATTATGTATGTATCCATAAAAAGATTTCTTGGCGAATAATGAACGTTTAAATTTTATGGATCTTGGTATCTATTATAGGTAAAACAATAAAATTATTGTAAGCGCTAGGCAAGCAAAGTGTTTTGATAGTAAATTTCAACAGATTTATAACAAAAAGTGAATGTAGAACTTAAAAAAAATTATTCCTGAAAATATACCAAAGATTTCATGATTAATAGCTAATTTTTGTCACGTATTTTTTTTACAGTAGGTTACCATAGGAGGACTTCAACTTGTTAGTAGCAAAATCTATTCTAACAGAACCCTTGAAAATATAATATTGTGTTCCTATAAGAAAACTAGAAAATCCTTACCATAAATCGATCAAGGCATCAGGTAAAGTCGTAAACCATGCCAGAAATATATTATTTCGTTGCGATGGCAGAAAATCACAAAGATCAGTAAATAATGAGTATATTTGGAAGGTTTGTTTGTTTTGTTTAGACAGATTATATTCAATAAATTAAAATTAATTTGTAATTTTTAGAGCCCTATTCCGAATAAATAATGTAGCATAAAGCTTTATAATACTGGAAAATAACAATGGAAGTGAGAACAACAAACACATTTACAGTTAACTATTTTTTTGGAAACGTGGTCCATATTATGTGATCTGAGGGCTCCTGTTTTGGTAAACTAGTCAATTTCTTTGTTATGTCATTTAAAATTTATTTTTTGTATCGCATAAAGGTATTGCATAACCAATATTTAATATGTTTTACAACATCAAACTTTATATTTTCTTTTTAATTTTATTTTTAACAGCAACTGATTAGTTTTTAATATTCTGGTTTAATTTCAGACTAATCTTGATTTTAAGAAAAAATATCCTGGTGCCCAAGTAGCCTTCAAATTAAATTGAAAACCTTTTTTGACAAAATCATAAATAATAATTTTTTTAAGGCGCTCAACACGTATGCTTGCTCTGCGTTGAGCTACTCTTTTGGAATGGTAAAGTGGAGCAGGTCGGACATCCAAAACCTGCAAAGGAAAATAAGGACATTCCTAACAAAAGCACAAAAACATCACCCTCGGAGTGCTATTGAACGTACAATGCTTCCAAGACACCAAGGAGGAAGAGGATTGGTGGATATTGGTAAGCAGCTCGACCAACAAATAATAAACTTACGTTAATTTTTCCACAAGTTAGCAGACTCTTCCACACTACATCGAGCAATATGCGAGGCAGACGATTCAACGCCGCTACAGTTGAGGGAACAAGATATTACTTCTCACCATCAAACAGACCAAGAGAAGTTACAAACCTGGCTACGGAAACCATTTCATAGACGGCATCCAAAAGAGGTCAATCAGGACAATGTCGACAACTCAGCATTGAACTACTGGTTGATTTCAGGACAGATGTTTCCGGAAACGGAGGGTTTCTTGTTAGCTATCCAAGACCAGGTTATTCCGACGAAGAACTATCGGAAGTTCATCATTAGAGATCCCTCAATAGAAAATGACCAATCCAGATATGGCTGTCGAACATCAGAGACCATCCAGGACATAACCGGAGGATGCCAGGCGTTTGCCGCAACCGAGTATAAGGAAAGGCACGACTCAGCCGCTAAGATACTCCACCCAGAGTTAGCAGAAAAGTTAAACCTATTATAGGTAGGAAAAGTGCCTTATTACCAATGCAATCCCGAGCCTATTCTTGAGAATAACCAGTTCAAGGTATATTGGGACCGAACGGTTCTGACGGATCAGACAGTAGCTCATAATATACCAGACATTATACTAATAGATAAAATTTCTAGGCAAACTACACTAATCGACATTGTTGTACCAAACAACAACAACCTAAGGCCAAAATACAACGAGAAGATCGCCAAATACAGAGATCTGGAGGTCCAAATCCGAAGACAATGGGCAATGAACAGCGTCCAAACGATTCCCATAATACTGTCAACAACTGGAGTGATACCAAAGAACTTCCTGCAGAACATCAAGGGACTGGGTCTTAGTGAGCATCTGTATAAACCTATGCAGAAAGCAGTTCTTCTTGCAACCGCGAGAACCGTTCGAAAGTTCGTAGGAACCCGATAACATGGAAAGGGTTCCCACAGAGCTTCATACTTTTGGTGTCTTTGTATGCATGGTATGAGTGAATAATCTCTGGAGGGAGTGCGAAGCCGTTTGGCTTGTAAATCAAAACGATTTTTTGAAAAAAATCAAATCTCAGCTTCTAGTGGTCATACAGAAATTGTTTTTTTTTTTTAAAATATGCGCCAAAATATCCCCTATCACGTCCACTTATCAGTATTTCGATATCAACAATTGTCGAAGAGTTATTCTATTTGTTTATAACGAAAAAACAACAATAACTTTTGTATATCTGTTTCAACAATTTAAAATCAAGAATTAATTTGATTCTTTTTTGTCTCGAGCATTCATTTGCGTACCCGCAGATCACTATATAATCTATAAATCGTTAAGAATAATTATCAAAAAAAAATCATAAAATGTTATAAACAAATTAACTCTACAAAAAAACAATTGAATATTTTTATTTGAAATTTGGCATATTTGTTCTAAGCAATAAGAAGCTTCTTTCGGTGTAGTATAAAATTAAAGCAACGTATTTTTCTGTTTGTTTATTAACAATTGAAAAAAACAGTCATTTTAGCAGATTTTTTTGCGATAACTAACAAACAAATTATCCCATTTGGATGAGCTTTAGTCCATTTTGTAGGTATTTTCAAAGCGCTCAACTTTTATTTGAAACTTTTTTACTAAAAAATAATAGCTTTTTCCTAGAACTCGAAAAAACTGTTTTTTCACATCTCTATTGTTAAATAAAAAATTTTCCTCAAAAAAGAAAATAAGACATAAGATACTACGTAATTACTATCATTCTGAAGATTTCTACGTAGCCAGAAGTCTACTAACAATAAATTTTTTCCAGATGTTAATTCCGCTGGTCTAAAATAAGTAATCCAAATGAAATATAATCAAGAGTTTGAATAAGCATTTTGCAATAGTATGTGAATATGAGAGTTTTAGAGAGAGAAACTCCATCGCTTGAGTTGAGCAGTGAATAGGAAGTTAAGGAACTCAAAAAGAAATCACCTCCTGGTCATGACCAGATCTCGGTTATCGATATATTCACTTTGCAAAATAGCCTTGTCAAGATTTTGTCAATCTTGGTAAACGGTGTATTTGCCTCCGAGACTTTTTCCACAGGAGTTGAAGGAATTCAACGGTGCATGAGTGTATTTTTAAAAATTCTTAAAATGACAATTAAGAGGACAACATTCGCAAACAAATATGTACCAGTGGACAAATACTAATAAACTTTCATTGAAAATTGCATTACACTGAGTATGACAACAGACTTTGTTGATTATGTATAAAGAGAGTTAGATAATTGACCATTGGTGGTCGTAGTGTTTGTGAATCTGACAAGGAAGGTATACCAACTGGACGTCTTCGATTTTAACGATTTTTTGATATGTTGTAGGCCACCATGAAATGAGAGACAAGGAATATTTTTTTATCTACGGAAAAACACTTGAAGGGGATGAAATCTGCTCCCAAGGTTCATCCTCGAAAATGGATTTTCCAATATATCTCAGGAACTAATTGAAATTTTGCAATGAAATAAATTGAATATTACTTCTAATGTTAATGTGCAACTAACTGTTGCAGTTTCGATCATAAGGGTCCCCATATCTCCGTTATGGGACATCTTAAGAAAAAAATCATTTGAAACACTAAGATATTTTGACGCCCTGCGCTTGACATTTACTAGCCTGACACCCTATGTAGATACTCATAAATTGGTAATTTGATATATAATGATTCATAAAAGATATTTAACAGTCAACTATTTTATTCATTGACATAAAGAATAAGTAGGTTTAACAGGTATTACAATGTATCAGCTAAAAGCTTGCTCTAAATACACATAATCGACGTAACAGTATAAGTTGTAATTGTACAAAATCGTTGACGAAACCGGTGAATTTTGTATACGTAAACTGGATGCCAGGTTGAAAATAAAAAAGTTCCGTTATGTTTTTGTGGGTTACTCACCACATACTACCTAATTTTTATGTATATGATAATTTTACATAATTTAAACTGGAATTGTTAAATGTTCTTAGATAATGGTGAATTGTAGGTATATAACTTTCGTTACACTTGGAGGTGTTTATATAATTTGTTCCAGCAATTTATTCATGGTAATAATAAAATTATTAAATTATAAATGAGTGTCTTATGATATTTAGTAAAGTTTTTATAAAAAAATTGAAACGAGTTCTGAAAAAGCGCTAAAAGTCGTCCATAAATCTCATGATCATCTTGGGGGGGTATTCGTAAAACCTTCTTAGTCAATCATGTGACGGGAGGAGGGGGTTCTGAAACCAATTACGTAACCTTTCGTACTGTAAGATTTTTTAACAACTTGAGCATCTGACAGACTCCCTTCCTAAACATGACATGCAGGTGTTGCTTGGAGATTTTAACGCGAAAATCGGGAACGAAGAAGCATACAGACCGACCATCGGAATTCACAGCCTCCACGAAATAAGTAATGACAACGGAACTCGACTAACAGATTTCGCAACGGCACACAACCTCCACATAAAGTCAACAATGTTCGAACATAAAAACATCCACAAGCAAACATGGGTATCTAATGATGGTAAAACCAGAAATTAAATCGAACATGTACTTATTGATACAAGACATGCTAGCAACTGTCTAGATGTGCGAAGCCTGAGAGGTGCAGATGCGGACTCGGACCATTTTTTGGTAAGAGCCAAAATAAGACCTAAAATAGCAACACTCAACAATAAACGGAATCCCCCATCATAGACATGGAATATAGAAAGGCTCAAAGACGAAGGAACAAGGGAAGAGTACGTACACAAATTAAGCACACGAAAAGCATCGATACCAAATGAGGAAAAAATGTAGAAAATATGGAAACATCTTAAAGAAAGCATAAACGCTACAGCTGAGGAAACTCTGGGAAGGAAACCCAAACGAAATAGAAAACAATGATATGATGATGAATGCATTAGAGCAGCCGATGAAAGAAACAAGGCTAGAAGGAAAATGTTACAAAATCCAAATGACAATAACATAGAAGAGTATAAGAAACTAAGAACAAAAACCAGGAAGATTATGAAATGTAAGAAAAAAGATCTACAGACTAAAGAAATAGAGCAAAATGGACAAAGCAGCAATATAAGAGCATACTATAGGGGAATCTCAAATATAAAAAAGGATACCAACCGAAAGCAAGAAATTTTATAAGAACAGACAATGGACAGCTTATAACGGAATGTACAGAGGTCATGAACACATGGCGTCAACATTTCCATCAACCACTGAACCCGGATAACAACGACAACACTCTCACAAGCACGGTACAAACAGCTGAAATTCCAGATCCTTTAACAATCTACGAGGAAGTCCAAAAAGCCATAACTAAACTTAAAAATAACAAGGCGCCTGGAAGTGACAATATTCCCGCCGAATGCCTAAAATATGGCGGAGCAGCCCTCTATCGAATCACTCACCATCTGATAGAAGCTATATGGCTCACAGAAGAAATACCAAATGAATGGAAAAAAGGGGTCATCGTCCACATACATAAGAAGGGTGACAAGATGAAATGCGCCAACTATCGAGGCATTACTCTGCTTAACACGGCCTATAAAGTACTCGCAATTGTACTCTTAGGAAAACTTAAACCCTATGCAGAGGAAACTATAGGGGGCTATCAGTGTGGTTTTAGAGGCGGTCGCTCCACCGTAGATCAAATATTTACCTTTAGACCGTTATTGAAAAAATGCTGTGAATTCAATCGACACCTGCTTCAACTATTTGTGGATTTTAGACTGGCGTACGACACCATCCATAGGGTTAAATTGTGGCAAGCAATGGAGGAACGTGGCTTCCCAAAGAAATTAATCAGACTAACCCAGGTGTCTGTTTGTTGGTGGCTTAAAGAGAAAGAAGAATTCTTAGAAAAATATATGGATGCAACAACAGGACGATACAGAATCCGTACCAATAAAGAACTGGAGGATCTATATGGAGACACTAATATTGTACGAGAAATAAAATCTAAGGGACTGCAGTGGGCGGGACACGTAAGAAGACTACCAGATAGTCGCACAGTCAAACTCGCCTGGGAGGAAGCACCGGTAGGGAAAAGACCACTGGGATGCCCTCGCCTCCGATGGAAAGACAATATTGCCAAAGATCTAAAGGCAATGAATATCGATAATCCGCTAGATGTCATGGCAGACAGGCAGCAATGAAGGAGTATTGTGAAGTCGGCAAAGACCCACCCAGGGTTGTAAGCCATGGAGTAAGTAAGTAAATAAGTAAGATTTTCTATATCTTTCTAAGTTTCTATATACACTTCCCTGCACATGTTCTTGCCATACCTAGATGAAAATCTGAGAACACCAAAAAGTCTTATAACTTCAAAAGAATTGGTCGCAGCATAAAAATTCCAAAGGTATGGTATGTTGAGTGTATCTGCCTTGATTTTTTTTTCACTCGTCTTGTAAGATTTCTCATAAGTAAGAAACCGATGTCGGACATTGTTTTTGAACAGCTGTTTAATTCATCCCATAATAATTCTATCGGGTTTAAATCCGGGCTCTGTAGTGGCCACTCCATGACTTTAAATTTCTTCTTTTTTTCAAGACTTTCCAAGTAACTTTTCCAGATATTTACAATGTGTTTGGGGTCGATATCATGTTGGAATGTAAACGGTGTACCTATTAGACGAGTACCAGGCGGCAATACGTTCTTGTGTAGAAGTTTTTATAGCCTTTTTTTTTCAAGATTTGTTCTACTTTTACAGGGTCATCAATACGGGATCCGGCTAAGCAACTCCAAGCCATTACTGGGCCACCTCCATGTGTGAAACTAGGGACCAAACAATCTTTCAAAAAATTTTCATTTGCTTTTCTAAGCACATACACTTTTCTTTTCGATCCAAAAACTACAAAGTTCGATTCGTCGCTAAAAGCTCCTTTTTCTACTGAGCAATGCTTCAATTTTTTTGTTTTTTTTGTGTCTTGCCCTTTTTAATCTTTTTTTTTTATTTGTTTACGAGTCTTAGCAACGGTTTTTTAGTAGCAAGTCGTCCAAAAATTCCATTTTCGAAAGTCTCCGACATATTATACTTTTAAGTTATAATATATTAATTATAATTTTAAATTTTTATTAATTTACACATTTATATCAGAAACACTGAAACATCAGTTATGTAAAGCAGTGTGAACAATATTTCAGTCCTCTTTAAGAGTTGTTTTCTTCAGATATTCTCTATAACGTCTACGATTATAGAGCCAGTTTCCTTAATATATTTTCTAATGATATAATCAACAGTACGTCAACTTATATTCGACTTTTCTGCAATTTGTTTTTATTTAACTTCAACAAAATATCGTGTCAAGTTTTTCATTAATTTTACAATTCTGAAATTTTTTGTGTCATAAAAAATAGTAGAAATTTTTCTTCCTCTGATTTTTTAAAAAAATATGTACCTGTGTTATTTAGACAAAAACACATCTTTTTTCTATTTACACTTTTTTTCTTTGGTCTAAATGGTCCAAATTGGACGATCTACCCCTCATTTTAAAGGTGAAGCAATACTCTTTCAAACTGTCTTGGTTTTTGTATTCTGCAATATTTGCACTTGAAATTATAACAGTGCAACTATCATCAAAATTTGTTCAATTTTTTTACTTTTTTAGGATATTGTTTAATAACTATGTTTATGAGTTTTGGAGATAAATGTAACGGTTTTTTGAAGATTTATACCTAAATTTTAAGATACCAGGTATGGTAAAAACATCTGCAAGAGAGTGTATATAATAAATAGAAAGTGGAACTTGTCGACTGCAATGGAAACTAATCTTATTAATAAAATTAATTATTTTACAACTTTTAATAATTTTAATTTCAAATCTGTATTTTTAAGGGATATTTCTAACGAGGTAATAACATATCAGGAATAAGATAAACCGAAACATCTAAAACAAAAAGTATGCTGCGAACAGCTGAAATGAAAACTTTAAGAACAATCAAAGGAGTAACCTTAAGAGATGAAATAAGAAGTTCCGAAATAAGGGAAGAGCTCAAGGTGCCTGATGTGGTACGGTTCATAAGGTTAAGGCGCAGATATTGGAGGGACCATGTGGACAGAATAGGCGACGATCGATGGGCAAAATGGGCTAAGAGCGAGATACCAAACACTAGAAGACCCCCTGGTCGACCTCCAAAACGATGGCATGAATGTTGGACATCAACATCACAGGAGGCTTATTATAGCAGAAAAACAAGACGTCGTCTTAAATAAAAGAGAAAGAAGAAGAAAGAAGAATAAGATAAACCATTCTACAGTCAACAAGCTGTTAAGATGAGTGAAAATATTCACATTGCACTAAATTCAATTCAAAGCAAGAGTTCAAGTGATGTTACTGATGAAAGTCACTATGTTGAAAATGTGGTTATGGAAGATACTTAGGCTGATGAATACTCGGCACTTTTTATTATTATACAAGAAAATATCCAGTCTTCTTGAATTGAAGATGGAAAGTGACTAAATAATTTTATAATTTATTATTGATATACAGTTACTTTTTAAAATATATTTATAAATATTTTTATAAAATTAATAATTAATTAGAAAGATAAACAAGTGTAATTTATTCCTATCATTTAAAATTGAAATAAAATGTGATAACCCAGAGGGAGGGGGGTAAAAATTTTTGGACCAGACAAAACATCAAGTATGGGAATTTTTATATGGTAGTATATTAAAATATTTCCCAATTTTCAGTTGATAAATTACTTTTCTATAAACGTGCTAATTAGAAAAAAATCTCTGAGAAACCGGATCTATTAGTGTCACCACAAAGCCAATTTCACACGTTTTTCTTTGTACCGAAAGCCCTCCGCTGCCCTTTGTCCACTTTTGTCCACTCTTTACTTTGTTTTCTATTATTCCCTTTTTTCCTACTATTATCCCTTCGACTATTTCATTCCCCCTTTGCTAAAAATAGCCGTGTTGCATGCGAAAATGGGGTAACGTTTCTATTCTGGGATGTAAAGATAGAAATTTGATACCCTCAAACAGTTTATATGGTTGTACGGATCAAATTTGCAGAAAACAGTTGGATTAACAGGGGTGTATTAGGGGATCTGCAGTTTGACCAGCGGTCAGTAAGATTATTTTTTTTTAGTTTTCACTTGCTTTAAAATAAATGTTATATGAAGAGACATGCATTTTCCAGGAAAAAAAAAATAACAAGGAAAAAGAGCAATTTGCGATTCTGGTAAGTCAAAGTCATTAACGGGATAGGTCTAGATTTTTTCGAATTAGTCACTCCCAAAAAATATTTAACATAATCGACAATTTAAAAGATTCTTCATCCTGGGATATACTTAATTTTAGTAACACTCTAATAAAATTTGTTCTAGAACCTATTTTTGAACCTTGTTTACATCAGTGTATGTAATTTAAAATCGGATGCTTTAGAAGGTCAATGAAATGTTCAAGTATTACTCTAATTCATACAAAAGGATAGTGCACTGAATTATCAAATTATCGATCCATCTCACTTATTCCCATTGTCTCTATAATTATTGAATCAACCATACAAAGTCGACTACTGACTTTTTTGAGCAACATAAATTATTTGTGGAATCACAACACGAATTCTGTCTTGGTGGCTCTACAACACTGGCCACAGTCCAATTTATGGAAATACTTACTGTCACCTTAGAGGAAGACAAGTTTGCGTCAGTCACCTTATGTGACTTAAGTAAAGCTTTTGATTGCATTAGTCACGATGACCTTCTTCAAAAGCTAAACCACTATCATGTTACTGGCAAAGCTCTGTCTTTAATTGAATCCAGCCTCTCAGGGAGGAGCCAATTTATCGAATTTAGCATCCATACTGGAATCTACCTTTTTCTAATGTAAGCCAACGATCTTCCTTGTAATCTTCCGGAGGACAACGCTTGGTTTTTCATTGATAATATGTCTTTGATAACCAGATCGAATAGTTAGTACTGTGACACAAAGTATACGTTTACAGCTAAAAACTGGTTTTCATCCAATAAACTAAAATTTAATGAAGGTGAAGACATATATCTAACAATAACCTTAAAGAGTGAGGCCGACGATACAGGATCAGTAAAACTTCCGAACTTTCATACTGTCTTTAAACTCACTTGGTCATCCCACCTTGAGAGCTTCTTAAAAAAGTGGTCTACAAATCTATTTTATTAAAACGAATAAAAAAAATGGTCACATCTGACATATGTTGCTTTTTCCGCACCCGTCTACAGTACAGAATTCTAGTTTGAAGTCATTTTTAAAATTAACTTACAATTTTTATCACACAGAGCCCGAACAATCTTAGAGCTACACTGCAGAACTCATTGCAGACCTCTGTTTATTATACACGGCATCCTTACCTCGATATCCCTGTTTACTTTCAAATGTCTAATTTATATACACTTTTATTCCGGATTTATCCGGGTTTCATTCCGTTCGTTCAAAAAATCGTTTTCACGAGGTTTTGCTAAAATTTCATTAGGTATTTTCAAGTGGAGTTCGTCTCGTTACTAACTTAGAACTGTTATAGGGAACCTTTTATGGTGTATTTCGAACACGAGGTACTGCAAAAGTTACCTTTAACACCAAAATTTTGGAGACGCTACACCTAGACGATTTCCTCGTATACCCAAACAACATCCACCCTAAAATCCAATTCATGCTAGAAATCAAACAAGGTACTGACACACACACACATATTGACCGACAACTCAATGTAGAATCACATCATCACCCTTCACAAAAACAGGCAGTAGTCAACACACTAATATCAAGATCTCTCCGCCTAACAAAACTGGATACAAAGCAAGAAGAAATAAAACACATCTCAATAGCTCTAGAACGGAATGGTTCCTAGCAATCAGACATAAAGAAAGCCATAAAAAGGCAAGAGAATACCACAACAAAACCGAGGACCAAATAAACCATGAACAAAGCCGTCATTCCATAGATAAAAGGAACTAGATACAGAATTGGAAGAATCTTAAGAAAACAATTCATATTCAAACCACAAAAAACAATAGTGAACATCTTGGGATACCACATAGATAGGATAAGCCTTGAAAATTATGGCTTTTATAGCATTCCATGTGTAGATTGTCATCAAATTTACATAGAACAAACAAACAGGAGCATATTAGTAAGAATTCAGGAATACAAAAATATTCTCAAAAACAAACAGACAACCTCAGCTCTATTTCAACATCACCAAACCACCGGACATACAATCGACTTTGAAAAAGCAAAAGAAATAGCACCAGTACAGAACTACAAGGTACGCGTCATAACAGAGGCCCTAGAAATCAAAAAGGCGGCACAACTGAATAAACAGAATGATACTTTAAATATTCCAACTACATGGAAAACAGTAATCAAAAATCAAAAAACACAACAACAAAAAACGCCAAATATACGTAAGAACAGCACACAAGAAACAAATACATGACATTTGGCAGAGGGGAGGAGCTGGCAAAGCCGCTCAATCAAGAAATCTAGAACTTATTTGATATAAGCATTTTTGAGGGACAGCATATCTACCGATTTTTAAGTTATGTATTGTTCTAAATTGTGATACGGTAATTTATATACGTATAGTTTAAATATGTTAGTTTTATTAACTGTTTGATGTATATATACTATGAATTATTTTCTCTTCCTCTGTCTTATACTATATATTAATTTAGATTAGTTTTTATTTTAAAATTTTGTCACATGTTAGCACATTTGTGTTTGTATAAATACAATAAATCATTGTTTTGAATTGTTATTATATCATTGTATTGTATAACTACACCGACGAGACTATCAATTGATCAAAATCTATACGGAATGAGAAGCATTGTGGAATTTACCGAGAAAAAGAGTTTTTATAGTGAAAAGGTAAATTTTTAGACACTCTGAGAGACCAAAAAATTTAGCTTTTTAATTTTAGATACGCCTTACAATTAATTTCATGTTATTTCTAAAAATCAGATTGATTTGGAACTTATAACAGTGAGACAGACTCAGAAAACTTTTTAGTTTATTGGACGTAATTTTTTGTAGCAGAAACAACCCCTAAAAAATGTTGTTATAAGCTTCATAATGTTGCAAATTTCGGCTTCGGCTTTGCACAGCAGACTAAAAATATGATACTAAAAACAAGGTGTAAGTACATATCTTTTAAAAAACACCGAATATCTAATCCGTCCCTGCATTTGCATCAAAAATATGTTTTTTTTTCTAGTTTCGCAACGAAATTCTTCTTTTGTGCGAATAGGTGTTGAAGAATGCACCTGAGTCCACTTCAAAGAGATTAAGGTGTAATTCAGACATTGTTTGTTATGCTTTCTATAGTTCAACAACTTTTTACTTGTCCCTTTCCCCTATTTTTCTAGTTCTATTATGCCCTATTATGCTCTATTCCTCCTGTTATGGGTGTGCGTCTTTGAAATACTTTTCAGCGTTTAGCAGAGGCGGCGAAATATCAGTTCGATTATTGGAATCAATTTATATAATCAAATTTTTTTTATTAAAAACCCTATGCCATCATGGCTCAACCTTCGGATTGCATTCAGGAATATGGGGAGGGGTCGGAATGTATTTAATAGATAAGACCCCTATATGAAATATTCATTTATGAAAATATTTTTAATTTAAAAACAAGTGTTAGAAAATTAAATATTACCAGGTAATAATAATAAAATAAAAAGAATAGACAAAGTGACCTAACCTAGAATTTAATATACCTTGTAAAAATTAAACACGTTCTTCTAAAAATATAAAAAAATTAGGCAACACCAAGAAAAGAAACGATATAGTCTAATAACACATATAAAATACTAGGAAATAATTTATAAATACTTAAAGCCCACGAAAATGGAATGAAAAATACGGAAAATCGGGAATCCAAACCTGTCTGGTCAATATGAATCAGCTGATGTCTGGTGATTTGTGAATGAGAAATTCAACCTTGGCGTTGTTAACATAAAAGTGTTACAATGGATGAACTACATATAACAATATAAATACAGCTAGTGGCTCTCAAAATAATTACAATAGGGAGAAGTTTTAAAAAATAATATAATTTTTTACGGTCTATAGAAGGTGCATTCTTTTAGACCGTGAAATCAACATTCTTTTTATCATAACCTACTTGGTATTTGACCAGATGAAAATTATAAAAAGTCATAATGATATACTTGTAGAAAATCACAGTTTAGAAATAAGTAGGATGTATGCTGGCTGCACAGGTACTAACGTAAACGGAGTTAAGTATTGTTTTAGAAGAAAAGTTGTTCAGGTTCAATATGTATCTTCCAAGGTATTATACCTGATTCTCAGAGATACAGAGTAGTGGCGCACAAACTTCTTTTTTCCTCTCTACCATGTACAGGCAGCATACTACATCTTCTACTAATTCAGTCCTGTGCATCTGATATTTTGTTATTTATTTATTCAAGGTCGACGTCCATTAACAAATTTACAACACCAAAAATTAATACTAATACAAAGAATTTAAATTAAAATTCAAAAACAATAGAAGGTAATATCTACAAATAATAATAACAGTAAATAACTATTCATCATCATAAATTATATATTTAAACTGGGATAAAAATGTCCTATGAGTACAAAAAAAATCGAGCTCAGAATGAGTGTTAACCAGAGAAGAGGCGCTCGAGATGAAAGAATTTACTCCATAATTAGTGCGATGGTAAGGAACGTCAAAAGTTTGGCGGCTACGAGTTAGCCTGTTGGATCCACGCAACCCTATACGGACCAGCAAGTCAGGACAGTTAACAAGGGAGTTGACCACCTTGTTAAAAAAGATGTTGGTCATGATGGGTTCTTCAGACAGAAAGTTGTGGAAGGCCTGCCAAATTACACATTAAATCATAATGGAATTCAATATTGTTACCAAATTTATAGTGAATGTAATGCATAAACTTTCTTTGAATGCCATCCACCCTCTTTCTGTGAGTTGTGTAATATGGGTTCAACATAGACGAGGCGAATTCAAGGGAGGATCTTACCAGAGAGCAGTAAAGAAATGTTAAGGACTGCAGTTGCGAAAAATCCCTGAAGCTCCTTTTTATAAAGCCCAGTATCTTAAAGATATTGGCTGCAATATTTGCTTATGTTCAGTAGATCAGAGCTCAGAATCCAAGGTAACTCCGAGATCCCTAACGAGAGCAGTAAACGACATAATATCACTCTTGATTTGGTATTCAAAAATCACCCTCCGACGTTGACGAGAGAATCTCATGAGTTTACATTTGGTAGTATTTAAACGCATTCCATTTTCGTCACACCATGCTGAAAGCCGATCAAGGTCATCCTAAAGCAACCGGCAATCATTCAAAGTGTCAATGTCCAATGTGGGGCCCCTGAGGCACCCCCGAAGGGGAATCTCCTTTGAGACAAAATTATTGACTTGAACTATCTGAGTTCGACCATCAAGATAGCGCTCAATTCACTCAAACAACAAACCAGACACTCCCAAGTTTTTAAGTTTGCTGGGGAACTCTATTAAATGCCTTTGAAAAGTCAGTGTAAATGGAATGAACCTCCAAGCCACCTTCAAGAGCCTCTGTAATATAGGATATACGAGCACCAAAAAAAAACAGGAATTTCGTCATAACTTCTTTACTTCTTAATATTTTTCACCAAATTTTGATCACCTTCAAAGTATTCTTCATTGACCACGACGTACTTCTCCAAACGATTCTTCTATTGTTCAAAACAGTTTTTAAATGCACTTATATGGATGTCCTTTAGGCCTTCCAGCGATTTTTGTTTTACCTCCTCCCCAGTGGCAAAACGCTTTCTTTTCATGTCCCTTTTGAGTCTGAGGAACAAAAAGAAGTCACAGGGGGCTAGATCCGGTGAGTAAGGGAGGGAGAATCGGTGTCATGCCGTTTTTGGTCAAAAACTGCCTTATGGAGAGGGCGGTGTGGGCCGGCGCGTTGTCAGGATGGAAAAACCAGTCGTCTGTGCGCCAAATATCTGCCTTTTTCTTCCGGATACTCTCCCTCAATCTTTTCAAAACTTCCAAGTAGAACTTCTGGTTAACAGTTTGATCCTGGGGAACGAACTCCGCGTGCACAACACCTCTACAATCGAAGAAACAAATGAGCATTGTCTTGATGTTTGACTTTACTTGGCGAGCTTTTTGGAATAAAGAGAGTCAGCTGTCTTCCACTGGCTTGATTGCTACTTTGTTTCGGGGTCGTATCCATAGCACCACGATTCATTACCTTGGAAAAAATACAGGATCCTCTTCGAGCTGATTTTGAAGCTCAAAACATGCCTGAAGTCGACGCTTCCTTTGCTCGTCTGTGAGAAGGCGAGGGACAATTTTTTTGGCTGCAACCCTTCTCATGTGCAAATCTTTATATATAATCCTCTGAATTGAACTCCATGACATTCCAGACATCTTACAGAGTTGATCAATGGTTCGGAAACGTTCTTCAAGAACGAGGGCATTGTTTTTGTCGACGTTTTCGTTACTTCTTGACGTTGAGGAGCGTCCTGAACGAGGTTGGTCTTCAACTGACATTTTTCCATTTTTAAAACGTGAAAATCACTCGTAGACGCTGGTTTTACTTAGGACAGTATCCCCAGAAGCAATCTTAAGTACAGGAAACAAATTTCACAGTCACGCGTAACTCTCGACAATCTGTCATCACGTTTTCGGCGAAATGGAAAAAGTTGTTTTACTAAAAAAATTCTCACGGGCGAACTGATGAACTCACAGCGACACAACTTCGCACACTGACTCAGGAGGCGTGGCCCTAACGGACACCTGGTCGAACAATGGGTTTCTCCACTTTCCTTCCCCACCGCAGCTCAATTTCCGTTACTTTTGGATCCCCCCTCGTATAACACAAAAGGTTTAGCTCAGCATTTGTGCCCCTACGAAACCCAAACTGCTCGTCAATCACTTCAAATGAGAATACAGACAATAGATGATTAGTTACTAGCTTTTCAAAAACCTTCGGTATGACTCTTATGATACTAATAAGTCTATAATTCGTCATATCTGCCCTTTCACCAGACTTGTGTATAGGAACAACATAACTGGCCTTCCAAAAATTTGAAAAATACCCATACTGTAATGATGCATTAACTATTATAGATAGTGGCCTTGTAAATATAAAAGAACAATTTTTAAACAAAGTCGGATGAATAGGATCAGGCCCAGGGCCTTTATGTATGTTTAATTTGTTTAACTCCTCCAAGACATCAGAAATTTGAATTGAATAAGAAAAAACGTTGATATGATGGGCGAAAACTTCCTCTGCACACCGAAGACTGTCCAAATTATAGACAGAACCAAAGTAACGGGCAAACACATCGGCAGCCCCAGAACCCATGTCCACTGTGATGTCATCCAGAAATATACCGTTCGGTATATCGTTAATCCTATGTTTTGAGTTAACAAAGCTCCAAAAATATTTAACATCATTTTGAAGGGAAAACTTTACATTCTCAATGTAATTATTGTAGCATTCTCTAGAGAACGCAAAATGGAGAATATTTGATAATGCTGATGAGACTTTCGTTGTAGTTTGCCTTCTTCCTTGGAGTTGGGCCTTATAAACTTCTTGGAGGTAGCCTTCTCCACAGCTCATCTCTAGAAAAGTAACAATAACCTCGTACTTATTATATTTTTCTTCAGGAAAGGTACGTAAAACCTCTATAGCTTCACCTCGTAGTGCTATAATAAGAGCACGTGCCTTTTCCGGTGAACCCCAATTATTGCCGGTAGTGGTGGCTTCAAACTGAAGAACATAGGTAAGCCAAGGTAGCTTGCCATCAGAGGTAGGTGGCTTCATTACACTAGTTGTAGGAACACCATCTACATTTATCAAACCTGTACTGGCTACCTTCCCGATTTGCAAATGTAATTGTTGCATCTGTTTCTGGCTTCCCGTCACCTCATATTGTACTTCTTGTTCTAGGCGCTTTATATCTTCTTGCTTCATATCCTCTTGACTTGTCTTAAGTTTCTGTCTCATGTTCTCCAGGCTTGTTTTTAGTTCTTGTTTTTTAGTTTCATGGCTTGTCTTTAATTCTTGTTTCATATCATCTTGGCTTGTCTATAATGTCATCAATTCTTGTTCCATATCGTTTAGATTTTTCGTCATACCTTCTTGGTTTGTCTTTAATCCTAGTTTCAGATCATCTAGATTTTTCGTCATACTTTCTGGTCTTCCATTTTTGCTTTTTGTTTCCTAGTTTTCACTGGCATACAATTTCAATTCACTTTTTTTTTCTAACTTTCTAACCTGAACTAACTTCTTCTGGATTTGATCCCACATCTGACACCAATTTGTTCCGAACGGCCGACTTTTAAACACACACTGTATTATTGAACACACTATTATTTCGAAAGCTTTTTATTGTCAACCTAAGTTATGACATTTGTCAAAGTAATTTAAGTTGCATCGACAAACTCTCAAACTATACTGGCCACGAAAGCCGATCTAGACCCTTTATATATCCTTTTGGTCAATACCAGAGGATTCCCTAATTTTCTTGAAGGATTTCCATACTACATGGTGTAATAAAAATAGACCTTCTATCATAAGCGTTCCATGTTAAAAATATGGAAATAGAATTCTCTAAAAAGTTCCAGACCTTCTTTTATAGGCGTCTCTTAAGAAAATTAACAAAAGTAAAATTAATTAAATAAATTATGGACTCGTAGAAAATAAACCTAAAACCCTACAAACATAAACTAATACTATGAAATTTAAATACTATAAAGTTTGTTACAATAATTTTGAAGGGGAAGCTCGACATTCTCAATGTAATTATTGTTGCATTCTCTAGAGAGAACGCTACACTGTGCACGCAAAATGGAGAATGTTTAATAATCTTGATGGGGCTTACTCATTTTATAATTTTTATATGCAATGTTTTTCTGGATGGTTATGTATGATTATATGCTGCTAACTGGTTCTGATTCCTGATTCTAGGAAGGTAAACTCAAATATTACTAATTTTTAACCTCCATGACAAAAGAACAATTAATTACTCTTATATTACTTAATCTAGATGACTTTAGATATGTGACATATGTGCTTATTAGACTCATTCAATAATAACTGTACAAAGCTCATTACAAATTATTATCACACAACTCAAACTACCTATTAGAAAATTATCACCGGGTTTTTGAACTCGATAAACCCGGTCTCGTAATAAGCAATAATAAGAAAGTATGATTGAACTACTCGGCGCATTCACCGTGTAAATGGGTTTTAATGATAATCAGTTAATATTAGGGAGTTAAAACTAAATACACGAATAACGGTATGTCATAACTCTGCTACACTGGTATTTAATGTAAAAGGCGCTAGTAAAGATTAACTCGTAGGAGTAGACCAGAGCTGAAAGCTAGAGGTGGCACCAGTAAACAAGGTGCTAAGCTAGCCCCTATGCCGTAGAGTAGAGGTGGGTATTTGAAAAGGGCGCCACTGAATTTCGGCCGGGTAAACACAGAAACCCCCCCACGTTGTACCTTGGGCTTAGCGTTCAACTCGGCTCAAAAAATGAATACTACACAAAATATTGATAACAGATAGCTAATACACTGAAAATAACAAGAAGCTTATGGGTCAAATGAAACTTATAAAGGTTTAATACAAATCCTATTTATTCATAAAAGAAGGTAGTCTTTCAAGGATTCTTTCTTGATGAATCCATATACTTCTTGATGAATCCAATACCTGGAAAGTGCTACTGGGCTTTCCTATACCCAGAGGGTGGACCCCGATCTTCTGGGGGTAGACTGATTCCCTCGTTGACCCGTGCAAACTGCCCAAAATCCCTGCCTCAGGGTTTACTCCGGGAAAAAAATCCGTAACTGACCAAAGGTGCGGTACACAAAAACTCAGCAAAATTACCAGGATAATTTTCGACTTTCCATCTCAGAATCCCGAAAATTTGGTGTAACTAGAAATTGAGATGGAAGTCTGCAGCTGCTTCGGCCGAATCAAACCAGGAAAAAAGTGAAAAATCAAGGCAAAACGGCCTTCATTTATAACTATGGTCCAGCTTGCGCACTAATGGACTTCCGTTTGGCACGTTCAATTACCACGTGTGAAAGAAATGACAGCTCAAAAAGAAGGACACCGGGCAACAACAGTCTGCTAAAATGCATTTATTAGTTAAGCCAATTCGTTAATCATTAACATTTTCCACTCAAAACAAGAATAATAAATCTCTCCCAGTAGTTATTTTTAAATTCAAGAAATATAAATTAATACATCAATAGAAATTTCCTAATTTCTGCAACCCAATATACATACAATCCCATTAAATGTAAAAATAAATGACCGGGAAAAAACAAGATCTATCTGAATACAAAAAAAGAACGTAGCAGTAAGTTTGATACTGATAAGAAAATACCTAAGCACAGTGTAGTGAAATACCAAAGTAGGACAAAATAATGGTAAATAAAATTAATCGAAACTGAAATGCTTTCTTCAAAGAATCCTTGGGAAATACTTAAGGAAAATGATAATGTGTTATCCATAATGACAGTATTTGCAAAATAAGGTTAAATTAAATGAACCAGCCATAGTGATCTTAAGTGCAAACTTTAACCGTGACAACACCAAGAGAACAGCTTATTCGACTCAGGTCAGCGCAAAACGAAGACTAAAAGCTTATCTACCATACCCCCGGTTCACTTATTCTAAGAAATGTCAAGTAAATGAATCCATCTTTTGCTAGGAAATCTTAGCAAAAAAGAAAATAACAATCCACATTATAAAAATGACGACTAGCGGAACCGCCAATTTTTAGCTTGTAATCTGGCTGAAGGACAAACAGCTTCAAGAGAAACGTTCATTTTTATCCAAGCAATATTTTTTTGAGCTCAGGAATGATTTTTAATTGTTGCTGTTACCGATGCAATACATTCACAAACCAACCTTGAAGCCGTCAGTAAAGTATACATTTTCATAACTTTTCACTTCAACCAAGACTTTGAATAGGCTTTAAAGCAGATCCAAATACACGCATTTTTAAGAGAGATTTAATAGCTGTTGTATAGGAAATTATCTGAATAGTTCGACGGTGTCGTTTTCCCAAAATAACGAACTCCGGTTAAAATGGCAAAAAACAGTTCATCGTTAAAGTCAAGGAACATGTCACTTAAGCTACATCTTCTTCACTCCCATTTTGAATTCCCATAATTTGGCGCCGACTTTAAAAATTTCAATTTTGTATAAAAATTTCTAGTTATTTTTCACTTTTTAGCGCACTTTTAGAACGGATCAATTTTTTTTATAAATTTTTTTTTTTTTGATTTTTAGTTTTGAATTCATTATGATATCCATAAATTATTTGAACTAAGTACCAATCGAGGTTAGTGTACCTCGCAATGATTCCAAGGTGGCAAAAAAGTACCCATTTTATCCAAAGTTGTAAATTACCCTGAAATGAACCACTAAATATTCTTTGATTCTTAGAGTTTTCCAAATTCCAGTAAAATTGTGCCAAAAAAATATTTAGTCTGTCATAGTAAATCCACTATCTTAAATTTCAAATTAATTTTAGATTGGTAATATAGGCCCCAAACCTTTCAATATCGATATTTAATGAACTTGAAACGTAGATTTCTTAGCCCGATATATATGTTATACTGCATATTGCGTTTGGATCCGCCCCAAGAACCGCGCAATATCAATTTTAGACAAAATTGGAAAATGTAGAATTTTCACTTCCTCATATTGTATCTTCTCAACCTAATAATTGTAAAAAATTAACTTCATATTCGTAATACACGACCTCGAAAAACCCCTAGTACCAAATCTGAAAAAATGCGAATAAGGTAAAATTTTCAACCCATCATATTGGATCTGCTATAGTGAATTTTAAAATAATAATTTTAACGTCTTAATTTAACCTAAATCTAAACCCTTCAAAGCCCCCTGGTACCAATTTTGGATGAAATCCGGAAATATAAAATTTCTAGACCGTCTGCATGTGACATATTAGATTTTCTTAAAATAATTTTATATTCGCTATCGAAAAATGAAAAATTTTTAGTCCGCTATATTGGATTCGCCATATTGAATCCTGAAAAAATACTTTTAAATTCATAATTTATACCCTCAAGAACCTCTTATATATTGGAAAAAATAGAAAAATGCAAAATTTTTAGAACGCCATATTGAATTCACCAGATTGTTTTTCAAAAATATTTCAAATTCGTAACTAAACTAACAAATATCTCCCAATATTGATTTTAGACAAAAGCGAGAGATGTAAACTCTTCAATCCGCCATCTTAGATCCGCCATATTTAATTTTTTTTTAAATAATTTCGGATTCTTAATGTGCGATCCCAAAAACCTCCTCCTACCAATTTTGAAAAAAATTGGAAAAATTAATTCTTTCGTCCGTCATATTGGATTCACCATACTGAATTTTTTAAAAATAATTTTAGATTTGTTATGTGCGACGCCGAAAACTCTCCTGTACTAATTTTGAAGAAAATCGAACAAAATTGATCTTTTCGCAAAGTTCTGTAAAATTTTTGCCAAGTTATGTAAAATTTCCTGAACTTGGGCAGAACTAAATATACTACGTGCATTCTTGCAATTACATTGTTAATATATAGGGAAACATAACATCATGTATTTCTAAAACTTAAACTAATATTAAAAAGATCAGTTTAATTTCAGTTTTAGCACACCAAAAATGGTGAGATTTAGTCGATTTTATTTTAGATACATCTTGGTTATTTTTCAATGTTATTTACGTGAACTTTAATATAATTGATTTTGCTGCATCTCCCTAATACTATGTCTAATAGCTTTAATATTGTGCCTTTACAGAAATGGGTTTTTCAAAATTTAATTGATCCCAGATGTTAATGGAAACTTTAAGTACTTTCTTTAAATGCATAAGGTAATTGATTAGATTCGTTGATTAAGACTAAATTTTCTTTGTTTAACTTAAGCAAGCTGTTTTTTTATTCTCTGCCATGGAAGGTTATTAGAGGTGATCAATAATTATAACAACTATAAATAACAGGATTTTATTTTGTAGCATGATTATGTGACAAAAATTTAAAAACTACTCCCTGATTTGATCAAACGTTGTAAAGACGTACTGAAACTTGAGAATTTCAGTTGCTGCAGTTTTATTCTAAATATACTTAAAAATCAAGTTAAATCGATCAATTATCAGGCGTATATGGATCTATTTTAATGAAACTGAATCGCTCATTACAAAACACGTAACTTATAGAGCTCTATTGAGTTCTAAATCCTTACAAAGCAAATTTTATTATCGTAAATATATATGTGTACCTGTAAGTTATCAGTGCTCTCTCCACCACTGATTTGTTTATAATTTACCGGTTAAACGCATTCAGAAATATGCACCCTATGTAAACATAATAACCCCTAATAGAGCTAGAAAAGCCGTACACTCTATTTAACCTTCTTTCATTACCTTGGTGTTTATTAATGGCCAAAGGGAGAGTTTAAATTCGCATAAACTTTAATTTTCCGATTATTCAGTCCCTTCTGGATTGTTTATTAACTTAAACAAAACAGTAGTTAATATAAGAAATCCAATATGATGGAAATTTGATGTCTTCAAAGAACTTGTAAATATTTATCCAATATCAACATGATATTCTGAAACCGATTAGTGTTCCGGGATTGTATAATTACAAGTATTAAAATCTATATTTTAGATACTCAAGGACATGAATATTCTCGTATAACTGACAAATTATTCCGTTAATTAGTACTTAATTACCAGAAAAACAAATTAATTGGCTATAATTTACAAATTAAAGTATCAATTATATTTTTATATGAATATCTTTTGACGAGTGGAGAAGAAGGATCAATATTGAAAAATGTCAACCGTCTCGACCTTCTGGTTACCATGGTCACCCCAGAAATAACCGTAAGCGATAACAAAAAGATCTCCGAGACTCTTGTGCAGAACACCATCTGCACGCACACGAAAATTTTTTTTAACCGACGCTATATATATATATATATATATATATATATATATATATATATATATATATATATGTATGTATATATATATATATATATATATATATATATATATATAAATTTTTTTCATGATGTTCAGAAAGTTGCTGGGGTAGACCCATATAACTTTAGCTGAAATTAGTTTAGTATACTCCAAGATGGACCATGTAGTCCAGTTTTCTTCATAACTGGTATAGGGAAGTTTTTGGAGTCGCACATAACGAATCTAAATTTAGTTTTACAAAATTCAAGAAGCCTATAATAGAATCATAACAAATGTAGAAAAGGAATCAAATACAAAGTGCAGCCGGAAATTCTACAGGGAGATCAAGAACATAAAGAAAGGGTATATGCCACGGACCAGCATATTAAAGAAAGAAAATAAAGATCTCATAACAGATATAACAGAAATCCTACAAACCTGGCACGAATATTTTGACAACTTACTAAATATAAAAGGCACAGCTCTCATCACAAATACAATATACCAGGGAGCAGAGGAACAGGTAGAAATTCCATCACTGACAGAGATCAAAAAAGCAATTAGACAACTGAAGAACAATAAAGCACCCGGGAGCGACAACATAGCCGCGGAGCTTATAAAATATGGCGGAGATCAGCTACTTGAAGCAATACAAACCCTTGTGGAGAAGATATGGGAATCTGAAGAACTTCCAAAAGAATGGAACGAAGGGATAATTATCCCAATACATAAAAAAGGAGACCGATCAGTATGTAAAAATTACAGGGGAATTATGTTACTAAACGTTGCCTACAAGGTGCTATCCAACATACTAAGAACCAGAATATCCCCTTACGCAGAAGAAAACCTCGGGGACTACCAATGTGGCTTCCGACCAAGAAGATCAACTGTTGACCAAATATTTACTATTAGGCAGCTTCTGGAAAAGAGTTGGAAATTTAACAAAGATGTACACCAGCTGTTCGTTGATATCCGCCAAGCATATGATAGCATTGTAAGAGATAGTGTATGGATCGCCATGGAAAAGGTAGGCGTGCCAAAGAAGATTATTAATCTGACTAAAATATGTATAGAGAATGCAAGGGCGAAAGTCAGAATCGGTAAGCACACTACGGACATATTCTCTATTGCCAGTGGTTTAAAACAAGGCGATGGTTTATCGCCACTACTCTTCAACATAGTGTTAGATATGGCCATCAAAGAGGCTAACATAAAACTGGAAGTATTCTCAAACCAGGGCCCCGGAATGATCCTAGCATATGCAGACGACATCGATACCGTAGGAAATAGCACAACTAAAACAAAGGAAATGTTTATCAGAATGGAAAGGGAAACAAAAAAAGTAGGACTCAACATCAACGAAGAGAAGACCAAATACATGCACGTAAACCGAAGAGCAGGTAGGGATAGAATAGGACAGAATATAACTATGGACACATACAATTTTGAATGTGTGAAAGAATTCCAATATCTAGGGGCCAATATAACACACGACAATGATGTGAGCAGTGAAATACGCAAACGAATACAAAAAGGTTTTAAGTGATTTTATGCATTGCAGGAGATACTAAAATCAAAACTGCTGTCCAGATCAGCCAAAATCCGTATATATAGAACAGTTATTAGACCGGTAATAACATATGGCTCAGAAACTTGGACCATCACAAAACAGAACGAATTGTTATTAAGACGTTTCGAACGTAAGATATTAAGAAAAATATATGCGCCTAGAGTAGATGAAACAAAGGGACAATACCGCATCCGAACAAATGAAGAATTAAAGAGCTTGTATGATCAGCCAGGCATCATTAACGAAATAAAAGCCCAAAGACTTAGGTGGGCAGGACATGTTCATAGGGCCCATGACGAACGTCTCATCAAACGAATATGGGAAGAGAACCCGACCGGAAAGAGACCCTTAGGTAGGCCCAGACTAAGATGGAGGGATAACATCACAAAAGATTTAAATGTACTGGGAGTACGAGATTGGAGTAACGACATGATGGACCGAAGCAAATGGAGGCAGGTCGTGGATGCAGCGAGGACCCACGAAGGGTTGTAAAACTACAGAGAGAGAGAGAGAAAATGGCCGATCCAATATGGCGAACTAAATTTTTTTTTTATTTTTGCTACACAGTAGAGGAGCACGGGGGAATTGGAGCCAACTAAGGAAAATTGTTAATAAAAGTCACATTTCTTTCAACTATTGTAACCTTTAATTAGAAACATAAACCTTGTTTATTTCAGTATCAGATATTTACAGTTTAGATAAGTCGAATATTTCGGTAAAATAATAGATTTTCCAAAGAAAGTCATTCGTCCTTATTAGCCCATACTTGAAGAAATGAGAGCCTATTTAACGCTTGTATGTGAAATGGGGGCCATAATTTGTAATCCTTCCCAAATATAAATAAAAAAATCAAATTATTAAATAAAACAAAAAAAGGGCATCAAATT
The DNA here is from genome assembly GCA_034092305.1 of Diaprepes abbreviatus. NCBI lineage: Eukaryota > Metazoa > Arthropoda > Insecta > Coleoptera > Curculionidae > Diaprepes > Diaprepes abbreviatus. Next base: position 408,688 of record JASJET010000017.1, on the reverse strand, counting down.
ATTAAAAAAAAAACAAAGAAAGAGACATTTTAAGGGTTCAAACAAAACGCACAAATATAAAAAGCTGAATTATCAATGCTAGAACATTCTTAATGCTCCCAGTTTCGGCAACTTTTGGAATGGTACCACATCTCTCTATTTTTGCCCATGTCTAAATAAATTACACATAGAGTTTACTCTTCTAAGTATTCACGATTCTTCGTCGTTATTTCTGAATCATACATTTTTATTTCTCCTTTAACTCTATTTTTTGGTTGTAGTTTGTCTTCGTTTAACACTTTTGTCTTTGATATATTTTCCTTTAGCACAATTTTTCCTTTTTCTGAAAAATTTTTGTTTTACTCTCTGTGCGTTTTTTTTTTTTAATTTTTTTCCTCGAATTCGGCTTTCATTCTGGATGTAGAAATAGAAGTACAACCTGAAGACCATTTTATTAGCTTTGACGTGGAAAGCCTATACACCAACGTTCTAGTTAAGGGCTCACTAAAAATCATAAGGAAGAAACTTGAAGAAGACCAGACCTTAGCAGAAAGGGCATCTTTATCACCGCACGTCATTATGGACTTGTTGAAAAGCTGTTTGACTAATTCCAATTTTCAAGAAAAGGAAAAATTCTACGTCCAGGATGATGGACTACCGATGGGATCTTCACTCTCACGGGTGGTCGCAAATATTTTCGTGGAATGGTTCGAGACGTTTGTAATTGACTCCACAATTAAGAAACCAAAGTTATGGCGCAGAAACGTAGACGATACTTTTATTATTTGGAGTGGAAACGACGAAGAACTTCGAAACTTTCTTTTTCATCTCAACAATATCAGCCCAACTATTAAACTCATCATGGAGAAAGAAGTAGAAAATAAATTACCATTCTTAGATGTCTTGATTGAAAGAAACGACAGACAAATTGGAACTTCGGTTTACAGAAAAGTCACGCACATAGGACAATACCTTAATTATTCATCTAATCACTCCAACAACACCAAACAAGGAATTATAAGAAATCTCGTAGATAGAGCCTTAACTCTCCTCAACTCCAACGAGAACTTGATGAAAGAGATAGATTACATTAAAAATGATCTGACAGCCAATGGATACCCAGTATATCTAGTGGATAAATTTCTTGAACAACGCAGAAATAGGACAATATCGACAACGAATGAAGAACGAAAACCAGTATTGAACATCCCTTATGTTAAAGACATTTCAGAAAAAGTTAGAAAGATAGGAAAACGATATAAAATCAACGTTGTTTTCAATTCAAATAACTCTCTGAGAAGTCAGCTCACTAGGGTCAAACCAACAACTCAAAGAGACATGAAAAACTGTGTGTATCAGATACCTTGTGAATGTGGCAATTCCTACATTGGCGAAACAAAGAGACCTCTTGACGTAAGGATCAAAGAACACCAAAAATGCACATCTCGAGGAGAAACAGAAAAATCTGGTGTCACCAACCATGCTTGGACTCATGGACACCACATAAAATGGTCTGAAGCTAAAATACTACACCGAAAACAATATTGGAGAAAACGGAAATTCAAAGAAGCCGCGGTTATACATTAGAACCCGAGTTGTTTTAGTAAACCACCTTTAGATATAAGAGAAGTGTGGAAACCACTTCTTAGTAATTGTAAACTAAAACTAAATGCAGCATAAAAAATGGGATTTTGCTATAGCAGGTATGACTGCACCCATCTCAGTCACACTCTACTGCATTTACTTTTAGTATGAATAGTCATGTAGCTAAGGGATTTATTGAGTTTCACTTGAAAACGGCTAGAGATAACTACTAGTCGAAACGTCGTGATATTCAACAAAAATAAAGACAATGGAAGTCCAACAGATACCTATCTACTACTTCGCAAGAAACATCATTGTCTATGATCTTCAAACAAACACATGCAGTTTCTGTTTTTGAGAAATTTTATATTATTATAATTATGTAATTCGCTTTGTATTTTACTACTGATTAGACATGTCCACTTAAAATTGTGAGATATTCTTAGAGCGACACTTTCCATTAGAAAGAGTATTTTTTTATCGGGTGCAATTTCAGATCTGTTTCACTGTTTCAAGACGGATTTAAAATGATTCTAGTTCGGTGCTTTACTCGCAAAAAATAACACATCAGCCAGTACCGGCGAACCTAAAAAATAAATAAGAAACAAAGCTATAAATAAATCATTCCAAGGCTGGCAACAAAAAGTAATAAAGCAAAATGCAAACACCTCGCTGCTACCGGGCAATGCAGTGGGCTTGATATACACGTAATATCTCCGCAACAGCCTCGTCCGTGCCGTGAATTAATTAAAAAAATCTCAACCAATCGCTACACTTCCCGCCAAAAATATCGAGGTCAAGCAGTCAGTGGGCAGCAGGAGATTGCAGAAAAGAGATTTTGCATTTCGATACCTAAAAGCAGACGATAACAGTATCACTTGCTCTCACTAAATCATAAATAATATAATAATAATCATTTAAAATTATGCTCCTGAATACTGAAACTATTTTTGAAAACAAACTTCAATAACCTTTACTGTCTGCCAATTCAATTAATAATACGGAAATGTTACCTATACCTAAAGTCCAAAGTTTCTGTCAATGACTCATTTAATATCGGTCACCAAAGCAACAAAGAGGCGGAATGAACATCCTCATGCAACTATAGATGATTTAAGACTTTGCCGTTCTATTAACAGGGCAGGGACTAAAAGCATAAAACGCATTGTTGCCATATTTCGCGAGCCTTAAGTAGCATTTAAAATAGCATGGTGATACCGTCCAATATATGATTGGTTTCTTATCGCGAAAATAATAGATGTGGCAACATACATACACGGAATGTCCATCTTGAATAGACTTGAAAATAAACGTCCCGACTGGGTTTTTGCATTGTATGAATATTTTATTGATTTATTGTTGAGTCATATTAAGGCTTAATTGCCTAGAAACCAGAGGCCTCACTGAATAACGTTGGACTACCAGCAGTTACGGCAAACGGAAAACCAAGGAAAATCGATAGGACCTTCAGTCCGGGAGGATTTCAGTCGGTAAGAGTCCGACACTACCTTTCACATTTTGTGAAAGTACCTATGCAAGGTTTCTCGAAAAAATTTGTAAGGGTTGATAAAAATGTTAGGAAATAAATTTAACTTAAAAAAGTATTTTGATATTTCCACGAAATTTCATCATTTATTATTTTGTAAAATGCACACGTCACTAGAATTGATTCCTCTGACAGCGCACACCCCGTGGTACTCTATTTGCGAGCGATGAGTCACTAACAGAAATTATGGATTTTGGGTATAGCAGTTTCAAAAAAGACAACCTTTTGCCTGTATATCAAATATGATTTAAGTTCGTTCAATATTTTGGATTTTTATAAAGTGTTTTGTACCAAAAAATGAGCATATATATTGGAACAAAATCATCAAATTTTAAACACAGCACAATACTGATCTCGAACATATTGGTCAAAACAGTTCCATGGGGTAGTAAATTCATTGAAGATAATCCAAGAATTGATAGGTCTTCAAGCGGAACCAGTCCTGATATTTGCAGAAAAATGGAAAGAATTATCCTCGAAGATCGTCACTTGAAAATTTATACCATTGTTAAAGCAATAAAAATATATTTAAACCAATATTTTGACAATTTTACATGATAAATTAGGCATTGTAGTAAGATGCAGCAAATACTCAAAATCATTTGAAATCTTTGAATGCAGACCTTAATTTTTGGAACTGCACAGTGGGTGAAAAAGTATTTTTTTAATTAGGAAATTCGCCGTCAAGTCAATGTGCCCTACTGCGGCATTGTAAGACTAGTTATGCATAACGTCCAAAAATCAGTTCAATGCGCAATATATGATTCAATAAAAAGTTAAACATGTTGAGAAAAATTTATTTATATATAACAGCACCAAGTTCTGTGGATAATATCCTGCAAACATCTTGCTCTCGGTCCGTTACAGCTCTACTGATGAGACCATTGAGTAAGTAGTCAAAACTAGTATGGAGAGAGGACCAGACTGGAAGTCACAGAGAATATACTGTCTGCCCTCTTTCTTAACGGTCGTAAAGAAAATAAAATACCTTTTTCATATATATATATATATATATATATATATATATATATATATATATATATATATATATATATATATGTATAGATCACCTCTAACCTCAAAATCTATAAATGTAAATTCCTAGTGTATCTACGGATGTTTGTCGACTAAAAGAAACCGCCAACACTATGCCACAGTCAACTCTTTTTTGCTAAAAAAATGGTAAATTGTATATCAGTTTTATAGCTTGTTTACATTCAATTTTCATGAGATAAATTTGTTATTATAAAACAAAATAACTTACTGCTACATTTATAGATTTAAAAAATACTAGATTCAGCGTTCCCTCCCAATGCCGCCCATTGCCATAGTGCGAGAAAGGTAGAAGAATGAACTCAGTAGATTCCTTTCTATCTAAAATGCCGAGCATAGAACTACGTGACCCCCAAATGCGAATAATACTCCATGTCTGGTTCTATGATCCGCCCATTAGAAAGAAAGGAGACTAATGCTTCAATTCTTGTTCTCTCGCCCTGTGGGAACGGCTGGCATTGAGAACCCTAAATCTAGTAATTTTTAAATTTATAATTACAGTATTAATCTAATATCGTTAAAATCTTTTGCCTTATAATTATTATATTGGTCCCATTTAGTTCCATGAAAGTTTAAGATTTTTAAATAGTTTGATAACTATTAAATTTGGCAACTTGACAACTTGCTATTACACTATCGTACGTTCTGTGAATTCTGTTTATGGGTGACAAAGACATGAAAAATTACTTTTATGTTTTTGACATGGTGTCGGTAAACTGTTTTTCCACTTCCGAAAGTGTCACTTTGTAACTTTAGTGAACAAACGATTTCACTTATAGATTTAACTGTGCTGTTTCTAAAATATTTTCACCAAGATTTTCAGTCCAGGATGGCAGGTAACATGATTTAATTATACATATGACTGCTTGAAATTTTCAGAACTATTATGTATATATTCTGAATTGGTGGTATCCAAACTTTTTATGTAAAGGCTAAATAAAGCCTGGCTAGTTCAAGTTAGTTCAGTTTTAAAGAAAAATATTTAATCTTTATTCACTCACACCGTTTGATCAGTTTATATAACTTTGCCGTAGCTTTTTTGAAATTATTTATCAAAGGAAAACAGAAACATTAAAAAACAAGCGCTCCAAAAAAAAATTAAACGAAATAAAAAGTTTATCTTTTATTTGTTTTTGTAATAAACAATTGTATGTTTATTAATTTTTTCTTATTATATTTATGTAAATAACCCAAAATTATTTTATAGTTGGACAAGTCGTCAAAAATGTCAACCTAACAATCCACGTAGCTAAGCTCAATCTTACCAAGTTGCATAATAGGACTTTCTCCCCACGACAAACGTTCCCCTCTTACAGCATGAAGTCAGCTTGAAGCCTCGCCCTCATCTTCAAAGATTCAACCTACGTTTTTTCTATTTTCAATGAGAGCGCACCCACGCACGTGACGGAAACGACCCTTCAAAAATAATTGCCGACTTGGACAATAATAACCATTGCGACATCTGACTGTTCTAGCGTGTACTATATTGTTTTTTTTAAACAAATTGCAATACGAATATATACAACTATCTAGGATAAAACCGTTCTTATATTATTATCGAGCTAAAACTCAGTCTCACTTTCCCGTAACTTCTGGGTATGGTACATGATCAAAATAACTCCGATCAAAAAAGACTACAAAAGCCTAGAACTTCTGTTAATCGTTTTTTCATATCAGAATAAAATTGTAATTAACACAGGTTGCCTAATTCTCTCAAAATTTTCACATTTCCAAGTCCCGTACTAACATATTACATCTAAACATTTATCTACCTATATATGCAAACTAATATTAGCGACTCGTTAAAATCCGAAAGAAGCTAAAACTCACCACCCGAAAACTCCCCTACCCGAAGGTAAATCAACGGGCGTAACTTATTCTTAAGCCCCACTATAAAAACTTTCGAAGAACCATTCAACTTGCACAGTCTACTTAATGTTCACCTAGTTTCTACTACGATTTCTATAACCCAATAGTAAAAGGAATTGTGATGAGAAAAAATCTGGACACACCCATTTTAACGAATAACTTTGCAATTGCAATGTGGGAATCTAAAAAATATATTCAGGGTTGACGAAATATTTGCATTTACCATTAAAAAAGAAGCTTCCTAGCCGTAGGATATACAGGGTGATTCAAAAATCGATCACTAAACTTAAGGGGGTGATTCTACTTGACAAAATAAGGGTAGAGCTTCATATAATTTTTTTTCAAAATGTCATTCGTTTTCGAGTTACAAGCCGTCCAAGTTCAAGTTTTTATTTTTTGTTTTTTGAATTATTCGCTTACAGGAAAACCGATTTGACTAATATTTGAAAGATAGGCTAAGTCTTCTGCGCTTCATCATTTTAGTAACAATTCACATTGATTGTTTGCCGCTAGAGGGCACTTTACCTACATTGAAAATTGTTTTTTTGTCATAATTTTTTAGTGTTGACAGCTACAGTAGTTTTTGGCATAATTTCTGAAAGACTGATGCCAGGCCTTTAAAAAAGGTGCTCTTTATTTACATCGCTAAACCCAACGGTTTAGACGTAAATCACCCTTAAAAATTAAGTGGTAAATTTACTTTTCTCATTCCATTACCACCAGCTACCAGGTAAATAGCTATCAAAGTATACTAGAGCTGTCAGTTTAACATCAAATAAATTCGCTTTTTAAACTATTTAATTTATAATCTTAAAATAACTAATAATGGCTAATCACCAATATTCAAATATCGAATATTGTGATATCCATTTTTGTTATGGAAAAGCAAATGGTAATGCAGAGTTGGCAAGAAGATATTATATGGAGAGTTATCCGGAAAGAAATATCCCTCATGCTCAAACATTTTCCAGTGTGCACAGGAGGCTTGCGGAATGTGGTTCCTTTAAAAGTTATAATGGAAATAGGGGAAGACCTAGAACTGCTAGAAACGTGCAACAAGAAGAAAGAGTGCTTGAAATTATTGAAGATAATCCAGGTATTAGTACTAGAAAAATTGGGAATGAAGTGCGGCTCTGTCAGGCTAGTTCATGGAGGATACTAAGAGAAGAACAACTCTACCCGTTTCATTCAAAAAAGGTGCAGGCTCTTTATGACGATGATCGGCCGAGACGGTTGGAAATGTGCAATCAGATCCTAGCTAAGTATGAACACGATAATCGATTAATTGGCGTCATATTATTCACTGACGAAGCTGGTTTCACTCGTGATGGCATAACAAATCTACACAACATCCACACATATGCTTACGAGAACCCAAACAATGTGGTAGAAACGAAACATCAGCGTAGATTTTCACTAAATGTGTGGGCAGGGATAATAGATTACCTTATTGGTCCTCATTTCTTTGATGGCCCATTAACTGGTGACGTATACTTAGATTTTATCCAAAATCGTCTCCCATTGTATCTGGAAGATGTGCCATTGGAAGTAAGGGCCAACATGTGGATCCTCCAAGACGGAGCTCCGCCCCACTTTAGTATACGTGTCCGACAGTATTTGAATGCAACGTATCCTGAGCGATGGATAGGACGAAGTGGACCATTGGCATGGGCAGCGAGGTCACCAGACCTTAATCCTATGGATTTTTTCTTTTGGGGTCATTTGAAACAATTGGTGTACGATATTCCAGTAATCAACGTCGAGGATCTTCGCTTCAGGATAATCGAAAAGTGCCAAATTATTAAAGAAACACCAGAAATTTTTCATCGAGTTAGGCGACATTTTTTGAAGAGTGTTAGGAAATGTATAGAAGAAAATGGGGGACATTTTAAGAATCTTTTTTAATTTGTTTAGTACTGTTTCATTAATTTTTATCAATTAAATGTATATCGCAATAATCCATAATATGAATATTTACTGATTAGCCATTATTAGTTATTTTAAGATTATAAATTAAATAGTTTAAAAAGCGAATTTATTTGATGTTAAACTGACAGCTCTAGTATACTTTGATAGCTATTTACCTGGTAGCTGGTGGTAATGAAATGAGAAAAGTAAATTTACCACTTAATTTTTAAGGGTGATTTACGTCTAAACCGTTGGGTTTAGCGATGTAAATAAAGAGCACCTTTTTTAAAGGCCTGGCATCAGTCTTTCAGAAATTATGCCAAAAACTACTGTAGCTGTCAACACTAAAAAATTATGACAAAAAAACAATTTTCAATGTAGGTAAAGTGCCCTCTAGCGGCAAACAATCAATGTGAATTGTTACTAAAATGATGAAGCGCAGAAGACTTAGCCTATCTTTCAAATATTAGTCAAATCGGTTTTCCTGTAAGCGAGTAATTCAAAAAACAAAAAATAAAAACTTGAACTTGGACGGCTTGTAACTCGAAAACGAATGACATTTTGAAAAAAAATTATATGAAGCTCTACCCTTATTTTGTCAAGTAGAATCACCCCCTTAAGTTTCGTGATCGATTTTTGAATCACCCTGTATATATATATATATATATATATATATATATATATATATATATATATATATATATATATATATATATATATATATATATATATATATATATATATATATATATAATAACATTAAAGCTAGACCAAGAAATATGCGGTAAGTTTTCTTTTATTTGTAATGCAGATTAAAAAGACACTCTTCCTTTAAAATCCTGCACGTAACGAAAAAAATCAAGACACACGTTATTACTGCAGCTGCAGGAGATTTAATACTAAATCAAATAGTTGTAGATAAAGTTCATTCTAAAGTAAATATTCATTTTAGGGTACCAACTAAGATGCACGTGCAAGGGACTTTAAAATTTAAAAGGAGATGTCGTACAGAGATCCTATTCACCGGGCTTAAAAGGCTTTGTAAAGCTGTAAAAAGATTACAGAATAGAAAATGTAGGTCGTAGGTGAAAGCCCTAAAAATTTATATAGATAAGCAACTATTATAAATTTTTTTTTAACTATTTAACTTGACACATAACACAGAGTTGCGAAATGAAAATAATAATTTCCCTAAACTCAAAATAAATCAGGTATATTAGGTTTTCCTGATATAAGGAACTTATATTTCATATTAATAATTTTTTTAGAAGTTCGATTTAAAAGCGTTAACAAATCCAGAAACTTGTATAATGGCATTCTCTGTTGAGTTTTGTTTAAAGTCTTGTTTTAAGCTAGCACAGTTTTTAGTACTTACAATTAGTTCCATAAAAATGTGTTGCTGCCTATTTGAATGCCATATTTGGGCCTATTTACTTGATACGTACAACACTAATGTCACTAGTTAGGGTCATCTTTTTATAAATCCGGTCTGCCGCGAAAGTGTGAACGCTACGTTGTTGTCGATGCACCTCTTACTCCCAACTAGCTTGTTTGATAAGTTTAAAAAGAATTCAACTAAGTAGCAAATGCCATCATTCGCGTAAGAAGAGTTTTAAAAATGTCATATTCTACATTTATTGTTGGAGTTCGTTTCCGGTATTGATGCTGTTCACATCGCAGCTGATGTGTATCCCGCGAAGGTTGGTAAAATGCGTATAAGGGGATGAGGAAAGGGAGGAAAGTCCAGTGAGCTACTGAGAGATGTTTCGCGAAGTCTAAAGAGAGTGAGCGATATTTCCTGTAATCCCTGTTCGCATCTTGTTTTCCTTTCGGGCTGGGAAAGCATGGACGGCCTTGCCAGTTGCGGAAGAGGCATGGTCGGAAATATTTCTAACAGAAAAGGTTATGCGTAATAGACTCTACCAGATGAAGGAAATGTTATAACCTCGGTCGTTCGAAAAAACCAAAAAAGAGGCAATACGCGTAGAATTACTGTTACGTTTATCACACATGTAGCAAAAATTCTGAAACGTCGGTCACTCAGGTGACTAAATATTTTGATAAAGTAGGGACTTTCAGGGATACATATCCATCTGTTTGAGGGATCCAACCACGATAATACCTCAAACTCGAAAAACGTGTAAGTCTTCCCGAGGGTCGCCGTAAAAGGGGTGTAAGTGCGGGATGCTGACAAGCAAGAAGCCTTTGGAGACTTTCAAACAGAACAGAACATTTATCGATTTTATTTTGATTTGCATCTTCGAAGCTACACGGAGAACCATTTTGAGATTTACTAGTTCTTTTTTTTTTCGTTTATCAAGTTTTCGGTTTCATTATTTATCCCTCTTTATGCCTAGTTGGATATGTTTCGTCAATTAAAGGGAGTTTTGAATTCATTAGGATGACTTTGGTAATTCCTCTAGGAATCAGTGCGTGTAGTTATGAAGGATTTGGAGTAAGGTTTTAGTAGCAGCAGGCTTGAAAAAATCAACAACCGGGGTCAAGCCCTACCACTATATAAACATATAACTGACTTTAACGAACATATTTCTATATGTGAGGCTATCTCGATGTGATATCAGATCATTAGTCCAGAGAAGCATGCATACTGTGGTCTTAAACTCATTTCTTTGATGCATAGCATCATTAATTCATTTCTTTAATAACACAGATAAGTTACGTAGCAGTATCTTTTGTGTTTTATTGAAGTTTTCAACCTGAGATTTTAGGGATAGATTTTGTCAGTTTTACCCTTATAAAAAACTGATTGGCGCCCTTATTAAAATAAAGCAGTTTGAACAGGTAGGATTAGAATCTCGATGCTTTTGTTCTGCTCAAGAATGACCTACGATGCGCTCGCCAATAAGGAATTACAACATTCGTAGATTTCCAAAAGGCATTCGATTCTGTCGAGAAATAGACTATAATATAAGCAATAAGGAATGCTAGGATAGACTACAGATACATCAACTTGATTTCAAGAATACGATAAGACATCAATACAATCAACGTTAAAAGAGGTATCAGAGAGAAGAATGTCATCTCGCCTCAATTCTTCACTTTGGTGTAGGAAGACATTTTTAAGGAGCAGACAAGTGAACGAATAATTAATTTAATGTTAGCAGATGGCACCGTTTTGAGAGCCAAAAGAAAACCAAAGCAGAAAGATGATACAACAGCTGCATTACTACAGAAGGGTCACTTATTACTAGAAATTAGCTTTGCAAAGACCAAATCATTGCCTAACCAATACATCAACGATAATATTATTGTATAATAAATATATATTTATTAGGTCTGGATTAGAAACAATGCAAAAAATGAAGACATAATATAGCTAAAAGGATCAGTAAAGTAAAATGGGTTGCCGAAAACGTTGCTAGAGAGACAGATCGACCAAGAACCAAAACAACTAAATGGCAACTTAGGGTAAAGAGACAAAGCATCAGAAGACCCCCAATAAAGATCAACCGACGATTTAAGACAGATGTGAGGATTAAACTGACTGACCCAGAAGAGAGTGAATAAGTTTGAAAGAAAATCTCACCCGCCAAAGAGTAGAAAACGCCCAAGAAAGAAGAAGTAGTTTAACTTATAATTAGTTGCATTGAATCTACCATATTTATTTTAAAGAAATTAATATAACATTCGTAATTTGAGTCCTCGAAAAACCCCTAATATCAATTTTGGAAAAATACGAAAAATATATATTTTTTGGATTAAATTCACCATATTGATTGATAAGAAAATAATTTTGAATTCGATAACTGCACCAAAATCTCTTAATATCAATTTTGAACCAGAACAGGAAGATCTACAATTTTTAGACAGCCATGTTGTATAATTTAATTTTAAGAAATCGACTTTTTAAATACGTAATATATGACCCCGAAAACCCCCTAATATAGATTTGGAAACTAAAAAATATTTAACCTGCCATGGACACATATTCCATCAAAAGCGGGTATCAGGTTTTCTTTTGGAAGCATAGATTATAAAATAATTTTCACTTCTTTATTGTAGATCCAATTTTAACATGATATCGATGTATTTATTGGGAGCATAGATTACGAACTTGCATTTGGTAAAAATTCAATATGACAGATATACAAAGGGTCCCATTTCAAAAATCCACCCAAATATTTCGCAAAGCTCTTAGAGTAGGGTTCGAAGACCCAACACTACCCTTGTATTTGACCTTGAGACTGGATTTCCATGTTTTATTGCAGAAAGGGAAGAATTTCGTTTAAATCTAATCAGCTTTTGTTACACCAACTTCTTCTTCTTCTTTCTTTAGTAGCCCTACAACCCGGGGTGGGTCTTGGCTGACTGCACAACTTGCTTCCATCTCACACGGTCGTCCATGATAGTTGGTGGGTAACCCCATTGTTCTTAAATCTGACCATATGTTACCTCTCCATCGCATTCTTGGGCGTCCTAAGGGTCTTTTCCCTGTTGGGGCCTCCTCCCAAATTAACTTGGTAAGGCGGTTATTAGGGAGTCTGTGGATATGGCCAGCCCATCTTAGGCGTTGAGAGTAACATCTTGGAATTAGGTAAACAGATGCCAATCTTTTGTATTAACATTAAAAAGTCCTAAAATTAAATAAAAAAGGTGTTATTTATTTTGAATTAAACTAAGTATTTGTTATTCTACCCAAAAATTAACACTAAATCAAGGAAAAGTATAAATTGAACTCTTTAAATATTTAACCTTCTGTTTCCGAAAATATCGTCTAACCGATAAGACCGCACATTTTTTGTAGTATTGTTATCACCCCAAATATGCGTTTTCTTATCTAAAGCAAAGTAAATCAAAAATATTTTGATCCTCTATCTTACTATGATGATCCTTTGTGCATTTATGTGTATGTCGGTAAGCTTTTAAAAGCAAATATTTACTATTTTTTAATGTATGTCACTAATAAAAGTCTAAAGATATTGGAAAAAAATATAAATATTTTTTTTAATCGTCTTCAAGGCGAGGAAGTGCATATAAATAAAGAAATAAATAAATAGGTCTCTTTTTGATCAAAATACGCATTATTAAACAAATTATGGATCTTTAATCAGAGGTCTAACAACGACTATCACATACATATACATAAGGACATATAAAGATGCGTATAAGAATGGCAAAACGCACGCATGTGAAGCTAACAACGAACCGAGTTCGTCATATTTATATGGAGCTCGCGAGTCTACCAAGCGCCGCGCGATAGGAATTTGCGCCGCTCCTTCTTCCGTCAGTTTTTTGGAGCGAACTCAACGAACTTGCGGGGTCTAGTGGGATGAGTTTATGTCAAGCTTTCGCACAAATTTAGTTTGCAGCAGGCCTAAGCAACCTTGATTGAAATAAGGTATATTCTTTTAAGTAATTATCACTTTCAGTTCTGTCACTTGAAGTAATCATGATCACATCAACCCAATGACAAGTAAATGCATATTCAAAAGAACATGAAGTTATCAGTTTCACTTTCTTCACTTTGATCAGTGATAATTTACTCAAAAGAATACAGCCATAATTGCAGCTGTCAATACTGTCATCCACCGGAATGTCTGACCAATCAGAAAATTCAAGTAAAATTTAAATTGTCAGTTTATTGAATCAATCACGTCGTTGCATTCTAGCTCAAAGATGGCAACCCCTTTTTGCCATCTCGCGAAGCCGCGTTTGTTATGTCGTTGTTGGGAAAGGTTTATTTTCTTTTTTCTGGAATTTATTTTTGTTGTGATAAGAAAATATGGTAGAAACTGCTAATAAGATATTTTAATTACGTTTTAGTAAGTATGAATCATTTATTTTGTGTATCCGTTGTGAACAGTGTTTTCGTATGAAGTTTCTTAAACATCGCGATAATATTTGGTAAAAATTTGCAAAGCGTGAAAAGCATGAAAATTTTTTTTTTTCAAAAAAATTTGATACTCACCCCCTATTTCGAGGTCGTAGAACACGATTCTGGCCTTGATTTTTCACTATTTTTCCTCACTTTCCCGGAAAACTCAAAAAAAAAGCATCACTTCACAAAGCACTTTCTTTTCAGTTAAAAACCGAATTTACGTATTTATTTTCAATGGAACTAGTTAAAAAATATTGTAGGTAATATATTTCAATTATTTTTTCCCAAATTTTATCAAACCAATTTAGAAAAACTTATATTTCCAGCGAAAAATCAAAAACACGTCTCAGAAACGTCATCAGCGGTCAGACTATCTAAACTGGCCGCCGAATCACGTAAAAAGGTGCAACGTTGCCAGATGTATTTTTTTTTTCATAATATAAACTATAAGATTTGTCCTCTTCAGTCAACAACATAGTTTAATTTTTTTTTATATTCAGAATAGTTTCTAAGTAAAAATAATCTTAACCCTTCAAAATTTTTGGTTGTTTTTGGTTAAGATAGGTTGGTTCGGGTTTAGCTTGATTTTGGTTAATTTGGAAAACTGAAACTAATCTAAATTAATCCAGATTTAAAGTGTCCTGGTATAAACTTTAAAATTTACCCATTACAGTTAACAACATAATGTTTGTAACGTATAAAAAAGGGGAAAAATGAATCTTAACCTTCCAAAATTTTTGGTTAGTTCAGATAATTACAGGTTAACATTAGTCTTGGTTACTTTCAAAAACTAAAATTAACCTGAACTAACCTGAACTAACCTGACCTAGATTTATTAATTAAAAAATGTTATTGTCCAGCAGAGACCACGTGGAGGCGGGACAAGCTCTGCCAGGAAAGGATATTGGGGAAGGTCAGAGTTAGTAAGGAGGGGGGTGGTTTAGTGCTGCAAAAAAAATATGGTTAGTAAAATTATAATTCCAAAATATAAATAAAATGAATTAGGATTATAAATTCGATGGGAAAAGGGTATTGTTAGGTGCCAAATGAATAGAGGAAAAAGGCGGCATAAAGAAATATGCAATAAAAGAAAATTATTAATGTTTTTCCTCATAATCTTAAAAGGGAGGGGGGTAAACTTGTCCCACGTATTTAAAAAAATCATGGAACATGTTTTTGTGATTGGTATATTTCTTCCGAAACAAAAGTTCCGCCAAGTAGCCGGGGAAGTGTTCTTCGCACCGACCAAATCGCGGAACATTTCCACGTAAATCCCTCCAAGCCCTTTCAATATTTTGAGTGTGAGCTCCACTGTCAGGATCTACGAAATTCTGTGAATGATTCACAGTCAGGTGTTGGAAACCTTCGTCTGCTAAGCAGTCGTAAGCTTTCCAACAATCTGATATGATCGTAGTTCCTGGTAGTATCCAATTTCGGATGACTTCCAAAAGAGTCTCTTTTGATCGTTCGGCAACGGGAACAAGAAAGAGCCTCTTTGTTTCCCGTTCTATCCCTACGAAAATCCACTGTCCGTCAATAATTCTATCCCTATTATATTTCCTTTTACCCATCTTACATTCATCTATTTCAACAATTTTTCCTTCCCCGCCCAATTTTTCTGAATTTTCCATAATTGTAACTAGGCAAACTTCTCTGCAAAAATTTGCCCAATTAACAACCGTTTCAGAGCTTAATCCTACTTCATTTATTAGCCACTCCTGTTTGGGCTTCACTGCAATCCACCAAAATACAAACTCACAAACTTTAGTCCACGGTAATTTTGCATTTTCAAAAAATGTTACCTTTTTTGTCCCGACCGTAAAAGGACATTTTTTCCGTTTCGAATTGTTTTCGCCGACTAGAATGGATTTGGTACAGCGATACCGAAAACCATAAAGTTTGCAAGGTACATTGCAATTGGGACAAACAGGAGTGGTTAATGTAAAAACGCCATGTACCTTAAGAAAATTCCTTAGGCGATCTTCATTTTCTAAAAGCTTTAGAATTTCTTTCAAAGAAGGAGAACACCCGGAACACAATTCTTGCCCTTCTTCTTGCATTTTTTTTTTCACGCGACACTTTCTACTAACGGACATAAGCAATATGATCAATTCATATTATCCGCTTAAAACTACTGGTATTTGGAGGGAAAGAAAAAAAAGCAACTATAATCCTTAAAACCTTTAATATTTAGAGTCAAAATCGCACATCAAAGTAACGGTATTTGAAGGGAGACAAACAAAAGTAACTATAATACTTAAAACCTTTAATATTTAGAGTCAAAATCGCATATCAAAGTACAGGTATTTGGAGGGAGACAAACAAAAGCAACTATAATCCTTAAAACCTTTAATATTTAGAGTCAAAATCGCACATCGAAGGCATAGACATAAGAGTAATTCAGTACTTCAATAATCAAAGGAAAGGGAAAAATTCTTTTTGGAACCTTTTCTTTCCAATTCAAACAGAAAGAGAAGAATATATAAAGAAATCGTTTTTGCAATCTGGCAACATCGCCGACTTCAACAGTACGCCATCTTTAGCGAACTGTGCAAACTATTATTTGTCATTAGCGGTATTTTCTTTTGATTTTGTTGTGATTTTTGTCGTGATAATTTTTCGTATTTTTTCGATAAAAAAAGTGCATATTTTTGAATTTTTGTATAATAGAGAAGCTTCTATCACTGTGAAATTCGTTGTTATAATAAAAGTTTAACGATTTAGTGAAAAAAAATGAACCTAAAGTGAAAAGTTATTTTCCCTCTTTTCCGCAAAATTGAGGAAAAATTTTGGAAAACCGAGGTCAGAATCGTGTTCTACGACCTCGAAATAGGGGGTATGTATCAAAATTTTTTCAAAAAAAAGTCGTTTTCCTATCATTTCACTCTTTACGAATTTTTTCCTAATATTTTATGGTGTAAAAATATTTTTCAAGAAAAATGAATCAAATAATATTGCTATATTTTAACAGAACATAATATTAATATAGTAGTGTCAATTTTAAGGTAGTTTATTACTACACCAATATCATTGCACAGGAGAGTTGAAACTTTAGGCTCAGTGTAAAAAAACTGCAAAATTGTTTATAAAGAATAATAGTTTATTTTATATAAAATCATAAAAATATTGTTGGGGCTATGCCTAATAAGTATAAGAGTAGTAATGTTTATAAGAGCTATAGAAACAATTTACCGATTTTTTAAATAAATATATTATTTTTTATTATATTATAGAAATAAAAAACGTAAAAATTGAAAGGGGTACGTAGCACCTCCACCATTACGCTATATAATTAATTCAGCTTTATTTTATATTTGTTTTAGGTATTTATATATTGACTCTTATTCCGATTTGTGATATTTATTCATTTTGTTAACATATAAGATGATTCTGCCAATTTTTCTTTTGGTTCATGCCGAATATTGACTGAAGTCTACCATGATCTAAGGACCTGCACCTGAATAAGTCCTCCAGCTAATGAAGATCTTTACCTGTATGTTGATTACGACATCCACTATGACTTTACATTTGTGCGGTGCCAAAGAATTCAAGTTCCTTTTTGTTTTTAAAGATATTTTATTTTTTCTATATAGTTATTTAAAATGTATTTTATATTATTATTATTTATGTTGTTATATAGAAAAATATTTTTCCTAAAGGCCACTAGAAATTATTATTATGTTTTTAAAGATTTTTTTTTATTTTGTTAAACACATATGCTTTCAAATGTGAAAATTTGAGACAATTAGAACAAAGTTGTGAAAATTAGTTGCTTTGCTCTGGCTTTTTTGAGTTTCTGTATTTAGGACCAACGGTGAATATAATATGTGTATTAAGCCGTAGACTTTATATAATTATTCTGTTATTTCTCTTTAATATGAAACGATATGTCCCTTAAAATTTATGTTTTTGTTTTTTGTTATTATCTGTAAGTAACCTAAAAAGCTTATATTCATTATATATATTTGTTGTTTTTTTGGGAAAATAATTTTTTGTTTAATGTATATTTTTGAAAATATTGTTTAATTTTGTTATATTTATATACGATTTTAAATGTAGACATTTGGGAAATTTAGGGCAAAGTTGTGAAATACTTGGCTTTGCTCTGACTGTATTTATGACTCGACACTTCTTATAATGTGATTTTTTTATATAATGGAACTCAGTTTTTCCTTTTTTGTAAGACAGCAAGACATTAAAATGTATTAGTTTTTGTAAGTATTAAGAAGACCTAATATATTATTTTTTGCCTTATATTTTTACCAAAACTAGATTGAAATTATTATTTCTTTGTTCACATACTAACATTGTTATAAAGAATATTTAGTATTTGTATATAGGCATATTTTGTAAATGTAACAAAACATACTTGTTGAAATTTATAGAACCCTTCTACCGATTTGTTTCGGCTGTACATTTTTTTTTGTTTTTTCCTATTTAACATATCACATTTTCTCAATAAATTTTATTGAGAGTAACATACCATAACCCTTACAAAAATGTAATGGTATAATAATCTTTACACTTTCAAACTATCAATTTCAACAATTTAAATAGTTTTGATATTAAGATGGTTTTAATTTTCTTGATTTAACTTAAAAATGCAATATAACGAAACAAAAATATATGAAATCAAGAACAACTCAAGCCAGAGTTTGTTACAATGTACATAGCTAAAATATTTTGTTGATAATAATTGAAATGTTAATTTTTGCAAGTTTTCAAGACTGTTGTTCATAAATATTCAGAAAATATAAATTTAATAAAAAACTGTATTGTGTTATATTCCTGAATATGTAATTTTTTTATGTGATATATTAATATTTTGACGTTTTATGCTTTTGTTGTATTTATTTCTGTTAATAAACTTTTTTAATACGACAAAAGTAAAAAAACGTCAAAAATTAATATTCCTTAATAAATAAATAACAATTTCCCTCGTGCGCATTACTTATAGCACCACCGTTGGGGCCGACACCATCGATTTTTTACGTCATAGCCGTCTCGACCAATTAGCACGTACATAACGTTTCTTATATTTCATGTTTTGTGGTTTGCAGTGAGACTGACTTCGCGATAGTTGTTGGTAATACAGAGCGGCCGCAAGAAAATTTGTTGCAATTAGTGGAGACATACAAATTATTCTAAAGTTTGTGAGATCCTAAAGACATAAATTATTTTAAAAAGGAAAAAAAGGTGAATGCGTGGAATGAAATTCTGGCAATGGTCGTAAAAATTGCAGAAGGCGGCGAGAAGAGAATTTGAGGTTTGCTTGTCTTGAATCGAAATGAGCAGTTAAAAATATGTTTCTCTTTTTGAGATATCAAATATTTAAAATCCAACCGAGGCATTTGGGTGAAAGTGAAAACATTAAAGCCACAATGTATCAAACTGATAAAGCTGCTGTTTGTTCTTCGTTATCAGACATAGTAGAACAGGTCTACTTTTTTCGTTAACTGTGTATTAAATAAAGATTTGTAAGAAACTCGCATGGTACCCTCAAGCTGTTTAGGATCAAACGAAATTTGCAAGCACGGCTTTTGTTTTGCCACTAATTCTGGGACAATTACGGACTTACTTACGTAGAACTCACTGTCCGTCCATTACGTGGATCAAGGAGCTTGAGGCGTAAAGCTCACCTATCTGCAGACTTTATGCATTTTTATAGAAAAGCCTGTCACCGTTAAGTCGTCTTTTTTTAACGCAAAGCAATTTAAGGCATAAAATAAAACATTTTTAGACAAACCCTGTACAGGGTGAGTCAACGATTGGATGAAGTAAGTTTGTGCCTTTTCGGTGAAATTAACAAAGAAACTATATTTATTGTTTGATACAGTTTATTTTTACGCAGATTTTAAAAATATTTAGGACTCTACAGGGTGAGCCAAAAAACTAGGACAGCATAAAGTTGTATTTTTTTAAATAGAATACCCTATATACGAATCGTATTTTCGATTTAGCTTATAATTTTAAATCTTTTTTATTAAGGATTTACTATAACAAAACTTTATAGTTTCTGAGATAATTAAGTTTAAAGAAAAAAAGTCACATTTTCAAGCATCAATTCAATCCTAAATAACGTTTTCAATTTTGTGACAAATATATTCAAATTTGGAATTTAGCAAGGCCAAGGACAAGTTAACATAATTTTTACCTAATATTTGCAATGAAAGCTACAGGGTGTTGAACACATCGGCTCAAATTTGAACAAGTTTAAATGAATAAATATCTTTTTTTTTAATGGTACACCCTGTATATTTTCATGTTATTTAATAGAGTAATAAAAACCCTAAAAGTTTTATTCAATATATCCTATACCTATTTATAATAGTTTTTGAGATATTTCAGTTTATCTTATTTTCCATACTTTTTTACAGAGTCTTCATTATCATAGTAGCCATGGCAAAAACAATGTAAAAGAACATTTTTCTGTGTGTCAAATTTATAACCGCAATCGCTTCTTTTGGTTTTTATGTAGTGTAGTTTGGTTTTTTTTGCATTCATCTTATATTGTAAAATGAATTTTCCAAAGAATGAGTTAATAGATATGATTTATACAATAGGGGAGGCTCAAAAAAACTGCCTTCTTGCTCAAAGAATTTACAAAATGAAGTATCCTGATCGACGCCAGCCTAATACCCATACCTTTCAAAACTTAATGCAAAGATTTGATTCTTATGGTACTGTTGATTATCCAAAACGTAAAGTGGTCAACAAACCAGTAACTAATGAAGAAAAAGAACTACAAGTATTGTTAAATGTTCAGGAAAATCCTTATATTGGTAGCTGTCAGTTAGCAGCATTATGTGAAACATCACAATCCACCGCTAATCGTACTACCAAGAAATATAGGTCATCCATATCACATGGAATTACACCAAGAATTGCATGGACAGGATTTTGAAAGTCGTGTAAACTTTTGTCGTACAATAAATGCGGAGATTCAATTAAATCCAAATTTATTATGCAAGGTAATGTTTAGTGATGAAGCTACTTTTAGAAGTAATGGTGCCGTAAATAGACGCAACATGCATTATTATGCCACAGAAAACCCATTTTGGATTAGAGAGGTGCAACATCAAAACCACTGGTCATTAAATGTTTGGTGTGGTATTCATCATAGTCGAATTATTGGACCCCACTTTTTTAATAAACCACTAAATGGCCATAGTTACCTGAACTTTCTACAAGAAGAACTACCCCAACTGCTTCAAGGTCTCGATAGGGATGAGCTCGACAGTATGTGGTTCCAGCACGATGGTGCGCCTCCGCATTACCATCGTGAAGTTCGTGCGTTTTTGGACCAACGATATCCGCAAAAATGGATTGGACGTGGGGGTTTCATTGAGTGGCCACCAAGGTCTTGCGACATCACCCCATTAGATTTCTTCCTATGGGGTTATATTAAAAATAAAGTGTATGTTAATCCACCAACAACAGTGGAAGATATGCGAAACAGGATTAGGGATACCTGTAGAACAATAACGCCACTAATTTTGTCCAGGGTCCGAGAAAATCTGCAAAAAAGACTAAATTTGTGCATTGCACAAGAGGGTCGTTTATTCGAACACTTATTAAAAAGAAATAATTAGTCTCAGTATTTAATAGGTATTTTTTTTTGTTTCAATTTAGTATAAAAGTAAATATGTATTTGCCTTGTCGTTATTGTTGTGTTAATTTTTTCACATTATGTTTAATTAAACTATTGCCGTTGTAATATAACGAATAATGTATTTCATCATATTTAACCACATTTTGTTTGTTTCTGTAGTTTCTTTTTATTATTTTACGTGGCTACTATGATAATGAAGACTATTTCTGTAAAAAAGTATGGAAAATAAGAAAAACTGAAATATCTCAAAAACTATTACATATAGGTATAGGATATATTGAACAAAACTTTTAGAGTTTTTATTGCTCTATTAAATAACATGAAAATATACAGGGTGTACCATTTAAAAAAAAATATTTATTCATTTAAACTTGTTCAAATTTGAGCCGATGTGTTCAACACCCTGTAGCTTTTATTGCAAATATTAGGTAAAAATTATGTTAACTTGTCCTTGGCCTTGCTAAATTCCAAATTTGAATATATTTGTCACAAAATTGAAAACGTTATTTAGGATTGAATTGATGCTTGAAAATGTGACTTTTTTTCTTTAAACTTAATTATCTCAGAAACTATAAAGTTTTGTTATAGTAAACCCTTAATAAAAAAGATTTAAAATTATAAGCTAAATCGAAAATATGATTCGTATATAGGGTGTTCTATTTAAAAAAATACAACTTTATGTTGTCCTAGTTTTTTGGCTCACCCTGTAGAGTCCTTTTTAAAATCTGCGTAAAAATAAACTGTATCAAACAATAAATATAGTTTCTTTGTTAATTTCACCGAAAAGGCACAAACTTACTTCATCCAATCGTTGATTCACCCTGTATACATTATTGTTAAAAAATAACATTTAAAGTCATAAAAATTGTTCAAATTCTTTAACGACATTAAAATACGCCTTCGTTAAAGTGTGTTTACGCATCCAATTTTAAGCTTTCAGCAAAGAAGTATTTCCTTAATAAATCACAGTTCATATCTCTGGCGCAATAGTTGGTAAATAGGTTTTATCACCCTTATCCGTTTAGTTCGAAAATGGGCATAAAAGCATAACTAACCCATGACGAATGTTTTTCCTTCAATTGGCCCAAAACGAGGTTCAAATTTAGAAGAATCACAATCTCATTTTAAACACCGACATTACGTCATGAAAATTACCGATTAAAAAAATGCTTCCGGACAAATAATGGCATCAAATAAACTATTTTAATTAAAAAATTTTCATCTCTCGGGTATATAAGTGATTAACAAATACTATAATTTTAAAATAACGCACCCTCTACCATTCATTTCTCATTCACAAAGCTCACAGAAACAAAGGGTGTGGTGGTTTATATATGTATATATTTTAAACACCCAATGGTTCCTAAAACTAATCAAAATAAAGGCTGCACCTAGTTCCGTTGGAATTAAAGGACGTTATTGTTACTGCTTATCGGAAAATTGGGTACCAAACTATTCATTAAATAATTTAAATATAATTTAGATGATAAATCTTAACTAAAGCAAATTGTTACCATTTTAAAGATCTTCAACGGGTGGATAAATGTAATTTCATTTTTGCACTCATAGCGAATTTTTCATCTAATTTTAACGGATTCAACCATATCTTTAAATATATTAGAGAAAATCTACCTTGCCATGAAATAAACTATTGACTGTGGGTTGCGTAGTATTCTTCAACATCTTCTTCTTCTTCTTCTTCTTCTTCTAGGTACAACCAAGTTCTGTTATCTATACAATGCCTCATCAATCCTCGTTTGAGGTCGAAATCCAACTGTCTCTCCATCTTTTGGGAGGGCGTCCAGGCGGCCGTTTGGTGTTTGGTTTATCTCTCATCACGGTTTTTGCTAGTCTGTCATCGTCCATTCGTTCCACGTGATCTCTCCACTGCCTACGACGGTTTCGAACCCACTTCACAACATCCCCCACTCCGCTGTCCTCGCGTATTTTTGCGTATCTTATTCTATCTCTTAAACTTGTTCCCGTGATCATTCTCAGCGTTTTCATTTCTGGGGTTCTCATAATTTGTTTTGTCTTTGTGGTTTCATTTCTTGTTTCTGCGCCGTAGGTCAGTATCGGTATTACACAGACCTTGTAAATTCTTGCTTTGCTCTCAACCTTCATATCTTTATTGTTCCAGATTATGTCTCTTAGTTGGCCTGATATCATGGCCGCTTTGTTGGCCTGTGTGCGTACTTCTTCTGTTACTGCCCTGTTATTTGTTATATGTACTCCTAGGTATTTAAACTTCCCAACCTGTTCGATATGTTTGTCATCAACCATTAGTTTGCATATTACCGGTTCTTTTGCTATTACCATTGTTTTGGTTTTCTCCACAGATATATTCATATTATACTGTTTGGCTGTTCGATTGAGATGGAAAAGCATTCTTTGTAAGTTGTCCTCGCTATCTGCTGTCCAGGGCAACATCGTCTGCAAAGCATATAATCTGAACGGTGTTGTGTCCCATTGGGTACCCAATATTTGTGCTTTTAACCTCATCAATGATTTCGTCCATGATTACATTGAAAAGTGTTGGACTTAGGCTATCACCCTGTCTTATTCCTATGGATAGAGGGATTTCCTCTGTTAGAGTGTTATTTGTTTTAATTACCATGGTGTTTTTGGAATTCAGTTCGTGTATAGAAGAATATAAATTTCTTAAAAATATTCACAAATAAACGATTATCACATGGGAGGACGAGGTTTCCTTATATTTTGAGTATAAAAATTGATCAAAAGGTTTTTGATAGGGTCATAAATTCACTGACCTTCAAACGCAACAAATTTTATTATCAAAAAAATATTTTAGTTTATTATTAAGAGGAACACTTTTCAAATATCCCTTGTATTACATTTTTGTTAAATCAAATATTTTGATGAAGTTAACACACATAAACTTACGTGTCAGATGACACATCCATTTTCATAATTGAGAGATTCAAGCTGAAACATTTCAAATTATTTAAGCGTATTTGTAATGTGGATAGTCAAAAACCTATCAAAGAATGCAATAATTTAGATGAAATTTGGCGCAGCTACCGCATTCCTTATTCACTTTCATTTTCCAATAAAATCTCAAACCGAAACTAATAATAAATCGACCCGTACTATTAAAAAAATTGAACCTATTGAAAACAGGTTCAACGACCCCCTGCAGTGGTCTCGTTCGGTAATTCAACATCATCACGGATCCATCTTTTGGCAAACATCCTATTCAGTTTTTTTGACCCACTTTCTTGATTATATCTACCTTGCACTTTGTACGTTATATAACAAGATACAGGGACATTTGGAAACTACATTTTGGATA
This sequence comes from Diaprepes abbreviatus, assembly GCA_034092305.1. Classification (NCBI taxonomy): domain Eukaryota; kingdom Metazoa; phylum Arthropoda; class Insecta; order Coleoptera; family Curculionidae; genus Diaprepes; species Diaprepes abbreviatus. The sequence continues at coordinate 383,985 of JASJET010000017.1, read as the reverse complement.
TCATATTGCAATCTCTTACAAGCATATGGTCATGACTATTATTTGTCAGACATTGAGAGGATTGAGATTATGCCGAAAAATAAATTTATCCAAAAAATCATTTGTTCACTGTTGGAAAGAATATTTTTAGTGTTCTTTATTATAATACTTATTTTAAATATATTTTTAAGACTGCTATTTTGAATTATTCGAATTTAGGACTTTTCTTATTAATTTTAGATGTCTAAGAATGTTTGTAACAAATTTCCAATTGTTTGCTTTAAATTTGTAGACCTTTATAAGGAAAAAATCCTTTTTTGATTCTGTCAAGCCTTCGAGAATTTATTTTTCTCTTCTTCAGGGCATCTCAACAATATTAATTTCAAAGTTAGAATGTTAAACTGGCCTAAATAGTGAAGGATATACGAATCCGTAAAACAATGGCGTAGCCAAGTGTGAGGTTTAGAGAGTTTCTCTTTTTTGCTAAACTTCACACTTGGCTACGCCAATGTTTTACGGATTCGTATACCCTTCGCTACTTAGGCCACCCACGCCACTGTTTTCGGTTGACACCTAACATTTGTCACTATAAAATGGTAAAATACTCAAGTGAGATATTATGCTGTTTCGTGATTTTTGAAAATTTAATCAAATTTTAAGTGTCCTATCATATTATGCCTTTAAATATAATTAGAAAGTTGCAAAGTAATTGGTCACCATAAAACAATCAATTCTCGGTAAATTGGAAACTATTTGCCTTAATAAATCCACTTTTCATCATGGAAAATATTCTTAGAATCGTTTTCAAAGAAAGTAGTAAGCACGTTTTGAAGAAATTGCACGAAAATCACTACAAAATAATATTTACCTAACAACGTCGCTTTTGACAGCGATGATGTTTGCTAACAAGTGACGTCACGCACTTTGATTGATGTTCGTTACCACGTAAAATAAAGAAAAATATTTAGTTTTAAGGATTTCTTTTATGAAAACTACCATTTCGTGACAAAATTATATTTTTATTTGAATACAGTCAACATCCTTATTATATATAAGGTATAAATTCCGCGACACATCGGTAGGATAATAAAAAAGTCGGCTGGTTTGTTTTGCTCTTGGTTCGACACAACAACTATTTGAACATGGCAAAAAAAAATTGATTTATTTATTACTTACTAAAATCTTAATTTTTTTAAATGTTCGATTTCTAGGTCATAAAGGAAAAAAGTTCTGAACAAACAGAGAAACGGAGGTTTTACACAACTAATCGTCTATTTTCTATGATATTATGGAGAGATGAAAATATGGTAGCTGTTGTCCTCTAATGATATCAACTTCAAGCAAAAATATCGACCTCACATGAACAGACGGAAAAGCAGACATTTTACGCAAATAATTTTCTATTTCCTTCGATGTAACCTAGAAAGAAAGAAATGGAAGCTGATATTCTCCAATAATTTCAGTGACTTCAAACAAAGAAAATACGATTTGTAATCTAAACTAGCCAGAACAGACGGTGAAACAGGTTTTACATAAATAATCTTTTATTTCTTATTATATAACTAATAGAGGAAGAAATGGAAGCTGTTGTCCTATAATAATTTCAGTAACGTCAAGCAAAAAAATACTGTATCTAGTTTGTATTAATCTGAACAGACGAGAAAACAGAGGTTTTGCACAAATAACCTTCCATTTCTTTTGATGTAACCAAGAAAGGACGAAATGGAAGCTGTTGTCCTCCAATAACTTCAGTGATTTCAAATAAAGAAAATATGATTTATAACCTGAACTAACCTCAACAGACGTTGAAATAAAGTTTTTATACAAATAATTTTCGATTTAATACGATTTAACTAAAAGAGGAAGAAATGGAAGCTGTGGTTCTAAAATAATTTCAGTCACTTCAAACAAAAAAAATTCTAAATATAATTGGAATTAACCTGAACAAACAATAAACACAAAAACAGAAGTTTTACACGATCAATATTCTATTTCCTTTGATGTAACCAATAAAGGAAGAAATGGGAGCTGTTGTCTTCCAATAATTTCAATGACTCTAGAGACAAAGATTTTACACAAATAATCTTCCATTTCATATGATATAACTAAGAAAGGAAGAAATGAAAGCTATTGTTCTATAATAATTTCAGTGTTCAGTAACCTGAACAGATGAAAAAACAGAGGTTCTACACAAATAATCTTCTCTTTTTTTTATTTAACCAAGAAAGGAAGAAATGGAAGCTGATGTCTTCCAATGATGAAAAAATATGGTTTGTAGCCTGAACTAACCTGAACAGAAGGTGAAATAGAGATTTATACAAATAATCTTCGATTTCATGTGATATAACTAAAAGAGGAACAAATGAAAGCTGTTGTCAGATAATGATTTCAGTCACTTCAAACAAAAAAAATATTACATATAATTTGAATTAACGTTAAATGGAAATAGAGGTTTTACACAAATAATATTCTGTTTTGACGTCGATGTAAACAATAAAGGAAGAAATGGGAAGTGTTGTTCTTCAATAATTTCAGTGACTTTAGAGAAAGAAAATACTGTATGTAACCTAAACTAACCAGAACAGCTGATGAAACAGAGATTTTACATAAATAATCTCCGATTTCATATGATGTAACTAAAAGAGGAAGAAATGGAAGGTGTTGTTATATAATGATTTCAGTGATTTCGGACAAAAAAAAATCCTGTTTATACCCGGATTAACTTGAACAGACACAAAACGGATGTTTTACACAAATAATCTTTTATCTTTTTGATGTAACTAAGAAAGAAAAAAATAGCTGTTGTTCTCCAATGATTCCATTGACAATAAACCAAAAAAATATGGTTTGCAAAATGAATTAAACTAAACAGATGATAAAACAGAGGTTATGCATAAATAATCTTCCATCTCCTATAATGCAACCAAGGGAGAAAGAAATGCTGATTTCCCTTTTCTTATATTACAATAAAATGTATAAAATTGTTCCTCTTTTAACCTAATTTTACACATTTTTTTTTACTTACCAACACATCAATTTAAATATTTTAGTCAATTTTATGTTGACATTTTCATGATTAAATTATCTTCATTTCCTACTAATCCTTTTCTTGATGCATGTAGCAATTTAAATATATAGTAGATAGAAGTTTGGCTAGTGTAATTTGATTTCTTTAAGTTTTTCATGTAATGATTGCCTTCCATTTCCTTCGAACTTTCCGATACCCCTCGTAACAAATACAGTAGAAATATTCTCATGCCAAAAAAAAATTTGCACGGCTTACCACAATTTGCATTCGCTATTCTTGCATGGAGATAGTTCTTTCTTTATCTGTTTCTCATGACGTTGAATAGAATACATTACTAGAGGGGACAAGGTTTAACATTATTTTCTACTTTTTTTGCTTTTTATTCTTGCGAGTTGTAGAGTTTCAGTGATGGATTTGAACATGACATTGATATATAGTGGTAATCTCTTTGAAGCTTCTTTACTTGTTGAAAAATATTTTACGTTAACTGTAAACATGAAGTCGCTCTTTATTTTATAGAGCTTTATAGGTATTTATAAAAATGAAATATTAACATATCAGTGTTTTTTTATGGAAGTGGAGAAAAAAGGAAAAGAAAGTTTTAAGTAAAATGAATGAAAACTGCTTTTTAAATGACATGGTTTAACGATGTAAATGTAAAGTTTCAAAGCACTTGTGTTAGGCTATTACTTTTCTTTTTAAATAAACAAAAGTAAACCGACTGATGCTGTAACAAAAACTAGAAAGTACAAGCTTTTTATGTGAATATCTAGAAGGTATGGTGTTATAAGACTACATAAGTCATAAGTTTACAGTATTATGAGTTTCCTTGATTGCTCTCCGTTTTTTTTTTTAAATCTTTTAAACATTGCATTTGTTTATAACAATTTTGTAAATAATAGCAGTTAAAAATTTAAAAAAATATATTATTATAAAAGTTTTAGCTATAAAAAAATCGAAATAATTTTAAAAAATCCTAGATTGTTTTATTTACATTTGTAATTTTTTTTTGATGCCTTCATTTGTTAATAAAAAAGTGAAAAATCTAAATTTTTCAATTTTTCCAACGGGGATCTTTTCTAAAGCCTTCAAAGAGTAGCTCTAAGAAGTGAAAAAAATCCCAGGTTTTTAGTTTACAAATTATCTGGGTTTTTATGTTAACTTTCAACTAGCAAAAATTAATTACTTATCAAAAGCATAGTTAATTGAAAAATTGGGATAAAATTTGATTTTCAACGGAGTATTGTTTATTTATGTGTCTAGATAATGCTCAATTTTCTTTCCTTAATATTCATATTTAATCGGTTTTTATAAAAAAAAAAGTGAACCGATTTCTAAAAGTGCGCTAAAAAGTGAGGCTATAAAACATATGAAATTGAAATTTTTGAAGTCGGCGCCAAACTAATACCTGACAAAATGTGATTCGCATAAACAGATTAAAAATACTTTATTTGTAATTGCTTTCTTACCATAATTTGTATATATTAGTAGTTATTTATTTTATTTAGAAATAATTTGGCGCCGACTTCAAAAATTTCAATTTCACATAAAAATTTATAGTTGTTTTTTGCTTTTAAGCTCACTTTTAGAACTCAGTTCAATTTTTTTTATCAAAGTTTTATTTTTCGATTTTTAGTTTTGAATTCATTATGATATCCATAAATTATTTGAACTAGGTACTAATCGAAATTAATGTACCTCGCAATGACTCCAAGGTGGCAAAAAAGTACCCATTTTATCCAAAGTTGTAAATCACTCTAAAATGAACCACTAAATATTCTTTGATTCCTATAGTTTTTCAAATACCAGTGAAATTGTGTCAAACAAATATTTAGTCTGTCATAGTAAATTCACTATCTTAAATTTCAAATTAATTTTAGGTTGGTAATATAGGCGCCAAAACCTTCCAATATCGATATTTAAAGAACTTGAAACGTGGATTTCTTAGCCCGACATATTTGTTATACTGCATATTGAGTTTGGATACGCCCCAAGAACTCCGCAATATCAATTTTAGACAAAACCGGAAAATATAAAATTTTCTGTTTCTCATATTGTATCTCATCAATCTAATAGTTGTAAAAAGTTAACTTCATATTCGTAATACACGACCCCGAAAATCCCTAAATACCAAATCTGATAAAATACGAATAAGGTAAAATTTTCAACCCACCATATTGGATCTGCCATATTGAGTTTCAAAAAAATAATTTAAACGTCTTAATCTAATCTAAATCTAAACCCTTCAAAGCCCTCCAGTAATAATTTTGGATGAAATCCGGAAATCTAAAATTTTTAGACCATCTTATTGCATCTGACATATTAGATTTTCTTAAAATAATTTTATATTCGCTATTTACATCCTCAAAAACGATTTACTCCCACCTTTGAACAAAATTAAAAAATGTAAAATTTTTAGTCCGCTATATTGGATTCGCCGTATTAAAACCTGTAAAAATATTGTTAAATTCCTAAGTTTACACCCTCAAGAACCCTCTATATCAGTTTTTGAGAAAATCAGAAAATGTAAAATTTTTAAGACGCTATATTGAACTCACCAGATTGTTTTTCAAAAAATACTTTAATTTCGTAATTAACACTAACAAAAATCTCCCAATACTGATTTTAGACAAAAAAGAGATGTAGAATCTTTAATCCGCCATCTTGGATCCGCCATATTTATTTTTTTTTTTAAATAATTTCAGATTCGTAATATACAATCCCAAAAACTTCCTCATATCAGTTTTGAAAAAAATTGGACAAAATTCTTTTTTTTTCCGCCATACTGAATTATCTAAAAATAATTTTAGATTCGTTATGTACGACCCCGAAAACTTCCCTGTACCAATTTTGGAAAAAATTGGACAAAATGACTTTTTGGCCGCAATATTGAATTTTTTAAAAATATTTTGGATTCGTTATGTACGACCTCGAAAACTCCCCCACATCAATTTTGGAGAAAATCGGCCAAAACTAATTTTTTTGTCTGCCATATTGGATCTGCCATATTGAATTTTTTAAAAATAATTTCAGACTTGATATGTACGATCCCGAAAATTCCCCCATACCAATTTTGGAGAAAATCAGACAAAATTTTTTTGCCGCTATATTGTCAGCGCCATCTTGAATGTTACTGCACCGATTTCATTTAAAAAAATATGGGACCATCGCAGCAACTTCCTGAACATAACGTAAAAAATTTCCTTCAAATCGGTGCCGCCGTTCCAGAGTAATCGGTGTACATACATTAAAAAAAAATACATAGTCGACGAATTGAGAACCTCCTTCTTTTAAAAGTCGGCTAAAAATAATTTTTATTGTTAAAGTATCTGAACTGGTCAAAGCACTGGAGCGTCACTACCCGTTTTAAGCCTAATTTTCACCCCAAAATTAAAATTATTAGTATTTTCGGTACAGTTCCGGGAGGTGAGACTTTTCTTAAGGAAATTTCCTACTTCTTAATGATATTTTTTTGTCGAATTTCAGATATCTCAAATGGTTTTGAGATATTTTCAAAAAACCACAGCACTTTTTTTTTACTAGTTTGTTTTTAACTTTTACAGTTTTTGCCGGCCCCTCTCCAAAATTTTCATAAACTTTCTAGATGCTTTTACGAATCGAATGACACTTCAACCATAATTTTCGGGCTTGGAGAACAGGTTTTCGGTAAAATGGCCGTTGTCAAGTAAACTACAAATTCTGATTTTTTCTTATGACGATATATTAAAAATATTTTGTGTTCTACGAAACCAAATATGTTAATTAAAGTGGGACAGTCATTTTAGAAGAGTTTTCTCGTTGTGCATTGAAAGAGATGAAGATCAGTTTGATCATTTGTTAAAAAAAATAGTTTCTTAATTTTTTTAAATTGAGTTTGTTATTTGTCTAATAAAGTATGTATTTGCTAGTTATGACTATATTTTTTTAGTAATTAGTGTTTCTTCATCAACGTCTACCATTCAAAAATAAATTGCAAAAATTTTATGTCCAAAATTGAAAATGCTAAGTTATTAAGAAACTATAAAAGATAGGTAAAAAAATCGACTTAGAAAAAGTGTCAAGTTAATAAGTAAATTCCTAATTTATAAATTAAATGTAATATAAAATAGTTGTTCACTTATTTTTTACTTTTTAATGAAATTTTTGAACCACGAACTTGAAATATAAAACTGGACTGCTCGTGTTCCATATCTCCCTTATAAAAAAAATGACCCCACCGTGCTCCGTGCCATTTGGTGCAAATAATTGCTTTGGCAACAATGAATTCCCTAAGTTTTGATATTGACTGAATACTTTTCATTTTGACAAAAATTTATTTTTGATTTTGCTGTTTTGTGGATTTTATCACATTTTATGTAACGTTTTCCTGAAAATTTCAAACAGGAATGTGAACTTTAAGGTTTTTTTTGTATTTTAAAAAATGTGATTCTTCATCGTAAGACGTGCAAATATCTCATCTGGTAAATTGGAATTTATTTAATTGGTAAGTTATAAAGCATTCAATAATAATTATATAAAATTTTACCTTAGAATCAAATTGTAAATCTAAGGGTAACAAAGTTTAAGCTTATAGATATGATGTATGATAATTTTTAAATGTTATCAATATTTTAGTTTTCTAAGAAAAAAGAATCTTCAACTTCAAGAGCTGAAGCAAATTTGTCATGATCATAATTCTTTTATACATCAGATAAGTAACTCTGTTCAGAGCATTTTTCTGGAAATTGTTTTATACAAGAAGATAAGCAAAAAGTTTGTGTTGTGCTTCTTACAAATAAACTGTCTGAAAAAAACTACGAAGCACTGTTTGATGTAAATATCTTGAAGCAACTAAACTTGGACTTAATAACATACACTGGCTCTACAAAAAAAAATCCTGAATTAGGTGTGCATTAACCAACAACAATATTGTTTTACCATAAAGTTAATGTTCCACTGACATATAAAGCTGAATATCAAAACTGGTATGGTGTTAAAATTTAAAATGATTATATGTTTAAAAACCAATATGCCATATTAAAATAGAAATACATGATTGCATATAATATGAAATTTTTCAATATTATTAAACATGTTTGGAAATTACATAAATTTTACTTTTATGTATTTGTTTTGTCTAAAAATAAAATAATAACCTTTTGTTTGAATATGTTATTAATAAAACAAAAATTCTTGATTTTAGCTCAGATAGGAAATTTTTGTCATGAAAATCCTTTGCCAAAGTAGTGAGAAGCTGCGATTGATTACCATTTCAAAAATTCAACTCTAGGAAAGGTCAATTCCAGATCCTTAAACAGTTAAGTAAATTGAAAGTTTGACCTAGTGTAAAAATTAAAAGTTGCTAGTAAATCTTTATGTATATATTAAGATTAAAAATGATTGTATTAATGTAAAAATTCTCTTGTATTTACAAGCTTCTTTATATTTAAAGTGTCTTAATAAATATTATTTTGTTTACAGTTAAATATAAACTGCTTTAACACTATCCCCTTTAGAGTTTAATTTTTTTTTATATAAAAATGGTTTAGTACATAATGTTACTTTACTTCATTTAAATTAAAGCTCCGTTTTTATGAAGGAAATGTCAACATTATTATGAATGTTGTTAACACTATATAAATACCCAACATATCAGTTCCCTAAAAGCATCGAGAAGAAAGTAATTTTAACAAAGACCTAATCGAAGCTATTTTTAAATGATGAAACTATTTTACTTTGCAATAGATTATGTGAACATTTCGATACCTTACATTAAACAATATACTATATTAATTCATGATATAAAATTTAAAAAAAAATGCCTTAATACTTTTTTTCGTTAACTTCTTATACTCCGTCCGAATAAGGATGTAGATTATACTAGTTATTTACAAAAATACCCAGTGATTTGCACAATCTTTTCTAAAATAGTCTCGATTTGTTTTTGGCGCATATTTCACATTTTAGCTATTTTGCTAAATAACAGTTTTATTGTAAAAAATAAAATATGTAAACAGTCAGAAAAAGCATTTTCATTTATTTATAAGAACTGACATTTCATGCTTGTTATCTAAAAATAATAAAATTGTTACATATTTACGCTGTTCCAAAGAAGTTAAAAAGATTAGCTCTATTGGAGTTGCTTTAAACAGAAAAATTATAATTTTGAGGAAACTAAAAGTAGAAATTCAAATTAAATATTATTTTACAGAAACAATTATCCTGAGCAATTCTGTAAGCATATTTTTTGACATTATTTTTCCTTATCTCTTTTAGGACAGTGACATACTTATGTGTTAATACAGACTGAACAAAGATAGAAGATCCTTATTATGACATTCTCTTTTCCTTTACGCTTATAGAATCGCAGCCCTGCTCTTTTTTATTGAATATACTCAATTAACCTGTCAAGTAAAACAAGGAAGAGCGATTTATTGTTTTAGATATAGTATAGAAAGAGATAGTTATTGTCTAAACCTGTTAGTTAGAATAATAGAATTGACATTCATACACGACACATTCACGCCAATGTAAGAAACTAGCAGGGAATTCAATGTTGCCATACAAATTATTGCACCGAATGGCGACCAATAAGGGGGGGGTCAAAAATTATTTTCATGAGCAGTCCAGTTTTATATCTCATGTTCGTGTTTTGAACTCACTTTAATATTTAAAAATCCATTGGTACTCTCTTCCCATAAAAGGTTAAATAGAAACTAAATTTGTACAATTTATTTAACAATTCTGTTGAGCATTGTTTTATTCTCTCTTGCCAATATAATTTTATTTGCATAAAAGTAAAAGTTTAAGATGAGCTGACAGTAATTTGAATATGCAAATGGACCAGTTAATAATAAAATTATTTCTACACCATTTAAAGACAATGGCCTAGAAAACCGAAAGAAACCTGTCCCTTCGCATAGAAAAATGTCCCTTGGCTTGCGAAACCGGGTAATTACTGCCCTTTTTATTTATAAGCGTTTGTATTTTTCACAAAGAAGTCGTTTAGTCGTAAAGTACGCGGTCTATTGTAGTCTATTATCATTGTGACGTAATGGTCGTATGTTGACAGGGAATCGTAGGAAATCTATGAGATGGGAAAGGTTTCTAGATTTGCAGGCCTACTATGGTTAGTTTGTTTGTATTTTACGAATAAAATAATTTAAAACCAAATTTTTTTTCAATTTGTTTAAACAATGATTGTTTAAACCATTTTGATAATTGAAGTAAATATATTATATATAGTTATAGTATGCTTAATTATATTAATAAACAAAGATTCGCTTGGACAGTCTATAGCGCGCAGTATGCTGTAAGTACGATGCATAAATAACGTCATTTGTTTATAATAAAATAAATGCATGATGGGCACATGGCATTATGATATTTGAGTTCCATTATTCGCGGTACATCGGTTTAAATGAAATGATCAAAATCACTCCATTAGAAGCCGAGACAATGAAAATTTTTTTCAGATATGTATTTTGAATCTTCGAATTCAATTATAAAATGAAAGCTCCCCACCTCTCTTTTTTTTTCATTTTTCACGCACGTGGGCGATATTCTTTTCATTTTTTATTAAAGTTTCCGATAACATAAACATTTAAATATTTGTATCAAAAAAGAGCTCGGCAAGACAAAGTTTTTGGTTTAAGAATCAGGTCAGTATTGTTAATAGATTCACCATAACAGGCTGTCAACTTTGACAGTTTGTATCTCGGAAACCAATTGACGGATTTGAATTTTTTTTCACAAAAAAAAGCGTCTTTTCAAGTACTTTCAAACCATATATTGCAAAAAATATTCCATGAAAATCCGCCGAGATAATTTATTTGTTTATAAGCAAAAATATCAACAATATCTTTAAACAATTCCTGAGGGCGTCCAAATCATCCGATTTCGATTCTGAAAAAAAGCGTTAGAAAACTTGAGTTCCCTGCTATATGTCGAAAATAAATTTAAATACGTTAACGTGATATTTTAGACTCAGACAAACTTGAAAAATGGTCAGTTTTTGTAAACGAAATAGGATTGCAAAATTATTGTGGAAAAACTATCGATTCGATACTAACGAATTTTAGCGTGTTATTTTATCATGGCATAAAGTTTTCTTTGCTCTAATATGAAGGTCCTCAGAGAAATTTAAATGGTCGAAAAAAATTGATTAAAAACCTTCTTTTTTACCTTTCTTTTTTAATTATTACTATTTTTCAATAAAGGAAATATAGTTTGAGATTTCCGAGTAACCCTATCTTATGACAAATTTAATTACGAAACTTTTTTTCCTTTTCAACTTTCCTCTAAAATGAATACCTTCAAAGTTACACGAGAGAAAATTGAAAAAAAAAACGAGTTTTTTCGTTAATTTTATATTTTTATTAATAAAAACAATGTTGCCCAACTTTTTGAAACTACGCATAGCAAAATTATTGTTATTTAGGTTATTCTGAAGGCTCTCATGTAAAAATCTCCATGTTCCATTTCACATCCACCAAAAAACAGATAAGCCCTGGTCTATAAGCAGTTAATGGAAAGTTATTGATACTAAATTAAAGAATAAACTGTCAATTTTTTTTGGTATCTAAAAAAAAGCAACTCTTCATCGTGGGACATGCAAGACCTCATCTGATATATGGTAATTTATTTTATTATCACTAGTTAGTTTTAAAGCATTTAGTAATATTTATTTAAAATATTACCTTAGATTCAAATTATGAACAAATTTAGTCCTATGGATTGAAACTTCTTAATGTTACCAGTATTTTAGTTTTCCCAAAGACACGAAACTTAAATTTCAACGGCTGAAGCAAATTGATCTTGATTATAATTATTTTATACCAAACGACTAAATCTATTTAGAGCATTATTCCGGAACTAGTACGATACAAGGAGAAGATGACTAAAAAGTTGTTATTGGTGTACTTTCTACAAATAAACTGCCTGAGAAAAGCTGTGAAGTACAGTTTGATGTAAACATTTTGAAGCAACTTTGTTTGGACCTAATAACAACATAGGCTGGCTCTACAAAAAGCTTCTCATTTATACACTTCCCTGCACATGTTTTTGCCATACCTAGATAAAAATCTGAAAACACAAAAAGTTATATAACTTCAAAAAAAAATGGACGCAGCGTAAAAATTCCCACGGTATCTTAAAATTTAGATATAAATCTTCAAAAGACCGGTACATTTATCTCCAAAACCTATAAACATATTTTTTAAACAGTATCATAAATAAGTAAAAAAATTGGAAAAATTTTGATGATCTTTATACTGTTATAATTTTAAGTGCCAACATCGTAGAATAAAAAAACTAAAACAGTTTGAAAGGGTATTGCTTTACTTTTAAAATGAGTGGTAAAAAGTCAAATTTGGTCCAAAGTTAGATCAATGTTTGGTAAGAAAGTATGTTTTTTTTTCGAAACTAAACAGGATAGAAAAAAAGTGTAAATATGAAAAAGACGTGTTTTTGTTTAAAAAATTCAGGTATATAATTTTTAAAAAATCAGAGAAAATTTTTTTTTTCCTATTTTTTATGACACAAAAAATTTCAGAATTGTAAAATTAATGAAAAACATAACACGATATTTAGTTGAAGTTTAAGGAAAACCAATTACACAAAACTCGAATAAAAATAGACGTACTATTGATTACAACGTTAGGAAATATATTAAGGAAACAGGCTCTATTAATCGTAGACGTAATAGAGAATATCTGAAGAAAACAACTCTTAAAGAGGACAGATATATTGTTCACTCTGCTTTACATAATAGACGTTTCAGTGTTTCTAATATAACTGTACAAATTAATAAAAATTTAAAAATTATAATTAATATATTATAATTTGAAGGTATAGGTACAACGGAGACTTCACGAAAATGGAATCTTTGGAGAACTTGCTACTAAAAAACTGTTGCTAAGACTCGTAAATATGAAAAAAAAAAACATTAAAATGGGCAAGTCAACAAAAAAATTGAAGCATTGCTCAGTAGAAAAAGGTACTTTTAGTGACGAATCGAAGTTTGCAGTTTTTGGATCGAAAAGAAAAGTGTATGTGCTTAGAAAATGAAATGAAAAGTTTTTGAAAGATTGTTTGGTTTCTAGTGTCACACATGGAGGTGGCTCAGTAATGACTTGGGATTGCTTTGCCGGATCCCGTGTTGGTGACCCTGTAAAAGTAGAACGAATCTTGAAAAAGGAAGGCTATAAAAACTTTTACACAAGAACGTATTGCCGTCTGGTACTTGTCTAGTAGGTACTCCTTTTACTTTCGAACATGATAACAACCCCAAACACACTGTAAATATCTGCAAAAGTTACTTGGAAAGTCTTGGGAAAAAGAAGAAATTTAAAGTCATGAAGTGACCATTACAGAGCCCAGATTTAAACCCGATAGAATTATTATAGGATGCATTAAACAGCTGTTCAAAAGCAAAGTCCGACACAGGGGCGGATCCAGCCTCTCTCCTTGGGGGGGGGGGGCGGTGATATCACAAAAGTACAGTATGGCAAGCGAAAGCAAGTTGTCCCCGAGGGGGGGGGGGGACACCAGCAACATTCCCATTTCTAGTGTAAAAGGCATGGACGGGGCTATTTTTTTGAATTTGAAGCTCTTGGAGAAGGGGGGGGGGGCGATCACAAGAAAAAACAAGTTTCCGACAGGGGGTGGGAAGATGCGATTAACATACACATTCCTCGTATAAGAGGCAGAATCGGGTATATTTTCCTGAATTCAAAGCTCTTCGGGGGGGTGCTATCGCAAAAAAAAACAAGTTGTCAACGGGGGGGGGGGGGGTTGCCAGCAGCATACACATTCCTAATATAAAAGGCAGAATCGGTTCTATGTTCCTGAACTCGAAGCCCTTGGGAAGGAGAGGGGCGATCGCAAGCATACACATTCTTATACTCTATTCAAGAACTAGAGAGAGTAATAAAACTGTTACCGAAACCTCCAACGTACCTTCTTCAGTGCCCCCGGTAACTGAGAACTGCCGTAAATCTAATTATATTTAAATATTATAAGCTTTTATAAATTTACTGCAACAATAAAATTTCTGATAATTCAATTTAATTTCTGTCAGTGAGCAAAGTACACCTTACAGTGTATCCTTAGTGATTTATTTTGTTTGTGCTTGTTTTTATATATTATTTGAGATTAGTGAGATACCCAAAAGATGGAGGGCATTTTTTCCTCAACGAAAAACTTATTACGATGAATGTTTACGATGCCTTAAGATATTAATATCTAGATAATAATGTTAAAAGCTCTGTTGAGATGTGTTCCAATATAACAGGAGTTCGAAAATCTATCATGTACCGAACACGGACGGAGAAAAAAACGACTGGAATTGTTAGTAATTTCAAGCTATATTCGATCACAGGCAGACGAAAAACCTCGATGGAAGAAGAGATGTAAACTGTAATAAAAGGAGTTGTACATACATTTTATTATGAGAAGCAGATCTCAACTAACTAAAATCAATGAAGATCGGGATTTGCCTGAAATTGAAAGAACTGAGCTCTGGAAATTGCTCAGAGAACTTAATTTTTGTTGGGAAAAACCAGATAGGAAATCTGTTCTTATAGATCGTCTGGAAAATGTCCGTTGGTGAAGGAAATATCTCTCTCAAATAAGAGGTAGAGTTGCTGGAAATAACACAACTAACAAAATTAATAATTTAACTCGACTTTTGAAAGATTTTTTTGAATAAAGTTACTGCAGAAAATTTGGAAAAATCCATATAATAAAAGAATAAAAGAAAATGTGGAAACTCGATCTCATGGTCGGTGAGAGAGGAACCAATTATAATTAATTTGAGCGAAGATAGCTTCACTGACTTTGATGACGAATAAGATACGTAATGTTTACCAGCGTTAACACAATTTATTATTTAAATTTTCTATAACATATAAAAATTAATGACATTTGAATCCCTTTTTAGTGTTTAATTGTAATTCTGCAGATGGTTTAAGAAATAAATAAACTGGAACATCAAATATCTCAAAAATGTTTTTAATTAATAATAAAATGAAATTTATTTTTTTTATATATGTTTAACTTCTTGTATTTTTGATAATGGGTATTTTGTAAGTATTTAAAATTATAATCTAGAATTTTTTGAGGGAAAAAGGCTACGTTTTAGTCTGGATGTGCCTAAAAAGATTTCTATGCCAAAAATAAAAATAATAAAACCACAGTTGTGATTTGTGTTAAATATGTCAAAATTATCTATATTTTCTAATATATGTGAATTATTAAAAAATTATAAGAAATAAAATAATATTGTAAAAACTTTTTATTTTAAGTTTATTACTAAAATAATACTCTATGCCATAAATATTTAGTGATAAAATAGACCTCCTTTTGACGCCTTCCGATGCCAATGACAAGGATTAAAATCCTTTTTAACACTTCACACATCCAAATATCTATTGCTATCCAACCAAAATAGTCCATTATTATAGACCAGTATTTTTGATTATAAAATTTCTAACCCATTCCTATGAAAAATATATGTGTTTAACAGATTTTGCCAAAGACACTGGACTAAAGAACACAGGTAGTTTGCGAAAAAAAAAAAAGGTAAAAAATGAAACGCTCTCCCTAGTTCTTGAATAAACTATAGTATAAGAGGCAAAATCGGGTCTATTTTCCTGAACTCCAAGCTCTTGGGGGGGGGGGGGGCGATCGCCCCCACCGCCCCCCCCCCCTTGGATCCGCGCCTGGTCCGACATCGGTTTCTTACTTATAGGAAATCTTACAAGACGAGTGGAAACAAATCAAGGCAGATATAGTCAACAAATTAATCTTGCAAATGCCAAGAATCTGCCAGGCTGTAATTAAAAGCAAAGGCTACCACTTTGATGAGAAAAATGTTGAAACGTAACTATTATACTATCTAACATATTGATATTTACGTTTTTCGTTATAATTGTTTGTTAAAATTCTTTGTTTGTATTATTTACTGATTTAAATTTTGAATTCTATGCATATTGATATTTAAGAACAGACCGCTAATTAGATAGTAATGACTGATATTTCTTTTTGTTTTGATTAAAAGGCTAAGTCCCTTTGTTAAATAAAAGTGTTTTTCTTTAAATTCAACAAAATATCGTGTAATTTTTTTCATTAATTTTACAATTTCGAAATTTTTTATGTCATAAAAAATAGGAAATTTTTTTTCTCCGATTTTCTTTAAACTATATATCTGTGTTCTTTATATAAAAACAAGTCTTTTTTTTATTTACACTTTTTTCTGTTTTTTTTTAGTTTTTTAAACATACACGTTTCAAAAAAAAACAACATATTTTCTTACAAAAATGTGTCTAACTTTGGTCCAAATGGATCAAATTGGACGACCTATCACTCATTTTAAAGGTGAAGCAATACTCTTTTAAACTGTCTGTGTTTTTGTATTCTGCAATATTTGAACTTGACATTATAACAGTACAAATATCATCAAATTTTTTTCAATTTTTATACTTTTTTATGATATTGTTTAATACCTATGTTTATGGATTTTGGAAATAAATGTAATGGTTTTTTGAAAATTTATATCTAGATTTTTAAGATACTATTGGAATTTTTACGTTGCGAGCATTTCTTTTGAAGTTGAAAATCTGAAAACACAAAAAGTTTTATAACTTCAAAAGAAATGCTCGCAACGTATCTAGATATTGCAAACACAAGTACAGGGGAGTGTATGTGCATTAACCTACATTAATAATATTGTTTTACCATTGAGTTAAAATTTCATTGACATCTAAAGCTGCGCCTCGAAGCAGCTATGCTGCAATAATTTAAAATGATTATACATTTAACAACCAATATGCCATATTAAAGTAGAAATGACTGCATATAATACGAAATTTTATTTGTTTTGGCTAAATATAAAATACTATGTTATGTTTTAATGAGAGCTTTCGTTTAAAAAAAATATAACCAACGAAAAACTTATTTTTGCAATAACTATAGGTTAAACAAAAAAAAACCTAATTTTAACAGGTTTTTAGCTTATTTGCATTAACTAATTAACAAAATAAATCGTGCTGTAGCTCAACTGTTTTCTAAGTATCTACAATTTAATATTTAAATTTTTGTCCATAATCAATACCAGAGTTTCCAACTATCATGACAAGTCTTGTATTTACCTCTTTTACAACCTCCAACATTTAGTTACCTCGTAATTCGAAATGTCTGAAATCTCTTTAAACTAACGTGTAAAACAGTAGATTAGATAAAATCTACGCAAAGCTGTGAGGAAGCCGTGATTTTACTACTGGCCGGTTTGGAATATAATAGGTTTAGGTCCGGTTTCGATAAGTTTAGGTTCAGGTGTGCAAAATATATTCATACAAAATATTAAGATGATTATTTTTAATAATACCTGTTTGGCCAAGGCGCCAACGGATTTTCGAAAGTCATCATTCTACCACTTAGCGAAAAAGGTTGTCCCCAAATTCGAGTTTATGCTCAGTAGGTGACATTTTAAGGAACAACGCCTTTATGTTTTTATTAAAAAGATACTCTAAAGAAGCTAAATATGCGTTCATGTTATGTTTAGTTATATATTTTTTTAAATAGCAAATAGCAAAATAGCTTACAATGAACTAAAAAAATCAAATATCTCTTTAAAAAAAAAGAAGTAGAAAGCAATCGAGATGGAAAAAAATGTTGAATTGAGGAAAATAATTTATTTATTTATTTATTTACATTGCCCTACAGAACCTATTACTGGATCTAAGAAAGAACAATGTTACATAAATCCTAGATATTACATAATATGATAGGGTAACTTAATCCTATGGTTTTCTACTTTTCGGGGTACGGCCCGAGTGAAGTCAAGTTTATACTCTTCTGCATTCTTCTCTCTATCACTTCCTATCCCGAGCTTGTTATTTTATTCCTTCCCACTTTATCATTTGTCTTTCCGTTGCTTCCCCAAAATCATCGTATCATTTTCTTCTTGGTTTTTTTTCCTATTTTTCCCTGTCATTCGTGCCTCATCTCTTATCAAACATTTTCTTCGCTAATTTTTCGTTACACACATAACCGAATTATCTTAACTGCCATTCTTCAATTTTTTCCATTACTGGCTTAATACTCAAGTTCTTCCATTATGTTTCATTTCTTATTATATCTTTCTTGATTTATTTTCCGTTCTTCTTAGAAATTTCATATCTATTGTATTCACATAATCTCTTATTTAGTCTTTCCTCTCATTATTCCTGGTCCACTACTGTATATAATTGTCGGTCCTATAATTTTTTCCGCTATTTCCGTCTTGATCTGTTTTGGGATTTACTTTTTTCCCAGAAACGTTATTATCAGCATATAGATCTTGATTAACTTTTCTATCGCTCTGTATTATTATTCCCATATATATATATATATATATATATATATATATATACGTGTTCCAATATTTTCCTTTGTATTTTAATGTCAAATCCTTTCTTTTCTCCTGCAATTATCATTATTTTGGTTCGCTGTTCGTGTTCACATATCCTCCTTTATACAAAAAGATTATATTTTTTAAATTATCACTTACCAGCCAATCAACTATATTCCTACACATTTTAATTCAGTTTAATTACCTCCTATTTGCTAATTTGTTTTACTTACTTGTAAGGACCCAAACCTGTAAAAACAAAACACTACAAAACAGGCCTAACTTCAAAAAAATAAAACTGGCAAAAATTAATTACATTTCAACACAAACATAAAAAAGAACCACCCGCTGCTATAACAACCTGTAGCTATTAATTGAAAAATTCATGCCACTCATTGCCCTGGTAGTTTTCACACGAAAACGGTCAACTTACAAGTTCTAGCGAATAATTTCGATATTGGTTACTTCCTATGGTATGTTGTAGCACGATTTAAAATTCTATATAAAGGATTTGTGGTTTAAATAATGGAATAATGGAACTGCGAGAATCCTTAGCCTCCCTTGCACAAGTATGGCGTAGTCATCATCGTATAAAACGTAACTTATTGATAAAAGCCTGCAGAGTAGAGATGACGGCATTAGATTTTGTTATAATTACTAGGATTTAATTACAAAAAAAATGGTTATTACTTTAAATAAGATTTAATAACAATTATACAATTTTTATTCTCACGTCAATTTCTTCAAAAATGTTATGGCGGCTCAGTCTCCCATGTCTCCCCTGACGAACCGCCACTGGGTTGGTCACAGTTGACCAGAGGTGAAACCATGTTGCTGGTTCATCAATCAGTCAATCAATCTTTATTCATCACTATATATACAACTAGCGACCCGCCCCGGCTTCGCACGGGTGCAATGCTGATACTAAATATACTACAGAAAAACTGTGACTATTTACTTTATTTTTACAACAATTATTACATCGGCCTCCGACGCGCTATTTATAGGCACACTGCCGCCGCCCCGGTCGGCCAGTACCGCCGCAAGCGCTACTTCCCGCAATTTTAAATCTGTAATATCTTCGAAAATATTCATTTAAATCTTGTGCTGTAAAGGACCATATAGATCTATATTAAATCAACAATGTATTTAAGCTATTTAATTGGATAAGGATTAATGCTGTATTGGTTAAAATCGCTTCAAAATTTGCCATTATTTGTCGTAAAAAGTAAATGACAAAAAAATGTTATTGTGGGATATCCATGAGAGATAGACATATACCATCGCGGAGTTTTCTGTAGACCTTTTCAATGTGTACAAATAATTAGTACATTATTTTGATAAATCTCGTAGGGTTCAGCCTGCGTTTGCAATGTAAGCGGAAAAAAATATGATAATTAACGACATCACATTAGAAACCTCAAAAATAACATTATTTCTCCACTATTTAATGGATGTTATTATACATATAAACCTTCCTCTTGAATCACTCTATCTATTGAAAAAAACCGCATCAAAATCCGGTGCGTAGTTTTAAAGATTTAAGCATACAAAGGGACATAGGGACAGAGAAAGCGACTTTGTTTTATACTATGTAGTGATTCGTCATTATCACATGTCATAACATAAAATAAATTCAGTTATTACAGAATTACACTAATTATATGGTTGGATGCGTTTCAGTGGCCTCAAATTTGCTATACTGTAACTGTAACTGTAAAAATCTATTCGCTGTAAGTACTCACAGAGATTGAATTTAAATCGTGAAAATGAAAGAGATCTGACTAAAATAATTCTGCCCATTTCTGGCACATCATACGAGGTGGACAGTTGTTCCTGAAGGTCTGGAAAAATACATTCTGAATGCATAAATTAAAAATTACAAAGGATCAGCAAACGCCCAAGCATAGTCCTATACAACAAATGAAGGAACAGAATTTGGGCCCGTTGTGAATTTGGTCTTCAATTTTTTACTTCTAGCATTATTTTAGATGGGACAGAAATTACAGTTCTGAGCTTCAAAACTCCCGATTTCTACGACTACAAGCCTTTGACATCACGAAAAGATCGTTTTTTTTTAGCTCAATGGATTTTAGAATAGCCAGTGTTAAAGCTTTTGGGAAATACTAAGCAAAAAAAGGTGTTTTCAAGACATGTAATTTCTTTTTTATGTCTCAAATGCTTTAAAATTCAAGAAACTAATTTTCAATACTTGAAACTTTATCTGTCTCTAGAAACGTGACTTCAAAAGTTTTTGAAGATACCAAAAAAGGAAAAAAGGTCTTCTCACGACGCGTAGTTTCAATCTGAAACCGTTTCACTAGGTTCTTTTGCTGACCATAACAGTTTATGGTTTGAAAAAAATAATTAGAAAAATTGTACTTTGTTGTTAAACTTTCTGTTAATTTTGGCTTCAAATTTGCAACCAATCGTATTAAGAGATAATAAGTTATAACATATTATTCAACGTTATTTCTCTGAGCCTGCTAAAATATTAAAAGAACATATTTTAATATAATTTGTAATCTAAATTAGACGACCTATCTCATTAAATAAGTCAAGACTAATTATTTAAATAAAAAAATCATAAATATTTCAAACGTACATTGCAAAAATTATGAATATTGTAAATTAAAAAAATAACTCGGAAAATTGCATTGTACATACAGACGGTGCTGTTTAAAAATAAAATATTATTCAAATAAATTTTTATTGCGATGACAACACTATATATGGTAGATTAAAAACAAAGTCACCTCTTATAATATATTAATATATATTAAAAGAAAATTTATACAACAATTTTTGCTAGAAGCGATAAAAAATTATAAAATCATTTATTTTTAATTTTTTTCTTTTCATTAATTGTTTCACATATTTTGATTTGTGTTCCATTTCTTTTTGCTTCAGGTAAGAGTGTTTTTGTGTAGTTTGGAGGTTACTTTTGTCTTTTTGGAGAGAAATTATAAGCTACAACTTCTTTTTCCTGGCCTAACGAACCCTATCCTCCATACACTCCATCTACAGTTACATCATTATATATATATATATATATATATATATATATATATATATATATATCTTCTTCTTCTTCATGTACCTTCTCCATTTCGGAGGTTGGCTATCATCATTGCTATTCTGACCTTGGAAGCTGCGGCCTTGAATAGATCAGATGACTTGACGTTGAACCATTCTCGCAAATTCCTAAGCCAGGATATTCTTCTTCTTCCAATAGATCTTTTTCCCACAATCTTTCCCTGGCTTATGAGTTGCAGAATCTTATACCTTGGACCTCTCATGATGTGGCCGAGATATTGCAATTTTCTCTTTTTTACTTCATATAAGATCTCTACGTCCTTCTTCATTCTTCTTAGAACCTCCAAGTTGGTCACATGTTTTGTCCATGATATTCGCAGTATCCTACGGTAGGTCCACATCTCGAAGGCTTCTAGTTTCTGCTCGCAATGTAAGTTGAGGGTCCAAGCTTCTACACCATACAATAGGACTGGGAATACATAACATTTAAGCATCCGAATTCTTAGGTCCAGGCTCAGATCGCGACTACAGAGCAGCTTCTTGATCTTCACAAAGGATGCACGGGCCTTCTCAATGCGAATCTTTATTTCTGAACAATAGTCCACGGAACAGTTGACACTTGTACCCAAATAGTCATATCTCTTGACTCTTTCCAACCTTTCGCCTTCGACATACAGATGTTCTTTGGGTACTTCAGTTTTGGTGACAATCATGTATTTGGTCTTCTTAACATTAAGTGTCAGACCATATTCTTGACTAGTTGTGGTGACATTATTCAACATATTCTGAAGGTCTTGCATGTTTTCGGCGATAAGTACTGTGTCGTCTGCGTAGCGCAAATTGTTCAGTGGAATGCCGTTAACTCGTATTCCACCGGTGTCATTTTCGAGGGCTTTGGCGAAGATTTCCTCTGAGTAGAGGTTAAAAGGGAGTGGTGAGAGAACACATCCTTGTCTCACCCCTCGCTTGATCTCCACTGCATTCGTTAGTTCAGATTGGACGCGGACAGACGCACTTTGGTTTAGGTACAGTTTTACAATTATTTGTATATCTCTTGTGTCAAGTATATATATATATATATATATATATATATATATATATATATATATATATATATATATATATATATATATATATATATATATATATATAACAACAGTATACAAAACCTATTTAAATACAAAATCCAACGAAGACAAGATAAACTATAAAGAGTTACAAACAAAATTTAGAAGAAAGATAGTCCTAAAGAAGAACGAAACATGGGAGGCTAAATGTAACAAGATTAACATGTTTCTGGGGGGACAGAGAAGTAAGGAAAGCTGGAGAATTATAAAATCCCTGAGACAGGAAAAAAAAAAAGATGTAATTGCACCAATCTCACTCGAACAATGGGATAAGTATTTCTCCGTTCTGCTCCAGGAAGATAGGGTGGAATTTCAGAAGGAGGAAAAACAACAACACATACAGGTAATAGCTTCCCCATGTAGAATATACCTAAACGACGTCATTAAGATATGCAAATCACTGAAAAACGGAAAAGCGCCAGGGCCCGGTAATATCCCAGCAGAGTTGATAAAATACGGAACTAGAAAGCTGTATGAACAGATGACGAATTTATTTCAGAAATGCCTAAATGGAAGCACGGTACCCAGCGAATGGAAAACTTCACTAATATCCGCCATACACAAAAAAGGAAGAAGGGATGAATGTGAAAATTACAGAGTTATAGCCGTTACAAGTACCTTAAGCCGAATATACGGGAAAGTAATAAAGGAAAAGATAGAACTGGAATACCAAGACATGGAGGCCGAGGAACAAGCCGGATTTAGAGCAGGAAGATCCACTATGGACCATCTGTTTTCTGTCACCCAAGTAATCGAAAAGAAGCTGGCTTACAATCAGGAAGTTCATCTTTTGTACGTGGATCTTAAAAAAGCTTATGACAGTGTACCACAAAACCGCTTATGGCAAGCCCTCGAGAAAACAAATATAAGTGCGACCCTTATTAAAGCTGTCAAGAACCTTTATGAAAATAGTAATGCACATGTAAAATTGGAAAATCAAATGTCGAATGGATTTAAAGTTAATCGAGGACTTAAGCAGGGATGTTGCCTATCACCCACATTGTTTAAAATATATTTAGAACAAGTACTTAAACCATGGAAAAGGAAATGTAGTGCTATGGGTATTCCATTAAACGATAATACGCTGTACACCTTATGCTTCGCAGATGACCAAATAGTGGTGGCTCAGGAGTACGATGACCTCAACTACATGGCAAGGAAGTTAATCGAAGAATATAACAAGGGGGGTCTGGAGGTTAACATAAAAAAGACCGAATACATGTGTATTGGAGGGATTCAGCAAGATCTTAAATTGGAGGATGGGCAATGTATTAAAAAATGCGAGAGTTACACATACTTAGGGTTAAAAATAACAAATGATGGTACACTGGATAAAGCAATAAAGGAAAGGAGCACTCAAGGCAGGAGAGCTATAGCTATGATGAACGGAATTCTATGGGACCAGCAGGTATCAAAAACTAATAAACATCGAATATTTAATACGATAGTAAAAAGTATTATCACATATAG
The DNA here is from genome assembly GCA_034092305.1 of Diaprepes abbreviatus. NCBI lineage: Eukaryota > Metazoa > Arthropoda > Insecta > Coleoptera > Curculionidae > Diaprepes > Diaprepes abbreviatus. Next base: position 359,975 of record JASJET010000017.1, on the reverse strand, counting down.
CAGCGAAGTGTGGCAAATCAAACAGAGGACGGAGGGTCAACTAAGAGCTACTGAAATGGACTACTGGAGGCGTGCGGCAGGTAAATCAAGGATGGATAGAGTGACCAACGAAAGAATTAAGAAGATTATGGGAGTTACACATGACATAGTGGACGACATTAAAGTTTAACAACTTACGTGGTATGGACATGTTCAAATGATGCCTGAAGAACGGCTCCCAAAGCAGATATTAGAATGGAAACCACGAGGAAGACGGAAACCAGGAAGACCAAGAAGAAGTTGGAGAGGAGGAATTGACGAAGAAATCAGGATAAGGCAACTGGATAACGATCTTTGGCAAGATCGGGATCAGTGGCGACTGGAAATCGAAAGACGTAGAAGGACGTTATAAACCGACTATATATATATAGTAACGTGTTCCTCCACGCCATATTGGGATATTGAATATCTAACTCATATCTGTCGTTAACTTGGAAGTGCGCAAAAGCACCGTCTAGTTGCAGCGACATTTGTTCTCGAATATTCAGTGGAATATTCTCTAGAAGTACAGATAAATTGTGCCTAAAGCTGCTTGCATACAAAGCCAGTAGACGAGTCAGGCCAGTATTATCTCCATGTGCAAGGTAATATTAGAACAGCTCAACTGTCTCAAGCCAGCAGCGTTGCCAATACATCTCGTTAAACTTATGAAAATCAATATGAATACAAATCGGTTTTATTCATTTTTTTAATTAACTTGTCGACATACTATCTCTACTCTCGCTTTTTTTTTTGTTTTTGAGCTAAAAAAAAATTAAAATATTAATTGCGTAATTTCTACCAACCTCTCTGCATACAAAATCTGTTCTATATGTGAAAAGTCGGATTTGTATCTGTTATTTTTTATTGTATACTGGTAAACAAGGATAGAAAAACAACCGACGTACTAGTGATTTGAAAAACATTTTTCGGCCTGAAAGCATTTAAATTTCCTAATGTCCCTATTTTATAATTAGTATGTTCCTTGGTTTAAAATTTGATAATTTCGCGATGTTCCATTTATACAAAACTCATTTTTTGTTGCAAAACTTTTTACAAAACACAAAAATTAACGAATTAATAGGCAATTTTACATACATATAGAAAATAATTGTCGCTGTTAAATGTTAGTAGGGAACGCATAATCAGTTATTTGAATCATAGATAGGTAGATATTTTATTTAGTATCCACTTCTGAAATTTTCAAGAATGCCTTACCGAGTAATAAGAGCAATTCTGACATAACAGTAGTTTGATATCCCGCATTTTCTTACACATATATTTTAAGTAACTTCAGAAGAGACACGACGTGATTCTTATATCAGAAAGAGAACAAAAAATCACGAAAACCACAAACAGAACGTATCATATACCTATATAACCTGTTATCTCATAAGTAGACTTTATTTTTAATGGAAATCCTTTTAACGAATATAAAAGCTCGCTTTATCATTCTTAGTCACCAAAATAACTTTTAAGTATTTAAAATCGAAAGTCTAACGTATTCGAAGAATTGGCGCCAAAATGTAGATGGCCAGGATCAGTTTTTGCATTGACGAGATTAACGTTTGAATCATTCCTGTCACTCAGCAGGAACCACACCGATAAACTGTCGTTATTGTTGAATAATAATAATAACACTTACAAAAATATTTGATAAATTGCTGGGTTTAAATCAGGGACGTATGACCCAGTGGCCGATTTGGACAGGTAGTGCCAATACGTGGGACAAAATATAGGTTCATTATAAACATGTAAAATGACAATTCCCTTATTCATAATCGCAATAAGAATAATTAATAATTATTTCGATTAAGTGAAATCTAGGAAATGTTTAATTTTGAAAATTTTAAATTGTATGAATTTTTCAAGTTTTGAAAACCCATTCTGACTGACAAGCTTTTAAGCGACAATTCTGATAAATCCTGCATGTTTTGAGGCTATCAAAGCATCACTCAATCCAAATTTATCATTATTAATGCAAAATAAATTTATTTAAACAATTTATTTAAACAAATTATTGCAAAATTCATTATTTTTTAAATGAATGCTTCCATAGCATTTTACAAAGATTCATGCATTCAAAGGAGTTATTACGATATAATTTGTTATAAATAACGTATTAAATAACAAATTTTGCAATTTGCCTTAACGATATTCATTTGTAGACTTTGTATTTGTACAATATGGTTTTGTAAATTCTGGATATGAATTCTTAATTATTTTTAATGATCTTTTGAGGGTTTTTAAATTATAAAATAAATTGTTTGTGATTTTGTTTACAACAAAATAAATCGTAATATCGATTACGACTCCTTTAAACGTATTTATTTTTCTAAAATGCCGTGGAAGTATTCATTTAAAAAATAATAAATTTTGCAACATTTTGTTTAAACAAATTTAATTTACAAAACTAATGATAAATTTGGATTGGACGATGCTTTGATAACCTTAAAACATCCATGGTTGGTCAGAATTGTCGCTTAAAAGCCATTTAAAATTTTCAAAACTGAATATCTCGAAGAAAAGAAAGATATTTGTGCAAACTTAACGGCATTTGAAAGAGTATCACATACTTTAAGATGCTATGTATAGGTTTTTTTGAGAAAAAAAAATGTCGTGATGATACATAACCTAAAATATAGGTCAAAATCGCGTTTTTTGCACTTTGGTTAGGATATTTAAAAAATCTGATCACACAGTACGATGTGAAATTTGTACATTGAATAAGAATAGTCATTTTTTGTAGATCGTGGGTCGCTGAATTCCAATCCGCGCGTTTTATGTTGCTCTATTACCATACGTTCAAGTTATTAATGTGGAGAAGCAAAAAGTTTAAACTATAATTAATATTAATAAAACGTAAGTATTGCCACATCACTGTGGCATTACCTACACATCACATTAGCTCCAATGCTCCATTTCTTTTGATGTTACCACCACTCTTATACTATGTATTGATTTACAGGCAATTGATGTTTTCTGTACAAACTACAAAGTAATAAAAACCATTTGATATATATATATATACATATATATAATTAAATTTTGAATATCTTGAGGTAGCGGTCTAGGATTGAATTGAAACTCTATTTTCACTAACGCCGAGTTTTCGGAAAAATTTATTTCCTTTTTCAAGGCCTCAAGGCAACAAAGAGCACTGATACGAGAAGTCGAGTGTCAAGTTTATTTTTTTTTTTGAATTGTTCAAAATGGAGTCAAGTGACATTTGAAGGCGGTAAATCTATTATTTTAAAATTGGTACTGATTAAGTACTTCTTTTATAGTTCAATTCAAATATTTTTGTAATTGATTAAATTGTATTACATTAATTAATGAATTTAAACATAAAACTTTAAAATTGTGTTTGGATTATGACATCTTTGAAATATTATTCAGATTATTCATTGCGTCTATTATATCATGTGCTTTTTGACATTATGTATGCATAAATCACACTGAGATCCTCAATATATTTCCTTTTGTTTATGCAATCTTTATCCAGGTATATTTCAACCATTTCAAGAACATTTCTTTTGTTAATATTAGGTTCACTAGCTAGAACCTTTACATTTGGAAAGTCAATGTTATGGTTTGTACTATTAACATGCTCCGATAATACACAATTACTCTTTCCCAAATTTGCGATTTTAACAACAACCTGGTACTATTTTTTTTTTTGATTTTTTTTTGTGTTCCTCTTTGCTGTCAAAATTTTAAGTTAGATTTGAAATGCATGATGTTGGTGACAATTCTCAAGTTTGTTCGTGAAATTAGCCAAATGGAGCTCAGTTTGTACGTAAGTTAATGTCAAATATTGATACATGTTTAAATATCAACATCTTACTCTATAATTTAGCCTTGAAAAAGGACCTAGACCGTTACCCCAAGATATTCAAAGTTTAATTCTCTTCAACTGTCGGTCAAGATTACACTTTCGATAAAATATATGTATATGTATATATATATATATATATATATATATATATATATATATATATATATATATATATATATATATATATATATATCGGTGTACACCGTTCGACGTCTTCCGATACCTAATCGCCGTTTATCTCGACCTGTACACCAGTTCTCTGTCTCTCATCTCTCGGCCGATTCCTTCTCTCCAAGTAAGACGTGGTCTTCATCGTTTTCGTCTTGGGGTGGCCACTCAAAGATCTGTTTCGGCAGTCGCTGTATGTGTCCATCTCAACTGCTGAGTTCCAATTTCGTCTACGATTGAATGCTGCACGTTCATAATGTATCTGATTCTGTCGTTGGTAATTCTTTCCAACCTGGAACTTCCGACTGAGTGCCTCCAGAAGTCCACATCTGTAGCTTCTAGTTTCTTTTTGGTTCCGCTCTTTCAGTGTCTTCGCAGCTATAAGTAGTTGTGTTTTTGACAGTCGTGTTGTATATTCGGTGTTTATTTGTGTTGGAAATTGTTTGGTCAAACAGTACACAGTTGAGGAGTCTGTCCATGTCCATACCTCCGTCTTTTGTGATAGTTAGTCCTAGATACAGCTTGATTGAAAAGTTTTGAAAGCGAAAATGAAAGATTGTGTATTTTTTAATGAAATTATTTTTTTTATTCAATATAATCTCCCTCAACTTCAACACACTTATTCCAATGATCCTCCAATAATTTTATACCATCTTTGTAATGATTCTCCGGAAGCTCTGCAAAATACTGTTTCACGGCTGCAATAGCTTCTTCATTCGACGAAAAATGCTTTTCACGAAGAAATTGTTTCAAATTTCTGAAGAGGTAGTACTCGGAGGGAGCCAAATCTGGTGAATACGATGGGTGTTCAAGCAATTCGTACTTTAATTCTTTTAATTTAGCCATTGTCAAACCACTTGTGTCACGACGTGCATTGTCTTGATGAAAAATGATTTTTTCTTGTGTTAATCGGATCTTTTTTCACGAACTTTTTTATCCAACTGGTCGAAAAGGTTAGAATAATATTCAGAGTTAATTGTTTTACCTTTTTCAAGATAATCAATCAACAAAATCCCTTTTGAACCCCAAAAAATTGATGCCATAAACTTTTTTGCCGATCGTTCTGACTTGGCCTGTTTTGAAGCTGAACAACTAGCTTCAGTCCACTGTAAACGTTCTTGTTTCAGTTTAAGATCATAATAGTAAATCCAAGTCTCATCCAGTGTTATAAAACGACACACAAAATCGGTTTTATTCTGCTTAAAACTCTCCAAGTTACGCTTACAAATTTGTTTTCGATTCAGTTTATGTTGAATTGTTAACGAATGCGGCACTATCTTTCCGAATAGCAGTTTCATACGTAATTTTTCGTGTAAAATATAGAGTACTCGTTCGTCCGAGATGCCTGTGGTATCAGCAATTTCACGCTTAATCGCACTTAGATCTTTACAAACAATATCATTGACTTGCTCAATGATTTCTGGTGTTGTTGCACTTTTGGACGTCCACTACGTGGTTCATCTTCAACGCTTGTACGACCACGTTTAACCTCTAAAACCCATCGATGCACAATTGGAAATGACGGAGCAGATTTCTTTAACACTTTCACCATTTTTATATGAATTTCTGTTGCTGATGAACCTACCAAAACAAATAATTTTATTACTGCACGATATTCGGTTTTATTCATTGTACAAAAATTCACTGACACGTCAACTTCAAATGGCTTGTAAACAAAGAATGAATTGAGAGATAGAAATAAATTTTTGTGTGTCTTCACATAGAAGATGAGATATTAAAATGGCGTATAAATTTTGATTCCTGTACTGGTTAATAGGTGTCGCTTTCAAAACTTTTCAACCAACCTGTCTGTTCGAGGTATATCTTAAATAGAATAGGGGATAGACCACATCCCTGTTTGAGACCCTTTGTGATATTAAAATCCTTTGCGGTAATGTCGCTTTATTCTCTATCTATTCGTTTTTTCAGTAAGGTACCATATATTCTGCTGTACTGTACTTGTTATAATAACTACAATAAATCAGCATTATTAAACGATGATACAATACGATATATTTACAGTATTCGCTAAAACTCACACATGTCATTTAATAAGAACGTTAAGGTCAACGGGTCCCAAAATTTGATTTTAAGGACCTTGAAAATTTTAATACATGGAATAACACACTTTGTGGTTAGCTGTTTTCGAATTTTAAATTTATACGATCGTTTACGTTTTGGTTTATGCATATATTACAGTCATTACACGTGTTGTTCTGGACAATGTAATGTAGAGAGCTAGATAAAGCCGGTACCAAACCCTCACATCCTTTGAAAATCATGGTTCTTGGACTTAGACCGTGTCAAACTGGAATTATTGTAACCAGTTCCAAGTAGTGTTTGAAAAGATCCTTTCTCTATACAATGTGATTGTGTGAGAAGTTTGGCTTAGTACTCCATGGAAATTAGATCAAAAAGAGCTGGTTTGTTAATAAAATGTAACATTTGTTTTTTTGCTGGAATGTATTTATTTTGGCATCCTATAAAACATATTTCGATGGTAATTTTGAAAGATGAATGCAAAAAAACTGGCGGGCCAAAAATGGTCAGGATTTTCGGTTTTTTGAGTTTATCTCGAAAAGTAAAAGTTGCATCGAAAAATAGTTGAAGCAAAAGTTGTAGATAATTAAAAAACCTATCGATTCATGTAATATAAGTTATAGGTGGCGTTACTAGTTATCGAGATATATTTTTTTCGACAAAATTTACGGTTTTTGTTTAAAAAAAACATTTATTAACAAATAACCGACTTAAAATTTAATGTAGATACAAATATTATCATTCTAAAAAAATATGTCAAACCCGGAATCTGTGAGTTTTTTATTTTCCGAGAAATTCGATGTCAAAGTTGAAAATTCAACCTCAATTTTCCTCTTTTTTTTGCACAGGTCTTTCACAGCATCGAAATATGTTTTACATGATGCTGAATTGAACACATTTCAGCAAAAAAAAAACGTTATATTTTTGTTACTGACGAAAGTCTATTTTCCATGGGGTATAGCTTAAGACTTCTATTTTATGTTGACGCATTACTTTAAGCTGGAATATTGCAAAACGCAACACTGTAGAGTGAACGCTATATCTACTTCCCAAAATTTTAAATTTTGTTCATTTTGAAATATCGTCTTTGCACTTCTCAAATTCAGCATTTGCAATTTGAAAACTTTTTCGTGTAGCAAAAAAATTGCAACAGGAATGCTTAACATCACTCTCACAAACTTCCACTTTCAATACGGCTGAACTGATTTTGCCGTTCAAATTTTGAAAGCTTGTTTTATTGATATTTCAAAGAATTAATTTGGCGTAAAGAGATTATCTTTATAAAATACAGCATAGAATAAAAAATAATACAAAAATTTAAAATTTTTAACGAACAAGGGAACGTTCTGGGATATGTATCGTATAATATTGTAGTAAAAACATCCTACCGGTTAATTCCGATATAAAATGACTACAAATACAAGTTCCAAATTATAGTGAGCACGACAAGGGTGACTGGGAAAGGTGCCGACAGACCCTCTGACGAATCCACCGTCGGTTACCGAGGACGAAACATTTTAACTTTTAGTGGTGGTCGAAATTAGTTGTTAATTATATGTCCTTAACATCAAGGGCATTATTACAACAATAAAAAAATATTTAGCACTTTTCTTATGTCCTAATTTCTAGAGGGTGGAAACTATTCAAAATTCAACGTAAAAAGGTTTTTTGTTGAATCATGTAAAATCGCTTAAATAACATTAGTTTACAAAAGAAACACTAATTAAGTAGCAAAAAAATTCTTTGATTTTGATAATTCTCCAAATCATAAATTTTGATCAAAACTGGACCAAACAAAAATTGAGTCCGCCATCTTGAATTATGAGAAATTAATTTTCTACACCCTCAAAATTCCGCAAGACCAATTTTGAAGTAATTTGAGAAATATAAATTATTTGGTTAAGCCATATTTGTCCAACATATCAAATTCGATGAAATTAATTTTAGATTCGTAAACTACGTTTCTGAAATCCCCAAATCGCAATTTTGGAAAAATTCGAAAAATATAGTTTTTAATTCCGCCATGTTGGATTCACAATATGGAATTTGAAAAAAAAAAATCTTAAAGTCGTAATCTACGTCTCCCAACACCTCTCAATATCAATTTTGGGATAATTGGTTCCCCAATATTGAATTAAAAAACAATAATTTGATATTCCTAATCCACACGCTCAAAAAGTCCCCAGTAGGTTTTGAAGAGAATATCAATTTTAGACAACATCTAGAAATGTAAGATTTCAAATCGACCATATTTAATTTTTTTAAATAATTTTAATGTCGTAATTTACACTCACAAAAACTTCCCACTACTAATTTTGGACAAAATCATGAAATGTAAAAGTTTTAGACCTCTCTATTAGAGCCATATTTAACTGTTTTTTAAATAATTTTAGAATCTTTATCTGAAACTCCAAAAACTTCCCCAGTTCAGTTTTAGAGAAAATCTTATGCAAACCCCTAAAGTTGCTTACAGTCGCTTTATTTTATTTGTGCGAATTTTGCCGAATGCGCTGGACAAGTCAGTGTTCCGTTAAACGGGTTGCAGATCGTATGGGGCTCTTAGATACAGAAGTGCCGGATTTCAACAGGTTTGTTTCCGTACTTCTATGGGGGTTTGATTATGCACTAATTATATGTTTCTTTATTTGTTAGCCCGATTAGTTTCATCATTTTGTATTTGATTTATCAATTTAATATTTACTATAATCCTTATATCGGGGTATATTTAAATTTAATTGTTTTTTATTTAATTCTGTCTCAATTTATTTCAAAAGCTAATCTGAAATTTCACTATGCCCCCTTTTAGTTTAAAGTTCCGATATGCCCTCCGACAAAAAGTACCTCTTTTGTGCTAAAATTTTGGAGGTAAATGTTTTCATTTATATCAAAAACAGACGTGCAACGAAAGTTCAGCAAAAACTAACAATACCAATAACTGCTACAAATCCCAAACATAATGTATGTCTGACACGTGGAGGAAAAAATAAAACTCTTATACGTAGAAAAAAGATTCAAAAAAAATCATATACCGGGTGTCAACGAATCTATTAGACAAGTCATAATTTCTAGAGTATTATGTGTATCAAAATAAGAATTGGTACAGGTAAATGGTATGTGAAGGGGAGAGTTTTCGAATATTTTCCACTTTCCGGCCACTTCCGGTTTCACCGGAAATAGCCCCGGTTTTGAATTTTTAAATGGAACACCCTGTATATTTTAACATTTTTGGATTTCTGAGACAATTGTAGATCAGAATGTGACATTTTAAAACTTTTTACGTCTACTTCATTTTTTTAGAGCCACTTTTAAAATTGCATCTAGGTGGCCATGATCGGACGCAAACTAATCTAACGGCCTTAGGTGATGTCAAAAAAATACAATCGCAAGGTTTTAGTTACTAGTATGAAAGACAGGAATAAGACAAGTTGACAAAATTACGTTTTCATTTCTAACTATTAATTTTCAAATGGCGACCCCTTTTTGACAACTACTTTTCGAAAAAAGCATTCTTTGACGAATCTAACGGTACTAGTGTATTTGGGATTGGATTAGACATAAGAACAGAAATTAAATATTATTAAGCAAAATACTGGATAATTTATTTACTTATGACAAGTGCGCCATGGACAGCCATGATGCATAATAATTTGCAACTGTTTTTATCAAGTCTTCTTTGGAAAACAAAGCACTCACTTAAGTAGAAAATGACAGTGACATACGCTCTAAGAACAGACGTAAAACTTTCTTAATTTTCGTTAAGTTTAGTTTAAATTTTCGTTAAAATAATGTATACTCAAAGTGAAAAAGTGGATATGTTATTAATATTTGAAGAGTGTCATAGAAATTCAAGGAATGCTGCCGAGTTGTATGCTCATAGATATCCGAATCGGCAACATATCCACTTTTTCACTTTGAGTATACATTATTTTAACGAAAACTTAAACTAAACTTAACGAAAATTAAGAAAGTTTATCTACTTAAGTGAGTGCTTTGTTTTCCAAAGAAGACTTGATAAAAACAGTTGCAAATTATTATGGATCATGGCTGTCCATGGCGCACTTGTCATAAGTAAATAAATTATCCAGTATTTTGCTTAATAATATTTAATTTCTGTTCTTATGTCTAATCCAATCGCAAATAAATTAGTACCGTTAGATTCGTCAAAGAATGCTTTTTTCGAAAAGTAGTTGTCAAAAAGGGGTCGCCATTTGAAAATTAATAGTTAGAAATGAAAACGTAATTTTGTCAACTTGTCTTATTCCTGTCTTTCATACTAGTAACTAAAACTTTGCGATTGTATTTTTTTGACATCACCTAAGGCCGTTAGATTAGTTTGCGTCCGATCATGGCAACCTAGATGCAATTTTAAAAGTGGCTCTAAAAAAATGAAGTAGACGTAAAAAGTTTTTAAAATGTCACATTCTGATCTAGAATTGTCTCAGAAATCCAAAAATGTTAAAATATACAAGGTGTTCTATTTAAAAATTCAAAACCGAGGCCATTTCCGGTGAAACTGGAAGTGGCCGGAAAGTGGAAAATATGCGAAAACTCTCCCCTTCACATACCATTTATCTGTACCAATTCTCATTTTGATACACATAATACTCTAGAAATTATGACTTGTCTAATAGATTCGTTGACACCCGGTATATCAGGACTGATAAGGCAATGACGATGATATCCATCTTAGAGAATATTATATATCCACTCTGTATATTCCCTACGCTCCATTCTAACGCAAATTATATCAAACAATTTTTTAAATGCCATATAGTATACAAAAACATTCTTCTATAGCATTCTCAAGAGTCCAAGGCTAAAACAGCGAAACAATGTATCCAATATGGCAAAAAATACGTGTTTATGCACTTCACTATTGTTATTCTTGTCACTTTAAGCATTTTTTTAGACAAAGCATTGTTATTGCTAACAATGTCGAAGTGTGAAAAATTATAATGCATAGACAAAAATGGATGCAATTACTGGCTATTAAATTTAAATAATTCAAGGACAAGTCTATTAGCTGAAATCATATGTATAGAAACGTCCTGACTAGGTAATTTAGAACTCTATTTATTGTATACAGGATGATAGTACTGTTAAATTATGTAATCTAAACCGATAAACTACAAAATTGAAAACTATACTGCGTTCCAAAATTATTACATTATGTTAAAAATCATCTAAATTTGGTTCAATTTTTTTATAAATATTTTATTATTGTATTTGATTTTCTGCCGTCCTTTATCGGAAAGACTATTGATTTCAATTTTATTCAAGCGAGTTTTGTCAAAATAATCAAAGGGTTTAAATTTAATTAAGTGTTTTTCTGTAAAATTTTCCACAGGAACAAAATTAAATTTAATATAAATTTAATGCGTTAAAATCATTACTCTTCTCGAAGAAGGATACAATCAACCTGAGCTCGCTGAACGGCTTCACATCTATCAGCCAGGAGTTAGAGTTTGGACACTTTTGAGGGTCATGGAAGAGTTAAAATCACTAACCAAAACCTATTTTCGTTAATTCGTACACTTAAGTAAAGACTTATCACCAGTATTTTTTCACAAAGTGAAGCTTCGGAGCATTATACTTTTAGATTCAGTCAAATTACGGGAAGAAGACTTGCAGGAGTTGATATCACACCCGACAGGGCCGCTAGGGGTCCACTACTTATCGTAAAGCAAGAAGACAAGCATTGCAATTTGCTCGTGGACATGTTGGTTGGAATATTAAGGACTGGGCAAGAACACATTCACCAATGAATCCAGGTACTGTTTTCTTTCTTATGATAAATGAGATTGGGTATGCAGAAAGCCAGAGGAACGATATGCTCAGTATAACGTTGTGAGTTATGGTAGCGAATAAGTAATGGTGTGGAGTGAGATCAATTTGGACGCGTATCCGGTGTTAGTAATCATATGTTTTATGCTTGAATGAATGAATGAGTGAATAAGTGTGTTGATACTCGATCCTTGATGCTTACGTTTCATTGAACCCATTACATCTCACTATGGCAGCAGGTCGATCAAAACCGATCGCCTTTGGAATCTAAACACCTTACCTTGCCAAACTGCTTAGGGTGATATTATTATATACCCAAAATATCTTGGTCTTAGACCATTGAGCGCTAGTCACTCTCTGAGAACGTCGTCAATACTCTTATCCTTCTCCAGGCACCAACTGAGCACCGCGTCATCCGCGATGCCAATCCTATGAAGATGACCTCGTAGGTGACAATATGCCATCCGCAGCATATTATTCCAGAGAGTAAAACTCTCTGACTCCTACGCTTCTACTCCGATTCTTCCATCCTATCGAGATTCGTCTGTCAACTACCAGGATTCATCCTGTCTGTTCGGTAAAAGTATGTCAAGGGCGTGGTTTGGTTTCAAAACGTGCGCCATGTAGTTCTGTTTATACCGGGAGTGATGGGTATCTTTCCAAAATGCTCCCGCAGCCCACGAGTAGTCGCCAGCTTTTGTTCCGAGATGCCCAGGCCACTGAAACGGTAATCTGCCTTCAAGGATTTATTTTCAATGAATAACACGGAACACGAACAGTTAGCACGAACAAGCGAAGCAATACAAAACCATGTTTCACAGAAGAGGTGAAAATACTAGCAAAAGAAAAACGACAGGCATTTACAAAATACCGACAGCACATAACAACAAACCATTTCGAAGAGTACAAAACGGTGAGAAACAGAATCAACAGTCAAATAGCTCAACTAAAGAAAGAATACTGGGAAAAGTATTCAAAAGACATGGAATACGACCTATATGGAGGACAAAAGAAAATATAGAACATGCTGAGGAACAGAAAAAAAACAATCAATGAATACGTTCAACTAAGTCCAAGCGACAGCCAACAATGGGTCAGCCATTTTAAGGACTTACTCCAGGCACCAGCTACAGAAAACAACGTAGACGAAAACCAACAAGAAATCACAGAACTAACAGATGTTAACATCAGTGAAGCAGAGATGCACCTGATAATTAAGAAATTAAAAAACAGAAAATCACCTGGTACCGACCAAATTACGAATGAGAAGCTAAAGTACGGAGGCCCCAGCCTTGTCACAGAGCTCACTGTTCTATTTCAAAAAATACTCCGCACAACGTCAGTACCCAACGAATGGAGAAAAAGCGTCACAATTCCGATCCACAAAAGAAGATCAAAGAAACAACCCGAAAACTACAGGGAAATCAGCCTACTGAATAGTTCAGCCAAATTGTTAACCAAAATACTGTCACAACGGATCGTAGACAAGTTAGGGGTGTGCGAAGAACAGCAGGGTTTCCGGAATAACCGCTCTACTATCGACGGTATATTTATTATCAGACAGCTGGTTGAAAAATTTATCGAATACGATAAACCGCTGTTCATTTGTTTTGTGGACTTTACACAAGCGTTCGACCGAGTCAAACTGGAACACATAATAGAATTACTGTGAAGAAAACAAGTAGTCGAAGCAATCATACGCACAATATACGAACTAAATTCCAAAAAACAAAAAAACAAATAACACTCTAACAGAGGAAATCCCTCTATCCATAGGAATAAGACAGGGTGATAGCCTAAGTCCAACACTTTTCAATGTAATCATGGACGAAATTATTGATGCGGTAAAAAGCAGAAATACCCAATGGGAAACACCACCGTTCAGATTATATGCTTTGCAGACGATGTTGCCTTGACAGCAGATAGCGAGGACAACTTACAAAGAATGCTTTTCCATCTCAATCGAACAGCCAAACAGTATAATATGAAGATATCTGTGGAGAAAACCAAAGCAATGTTAATAGCAAAAGAACCGGTAAGATGCAAACTAATAATTGATGACAAACATATCGAACAGGTTGGGAAGTGTAAATACCTAGGAGTACATATAACAAGTAACAGGGCAGTAACGGAAGAAGTACGCACACAGGCCAACAAAGCGGCCATGATATCAGGTCAACTAAGAGACATAATCTGGAACAATAAACATATGACGGTTGAGAGCAAAGCAAGAATTTACAAGGTCTGTGTAAGACCGATACTGACCTACGGCGCAGAAACAAGAAATGAAACAACAAAGACAAAGCAAATTAGGAAAACCACAGAAATGAAAACGCTGAGAATGATCACGGGAACAAGTTTAAGAGATAGGATAAGAAACGCAAAAATAAGCGAGGACAGCGGAGTGGGGGATGTTGTGAAGTGGGTTCGAAATCGTCGTAGGCAGTGGGAGGCCACGTGGAACGAATGGACGATGACAGACTAGCAAAAACCGTGATGAGAGAGAAACCAAACACCAAACGGCCGCCTGGACGGCCCCCCAAAAGATGGAAAGACAGCTGGATTTCGACCTCAAACGAGGATCGATGAGGCATTGTATAGCTAACAGAACTTGGTTCTACCTAGAAGAAGAAGAAGAAAAGAAGGGAGATTCATTAAAAAAAAACAGCGCTCTAGTGGGAGTAGTTCTCATCGCAATCGTGAAAGTCCTGACCTTATTAATCACATGTAGGACATTGTAGGCTGGCGAGTATTACAACTGTCCAACCCCTCAAACACATGAAATAACCTTTTTTTGGGATTGATTGAAATTGTGCAGAATCAAGCCCTAATAAACATCAGAGGAAGAAGCATTCGTTTTTAGTTTCGTTATTATAGACATTTGAATTCTTAATTTTTTTTTGTATGAAATTGACGATTTCTTTCTTCAAATAAAATTTTCAAGAAAAAAACATTAAAAAGTTAAATTTATACCAAAAACCTATTAATTATAACTGAAAATTGAATTTATAGAATTACGCATTAATTTTAGAGCGTAGTATATATGGGTGTAGATACCGAATTTAAATAATTCAAAGAAAACTTTATTAGCTGGGATAATACGTGGAACGACATCCTTAATGGGTAATTTAGAACGTTATTTATCGTATACAGGATGGTAGTACTTTTAAATCTGGTAATCTAAACAAATAGAATTTGGTTAAAAATTAGAGAACAATCTGGGTGTAGATATATAATTTAAATACTTCAAGGACAAGTCTATTAGCAGCAATAATACGTATGGAAACATCCTAATAGTTAATTTAAAAGATTTTCTATTGTATACAGGACAGTACTACTTCTAAATCTTGTGATCTAAATTGATACATTTTGGCCAACAAATTTGAAACTAAATATTTGTATCTACAAATTATATATCTATATAACTTAAATAATTCAAAGACTATTAGCTTGAAAAATATATTAAATATGTACAGAAACATCCTAAGCAAATAACGCTGTTCTACATGGAAATCCTTCCCGACAAAATATTATTTCCATAATTTCTACCTATGTACACAATTTCAAGTTTGTCTTACTAGTCGAAAATTGAAATATCAATAAAAGTAAGGGACATGCCAAATTATGAATATATATATATATATATATATATATATATATATATATATATATATATATATATATATGAGACAATCCGCGTCAACCGGATCAGGGCTAAAATTAGAAGCAAACAAAAAAATTGACCAAGTGCTCATTTTAAAGCTTAGAATGTCTACCGAGTGCGCCTTTGAAAAATCCAATGTGGAGGCTCCAATATGGCGGCTCAAAGCAGGAGAAAAATCGAGTGTTTAGCAAATAAAACTTGTAAATATAAAAATTCGCAACCGATCGGGTCGTTTTTGGCTCAAAGTATAGATGATCGACGCCTTTTAAAAACTGGTATGGTAGGTCGACAAAATCCGACATGGCGGATCCAATATAACGGTCAACATTTTTTTGTTGGGGGTCGCCGATGATAAATCCGAGGTCGGAATTGCAAAATTCAAGATTACTGATCTAATATGGCGGACGTATTTTTTCAAAATCAACTGGTATGCACCAAATTTTGTATACGGAAGTTTTTTGGGTCGTTGATTATGTATCCGAGATATAATTCTCGAAATGCAAGATTGAAGACATAATATAGAGGATTGAGTTATTGAGTTTCCGCCATATTGGGTCCATCATCTTGAATTCTGGAAATCTCGACCTCTAGTTCGTGATTAGAGTCCCCAAAAACTCCCGTATAATAAATTTTGTACAAATCGGTTGATTTTCTAAAATGTCGTCCTCCATCTTGGATCCGCCGTCTTGGATTTGGCTAACCTGATCTCGGATTTGTAATCACCAATCCCCAGTTCCTCTGTATACCAAATTTAATGCAAATCGGTAGATTTTCCAAAAATACGTCTGCAATTTTATATCCGCCATATTGACCTTGAGAATTTTGGAAATTTGACTTCAGATTCGTAAAGGGCGACCCCTAAACCTTCCGTATACCAAATTTGGTGTAAATCGGTTGATTTTTAAAAAATACGTCCGCCATATTGCATCCGGCATCCTGAATTTTACAAATTCGAGCTAGGATTCATAATCAGCAACTCCAAAAACCCCCGTATACCACATTTGGTGC
The DNA here is from genome assembly GCA_034092305.1 of Diaprepes abbreviatus. NCBI lineage: Eukaryota > Metazoa > Arthropoda > Insecta > Coleoptera > Curculionidae > Diaprepes > Diaprepes abbreviatus. The sequence goes on along the minus strand of JASJET010000017.1, from coordinate 343,455 downwards.
TAATCGGCTGATTTTTAGAAATTCGGCCACCATAAATTTATGACGGCCATATTGGATCCGCCATGTTGCATTTTGTCAACCTACGATACCAGCTTTTTAGGGGCGTTCATCGGCTACAATCTGAGCAAAAAACGGTTCAATAGGTTATACATTTTTGTAGAAGCCCCTGGTACATTCAGTTCAAAAGATTCGAAAGAAACAAAACGTCCTAAAGTAATAAAAAACATATAATAAGTAACACTACTTTATATATGTAGTTTTAATACAAAAATGAACCACATACCCAAGAACCAACTAAAAAAGTATTTAAAGGCTCAAAAAAATTAATTTATATATATATATATATATATATATATATATATATATATATATATATATATATATATGGTGTAGCTTTAAATATGATCAGCAAAAAATGGCTAAAAATAAAAAATACACCAATATACCTTTAAATGACTCAATGGAAGATGTAGAGATCTACCTAACTTCTACATACATTAAATACAAAAATTTATTCTTTAAGCAGATTGAGTGTTGCGCGATAGATGCCTCCATATCGAGTGTTATTGCTCAATTGGTGTTAGAAAATCTAGAATATGAAATTATCAACAACTTTAAATTCATACTACCATTTTTCTTCAGATATGTAGATCATTGCATAACAACCATTCCAAGAAAATGAAGGTACATACATTTTAAACAAATTTAACAGCTATCAGGAAAAATTCCAATTTACCATAGAAATTGAAAATAATAACTATATCATCTTCCTAGGCATGACATTGCATTATAAAATTAATGCAATACTGAGTGGTATATAAAATAAACGCCCAGAAAAAATCTGTAATTGGAATACCCATTGATCCATCATCCTCAGTAGCTCCGGAACAACTCTATTAAAAAACCAAAAAAGTCCTTATGTGAAACGCTTATCCATATAAAATATTAATAAAATTTTTAGAAAAATACAAACATCGAAATACTAAAACACAAAATTTAGAAGTCGCAAAAAAAATGCAATAAATTTTCATGCTTTATATACCAAATCTTACTAGTCATAAAGACCATAATTTACTTAAAGGTAATTTCAGGAAACTATAGTGATATCTTAAAAAACAAAAGTTCAGTTGTAGTCTACCAAGTTTCCAGCAAAGAATGTCCAACGAATTATATCGGCCAAACTAATCAGTATCTGCAAAATCGTCTAAATGGAGATGGATGTGATAAAAAAATATCACAGCCCTAAAAAAACATGAAATAAATCACAAACACATTTTTGATTATGAAAATAAAAAAATTCCAAGAACTGAAACCCACAAAGGAGAACAAGGATTTTACGAAATGATTGCAATAAAAAAATCCAAATGCAATAAACGATAAAACAGAGTACACCATCTGGTTTCCACATTTGGGTCAATCAATTGCAGTTACACAGTTAAAAATGTCCTATTGTCCCAGTGAGAATAAATATTACCACAACGCATGTTCTAAATAATGTGGTGTAATTAAATTTTATTCAAAATCTTTGTTCTTAAGGTAAGTTTTTATCATGTTGTTTATATATAAAAGCAATGTGCATGTTGTAGAGGACTTAGATGCGAACACTTGAAAAAGATTCGAAAGAGTCGAAACGTCCTGATAATATAATATATACAATAAATATAACTACTCTATACATGTAATTTTAATTATAAAAGTGAACCAGATGCCCAGGAATATAACCAATTAATAAAATTTTTATTAAAAAAAATTAAACCTACTTCTAAAAGTGCGCTAAAAAGTGAAAAATAACTATAAATTTTTATATAAAATTGAAATTTTTGAAGTCGGAGCCAAACTAATACCTGATAAAATGTGAACTTTCTTACCATAATTTGTATACATTAGTAGTTATTTATTTCATTTAGAAATAATTTGGCTTCGATTTAAAAAATTTCAATTTCATATAAAAATTTATAGTTATTTTTCACTTTTTAGCGCACTTTTAGAAGTCGGTTCAATTTTTTTTATAAAAATTTTATTTTTAGATTTTTAGTTTTGAATTCATTATGATATCCATAAATTATTTGAACTAAGTACTTACTAATCAAGATTAGTTTACCTCGCAATGACTCCAAGGTAGCAAAAAATTACCCATTTTATCCAAAGTTGTAAATCACCCTAAAAATTGTTTGATTCTTACAGTTCTCCAAATACCAGTGAAATTGTGTCAAACAATTAGTCTGTCATAGTAAATCCACTATCTTAAATTTCAAATTAATTTTAGATTGATAATATAGACCCCAAAATGTTCCAGTATCGATATTTACAGTACTTAAGACGTAAATTTCTTAGCCCGATATATTTTATAGTGCATGTTGAGTTTGTATACGCCCCAAGAACCCCGCAATATCAATTTTAAACAAAATCGAAAAATGTAAAATTTTCAGTCCTTCATATTGTATCTTATCAACTTAATAGTTGTAAAAAGTTAACTTTATATTCGTAATACAATACCCCAAAAACTCCCTAAAACGATTCAGTCCCACCTTTGAAAAAAATCGGAAAATGTAAAATCTTGAATCTGCAATATTGGATTCTTCATATTGAATCTTGAAAGAATACTTTAAAATTCATAACTGATACCCTCAAGAACCCCTATATCAGTTTTCGAGAAAACCGAAAAATGTAAAATTTTCAGGACACCATATTGAATCCGCCAGATTGAGTTGTCAAAAAATATTCTAAATTCGTAATTAGCACTAACAAAAATTCCCCAATACTGACTTTAGACAAAAGCGAGAGGTGTGGAATTTTTAATCCGCCATCCTGGATCCGCCATATTTAATTTTTTTTTAAATAATTTCAGATTCGTAATGTTCGATCCCAAAAACTCCCCCATACAAATTTTGAAAAAAATCGTACAAAATTAATTTTTTATTCGCCATATTGGATACGCCATATTGAATTTTTTAAAAATAATTGCAGGTTCGTTGGGTGTGACCCCAAAAATTCCCCAGTACAAATTTTGGAGAAAATTGGGTAAAATTAATTTTTTTGGCCGCCATGTTGTCAGCGCCATCTTGGATATTACTGCACCAATTTCGTCAAAAAAAAATATGGAATCACCGCAGCAACTTCCTGAACATAAAACGTAAAAAATTTCATTAAAATCGGTGCCGCCGTTCCGGAGTAATCGGTGTACATACGTAAAAAAAAATACATAGTCGACGAATTGAGAACCTCCTTCTTTTAGAAGTCGGTTAAAAACATATTTAAAGGTTCAAACAAATTCATTCATATATAATATATACCTCCAAGCAGGCGCGGATCCCCCCTCAAGAGTTTTAAGTTCAGGAAAATAGACCCGATTTTGCCTCTTATACTATAGTTTATTCAAGAACTAGAGAGAGTAATCATTTTTTACCCTTTTTTTTCTTCGCAAAATACTTGTGTTCTTTAGTCCGATGTCTTTGGCAAAATCTGTTAGAGATATATTTTTTTCATAGAAATGAGTTAGAAATATTATAATCAAAAATACTGGTCTATAATAATGGACCATTTGGGTTGGATAAGAATAAATATTTGTATGTTAGAGGTTTTAAAAAGGATTTTAATAGAATATTATTTCGGTAATAAACTTAAATTAAAAAGTTTTTATAATATTATTTTATTTCTTATGATTTTTTAATAATTCACATACATTAGAAAATATAAATAATTTTGACATATTTAGCACAAATCACAACTGTATTTTTATTTTTAACTTTGGCATAGAAACCGTTTTAGGCACATTCAGAATAAAATGTAGCCTTTTTCTCTCAAAAAGTTATAATTATATATTATAATTATAATACTTACAAAATACCCATTGTCAAAAATACAAGAAGTTAAACATTCGTCCATATGATGTGAAAATTTTTTTAGGCTATCGGTCATTTTATTATTAATTAAAAACATTTTTAGGACATTTGACGTTTTAGTTTATTTATTTCTTAAACCATTTACAGAATTACAATTAAACACTAAAAAGGGATTCAAATGTAATTAATTTTTATATGTTAAAAATATTTAAATAATAAATTGTGTTTACGCTGGTAAACATTACGTTTCTAATTCGTAATCCAAGTCAGTGAAGCTATCTTCGCCAAAATTAATTATAATTGGTTCCTATATCTTACGCATCATGAGATCTTGTTTCCACATTTTCTTTTATTCTTTTATTATATGGATTTTTCCAAATTTTCTGCAGTAACTTTATTCCAAATAATCTTTCAGAAGTTCTGTTAAATTACTAATTTTGTAACTTGTTTTATTTCTAGCAACTCTATCTTTTACTCGAGAGAGATATTTTCTTCTCCAACGGACATTTTCCGGACAATCTATAAGAACAGATTTTCTATCTGGTTTTTCCCAGCAAAAATTAAGTTCTCTGAGCAAGTTCCAAAGGTCAGTTCTTTTAATTTCAGGTAAATCCCGATCTTCATTGATTTTAGTTAGAATTTTGTGGACGGTTGGGATCTGCTCTTCATATTAAAATGTATGTATAACTCCTTTTATTGCAGTTTACATCTCTTCTTCCAACGAGGCTTTTCGTCTGCCAGTGATCGTTTTCTTCTTCTTCAGTATTCGGTACATAGTAGATTTTCTAACTCCTGTATGTTGGAACACATCTCAACAGAGCTTTTAACATAATTATCTAGATATTGATATTTTAAGGCATCATAAACATTCATCGTAATAAGTTTTTGGTTGAGGAAAAATGGCCTAGTTTAACGATTTTGGAATAAATATAGATGTGGAAGCCATATCTTTCGGGTATCTCACTAATCTCATATAATATATAAAAACAAGCACAAATAAGATAAATCACTAAGGACACACCGTAAGGTGTATTTTGCTCATTGACAGAAATTAAATTGAACTATCAGAAACTCTATTGTTGCAGTAAATTCATAAAACCTTACAATGTTTAAATATAATTAAATATAATTAGATTCACGTCAGTTCTCAGTTACCTGCGACACTGAAGCAGGTAAGTTGGAGGTTTCGGTAACAGTTTTATTACTCTCTCTAGTTCTTGAATAGAGTATAAGAATGTGTATGCTAGCGATCGCCTCTTCCCTTCCCAAGAGCTTTGAGTTCAGAAAAATAGAACCGATTCTGCCTTTTATAGTAGGAATGTGTATGCTGCCCGCATCCTCCCCCCCCCCCCTGTCGACAACTTTTTTTTTTGTTCAAATTCCGAAAAATAGACTTGATCCTGCCTTTTATACTGGAAATGGGAATGTTGCTGATGTCTCTCTCCCCCCCCCCCCCCCGTCGACAACTTGCTTTCACCTGCCATACTGTACTTTTGTGATATCACCGCCCCCCCCCCCCCCCAGAGAGGCTGAATCCGCCTCTGCCTCCATGATGACTTATATTTATTCCGCCTTTTTGTACAATTAATAGATAAGGACTACCACCAGCTATATCTTTGTTAATATATAAAACAACATTGTCTGCGAAAACCAATGTAAATGTATCCATGAGTTCCATCTACTGTTGCAAATGCAAACTGTATTAAAACTGGAAACGAAACCAACATGCCTAATTCAAATACATCATAAAAGCAAACACACAATACTTATTATTGTTCATTTAACCTAACCACACATAAAAAGCAGTTTTATTTGCTTAGGTGCCCTTGTCAATGTCAGGTGTAGGGTTTCCACTAATTCCATATTTTATTGTCCATTGTTTTCAAGACAGCCTGACACCCAAGTGACCTTAAAGGTCGTAAAACGACCGAGCAATATAGCTGAACGCGTTGGCGTTGGTTTACATTACGCCTCTTTGTTTTTTTTTTCATTTGTTTTACACATTATAATTTACATATGCAACAGAATAAAATGGTAATTTCGAGCCACGAATAATGTGTGGAGAGTTTGAGAGAAAATAATCGGACTAAAAAGATGTAAATGTTTAGAAATTGATCAACTAAAACTAGAGTTTAATTTCAAATAGAGTATCAAAAGGTTTATGTTTGTCTAAAAGATCATGTATGGGACTTTTTTTCATCAGAATAAGTTTTATAGGTATTGGAAATTTTTGTGGTAACCATTCGGGCAGGGGCGGATCCAGCCTCTCTCTTTGGGAGGGGGCGGTGATATCACAAAATTGCAGTGTGACAAGCGAAAGTAAGTTGTCGACGGGGGGGGGGGGGGGGGTTAATACCAGTATTCCCATTTCTAGTGTAAAAGGCAGGGTCAGGTCTATTTTTCTGAATTAGAAGCTCTTAGAGAGGAGGGGAGGTGATCATAAGAAAAAACAAGTTGTCGACAGGGGGAAAGGATGCCAGCAGCATACACATTCCTAGTATGAGACAGAATCGAGTCTATTTTCCTGACCTCAAAGCTCTTGAGGGGGGGCTATCGCAAGAAAAACAAGTTGTCAGCGACGGAAGGGGAGTGCCAACAGTATACACATTCCTTATATAAAAGGCAGATTCGGTTGTATTATCCTGAACTCAAAGCTCTTGGGAAGAGGAGGGGCGATCGCAAGCATACACATTCCTATACTCTATTCACGAACTAGAGAGAGTAATAAAATTGTTACAGAAACCTCCAATATATATGCTCCAGTACCGCAGGTAACTGAAGACTGCCGTAAATCTAATTATATTTAAATATTATAAGCTTTTATAAATTGACTGCAACAATAAAATTTCTGATAGTTCAATTTAATTTCTGTCAGTGAGCAAAGTACACCTCACAATGCGTCTTTAGTGATTTATCTTGTCTGTGCTTGTTTTTATATATTATTTGAGATTAGTGAGATACCCAAAAGATATGGCTTCCACTTCTATATTTACTCCAAAATCGTTTAAACGAGGGCATTTTTTCCTCAACGAAAAACTTATTACGATGAATGTTTATGATGCGTTAAGATATCCACATCTAGATAATAATGTTAAAAGCTCTGTTGAGATGTGTTCCAACATGAGGAATTGGCAAATCTACTATGTACCGAATACTGAAGGAGAAAAAAACGACTGGAATTGGTAGTACTCCCAAGAAGAGATGTAAACTGCAATAAAAGGAGTTGTACATACATTTTATTATGAAAAGCAGAACTGAGCTCTGAAAATTGTTCAGGGAACTAAATTTTTGCTGGAAAAAACCAGATAGGTAATCTGTTCTTATAGATCGTCCGGAAAATGTCAGGTGGAGAAGCAAATATCTCTCTCAAGTAAAAGGTAGAGTTGCGAGCAATAACAGTGCATAAAATTGGGAATATTCCATATAATAAAAGAATGAAAGAAAATGTGGAAACTCTATCTCATGATCGGTGAGATAGAGGAATCAATTATAATTAATTTCAACGAAGATAGCTTCACCAATTTTGATTACGAATTAGATACGTAATGTTTACCAGTGTAAACACAATTTATTATTTAAATATTTGTTTTTGTTGTATTTTATTGTTTAATGTTGTTTATATATTTTTTTATATATTTTTATTTTAGTGTGTCCCACTCTTTAATTTTATATATATTTAATTCCCATTAGCCGTAAGTTTTTTACTATTTTATCATTATATTTGTGTCTTTTTCTTAAGTGTGTAAATGGTCTTAAAAGGCCAGTTGTTGCCAAAAGAAACATCAAGCAATAAAAAGTACGAAACCAAATTTATTAATATACTAAATTAACAATTCACTTATTTTATTAACGTTTAATTAATTTCTTTTTTCTTACTAGAATGATTAATAAATATTTTTTTATTACTTATGTTTTCCTCTTTTAATACTGACAATTGCAGTTTTTTCCTTTTTCTCTAAAATTTCAGACATGTCAGGAAAATTCCTGTCGTGTAACCCTACCCTTAGCAAACTTTATATAAACCTATTATAAATAATTAAAAAGTAAAAATTAACATTGATGGAAATGTAATAACATAAATCCAATTAGTATCATATATAATATATTCCTCTAAAAACTACAAACAATTGTAATTATTAAAACGATTGTTAATATTACACTGTTATATTGAAATTCTCGTCTTTGAACTCCTTGGCAATTCTTTACCAGGTAGAAGTGCTAAACTTTGGAAATAAAACTTCTGTTAAAGAGTCCCATATTACCGCACAAGTAACCTGAATAATTTCAGAAATACTGTTTACCAACTCGGAATTCGCACTGTTGCTTTCACATGCTGATTTCATCAGCTAAATATCACAATGTTATTTCCAACCTAGTAATAAGGGCATAGCTGTACACATTTCCATATCGTCTTTCCTAATTATTGGCCCAACAATAGCGAAGAGCTCTTTAAATTCCCCAATAGTAACAGGAAAATATTTTTAAAAAATCAGGATCATTCTCTCACATTTCTTAAATTAAATTATTAATATGTCCAAGCTTTTCTCCAATGTTTTCCTCAAATACAGATGGGACCCAGTAGCGACGACTTTCCTGTTTTTTTTTAATAAAGAATATATTAATATTCTCCTTTCATTTTGTAACTTTTTTCTCTAAATTAAATTACTGCCGCAATTAATGTTTTATTTTGATTCATTTTAATTTTTAGATAACATATAAACAAAAATCCTGATAAAAGTTAGGTCAAGACAAAAAACCCACACGCCTTATGAACGATACATTTGCAACACAAAAGCGCGTAATACGCCTACGCTCAAATTTTTCTTGTCGTGTGGACTCACCCTCATTCGGATGTTCACAGACATAACAGGTGGTTCAAAAAGTTCCGATATTAACATATAAAAACACAATTTTTTAGCAAAATTCGACTTAATTCACCATCACAGTTTTCTTGTAAAGTACTACAACTATTCAATCGCCGCTTTAACATTTTTATATATTTCTTATAAAACGATTTTTCCAACCCTTCAAAATATCTCTTTTCGGCGAGCAATTTTTTGATGTGTGCGATCAAGTGATAGTCGCCGGGGGTCAAACGTGGAGAATATGGAGGATACGGAAGCAATTCGAAGTGCAATTCGTGCAGTTTTGAAATCGTTGTGATCGGCTTGTGACATGGTGCATTGTCTTGATGAAAGAGCACTTTTTTCTTCTTCACTTTGGTCCGTTTTTTCACCATAACCTTATCAGCCGATTCTTGCGTTTTTGGTCACTCTCTTTTGCCGGTTTTTTCTTCGGAGTGTAGTGGTGGATCTATATTTCATCCATTGTCACATACGGCATGAAAAGAACTTCCGGACGAGCAAGTTAATTATCAAACAAATAAAAAAGATATCAAAATGTCATGAATTTACCAATTTACAATTTTGAAAGCTACTTTGAAAGCATTATGTAAAGTATGTAATCTGCAAGAACCTATGTTAATTAGTTTTTTACGGTCCTGTAAATGTTTTAAAAAATTCAAATTAACATTAATTCCGTCCATGGCTAAATGACTTGTCTTTATTAACGTTTTTCTATTTGTACTATTAGTATAAACTTTCACTAAATTACAATGTTGTGTGTCCTAGAAATAGGCCAGCAGAATTAGCATCTGGAAAAAATTTATTGTTAGTAGATCTCTGACTACGTAGAAACCTTCAGAATGATAATATTATTTACGTAGTATCTTATGGCTCATTTTCTTTTTTGAGGAAAATTTAACAATTAAGATGTGAAAAACAGTTTTCTCGAGTTCTAGGAAAAGCTATTGATTTTCAGTAAAAAAGTGTCAAACAAAATCAGCTAAAGCTCATCCAAATCGGATAATTTGTTTGTTAGTTACTACAAAAAAACCTGCTAAATTGGCTGTTTTTTCAATTGTTAATAAACAATAGAAAAATATATTGCATTCACTTTATAAAGGGTGTTTTTTATAGAGGAATAAAACTTTAAGTTGGCAACACTTTTTTAACTGGCGGCCATTTTGTCAGATGTCAAGTGATTTATATTTAGTTTGGTTTGGCATTTCAACATGAATAGACTGACGCCTGAACAACGCTTCCAAATTGTGCAAATTTATTTTGAAAATCATGGTTCTGTTCGAAATACGTATCGCGCACTACGTCCATTTTACGGTCAACATAATCGTCCATCAGAACAATTAATTCGATTAACTATGGAACGTTTTCGCACCACGTTTACTCTAAATGATAATACGCATCCACAGAGACGTCGTACAGTGCGTCCAGAAGAAGTCATTGTTGCTGTAGAGCGTAGCGTAGAGGAAGACCCAAATCAGTCTATCCGCCATCGTGCACAGGAATTGGATATGTGTCCATTCACTTTATGGAAGATTTTGCGGAAAGATCTTGGTTTGCGTGCTTACAAAATCCAACTCGTGCAAGAATTGAAGCCACACGATCACCTAGCAAGGCGTAGATTCGGTGAATGGGCCCAAAACAAGATTGCCATTGATCCCTATTTTCATAAGCGAATTTTGTTTAGCGATGAAGTTCACTTTTGTTTGAATGGATACGTCAATAAACAAAACTGCCGTATTTGAAGTGATGATAATCCTCAAGTGTATGTTGAGACACCGTTACATCCAGAAAAACTGACTGTTTGGTGTGCTTTATGGGCTAGTGGAATCATTTGTCCGAACTTCTTTAAAAACGATGCTGGTCAGAACGTTACAGTCAATGGTGACCGCTATAGAGCCATGATTACTGACTTTTTCGTTCATCAATTGAACAACCATGATGTGCAGGAGTTGTGGTTTCAACAAGACGGCGCAACATGTCACTCAGCTCGTGCCACAATTGATTTATTGAAAGAAACGTTTGGTAACCGCATAGTTTCACGTTTCGGACCCGTGAATTGGCCTCCAAGATTGTGCGACTTAACGCCGCTAGACTATTTTCTGTGGGGATATGTGAAGTCGCTAGTCTACGCCGACAAGCCCGAAACGATTGATCACTTGGAGGACAACATTCGTCGCGTTATTGCCGATATACGGCCACAAATGTTGGAAAAAGTCATCGAAAATTGGACCTCCAGATTAGACTACGTCCGAGCCAGCCGTGGCGGTCATATGCCAGAAGTCATATTTAAATTATAATGCCAGAAGGTTATCTTTCGAATAAAGTAAATTTCAAGTCAATTTAAAAAAATTCATCTTTGTTTTATTCCATTTAAAAGTTCTATACCTCTATAAAAAACACCCTTTACTATAGCGAAAGGAGCCTCTTGTTGCATACAACAAATATGCAAGATTTCAAGTAAAAATATTCAATAGTTTTTTGCAGAGTGAGTTTGTTTATAACATTTTATGTTTTTTTGATTGTTTAATCTCAGCGATCTAGAGATCGTACAGTGATCTGCGGGTGCGCAAATGAAAGCATGAGCCTTATACTAACAATAACAAAAAAGAACCAAATTTATTGTTGATTTTAAATTTTTTAACAGATAAACAAAGTTGTGGTTGGTTTTTTCGTTATAAACAAATAGAATAACTCTTCGACAATTGTTGATAGATGGACGAACACTAGAAGCTGTTTTTTTTTCAAAAAATCGCTGCTGCGTTGTTTATTATTAAGGGATTATTTAAGTAGGAACTCATAGGGAGATGGTTAAACTATTGTATGCAGCAGTTTTCAACTCAATTATTTCAAAATTGTTGATAGTTTAAAGTTGTACCTACTCCAAGAGTCAGAAAGTGAGCAGTGGGGGGGGGGGGGGATCTTTTAGCCTGCGGCTCGTAGAAAAAAACGTGTCTCGGAAACTTCACATTCGTTTCGTCGGAAAAATATGAGTTATCTCGGCGAATTTTAGTCATAGAATCCATATTTTTTTTTTGATTTATAGTTTCTCGGCGAGATATGAACAATGGATGATATATTCTTGTAATCAAATTATTGTTAAACATAGCAATAAACAAATTGTTGTACGTGCTTTTTAAATTGCGAAAAAAATGTTATAGTGGTCAACAGTCTACTACTAATGAGGCATTTTGAAAAATCAGATTGATTTTTAATGTACCATTAATATTTATGGAAGCTTTAGCACGAAACAAATTGCGACCGTCATTTGCCGCCAAATTATTGGTTGTACAACAAAAACACATGTTAACTTTTTTGTTTATTTTATTGGACAAACATTTTTCACGTACTAAACATACTTATTTTTTGCTTAAATGTATAGAAAATATTTATTCCGTTCTCCGTTTCTTAGATATCCATGAACACTCATTTTCGGAACCCTTATCGGTTTCATTATTATCGTTACAATTATCATCATCATTATCACTCTCGTCGTCATCATTATTATTACTCTCATCATCATCATCACTCTCATCATTGACATAGTTATCATCATTATAATCATAATCAAAATTATTTTCTCCCCTATTACTTTCATCGTCTTTGAAAGTAAAATTACAATAATTCTCTATTGGATATTTGCTTACAATATAATCGTCACATATAATTTATTCTGCTTCTCGAAAAATAATAATGCTATTAACAAATGTTGCTATTTGTTTCATACTATATCTCGATAAATATTAACGGTACATTAAAAATCAATCTAACTTTCGCTTTACTGTACACACCTCAAAGATTTGATGTAACAAAGTAGTGGTTGCCAAAGATTAGGTATCTCAACACTCGGTTTACTGAAGATTCCATTATTGTTTTTAATGTATGCTGCTTCTATAAATTTTCTTCTTTTCATATACATATTTTATATGGTGTTGTTTATCCCAGGAGTGTTCTGCAATACCTGATCTCGACGTTTCCCCTTTTTGTGTATGAATTTTATGTTCCTTAATTCTAACTTCTAATGGTCGTTTTGTGTCTCCAATATACATTTCACCACACTCACATGGAACTTTGTAAACACATTCTTTCTTATTGGTAGTTTTGGTTTTGTTTTTGTTAAATGAGCTCTAAGGGTATTTCCTGATTTAAAGGCTGTTTTTATATTATAACTGCGGGCAATTCGTCCTATTTTCTCCGACGTTCCCTTAATGTACGGAATTGTGAAGAAGGAATGTATTTCTTGTTATCCAGTGTTGTTCTAAAATTATTTATAACATCGTCAATTAGTTTTAGAGGATAACCATTCTGTTGTAAATAGGATTTAATATTTGCTACCTCTTTTTCCAATGATTCGGCATTATTGCATATAGATATAGCGCGATTATAGAGGTTGCGTATAATTCCTCGTTTTGTTACAACAGAATGATTAGAACTATGATTAAGATATTGTCCGGTATGCGTTGGCTTTCTGTATACTGAAGTTTTAATAATTTCGTTTAACCGGTCCACCATGACATATGGGAAGGGCAATTGATCATTTACCTCTTTTTCCATGATAAACTTAATTGTAGGTCAAATGGTATTTAGATGTTTCTGAAAATTATTAAGTTCTTGATCGTTGCCCTTCCATACGATGAAAGTATCATCGACATATCTCAACCAGATTTTCGATTTTACTGTTGCCGTTTCTATGGCATGAGTTTCGAACCATTCCATATATATATATATATATATATATATATATATATATATATATATATATATATATATTGGCGATGACTGGAGAGATAACCCATCGGAAGCCCGTCGTCCTGAGCGTAGAACTTGTCCTTTACTTGAAAGTAACACTCCAAAAGGTCCATCACCCCGTTCAGTGGTAACGTGGTTCGATCTGAATAAGTAGTATCATTTGAAAGTTTAGTTTTGATTATGTCTAGTGATTCCCCTAATGGTACATTAGTATACAGACTTTCCACTTCAAAGCTTATTAGTCTGTCGTCTGGCTCTAGATTGATGCTACTAATAATGTTCACGAAATGTGTAGAATTTTTAACATGTGTGTTTGTCTTACCTTCTAAAGGTTGTATGATTTTTAAGAGAAACTTCGCCAGTGCATTTGTTGGGGATCCTCTGGAGCTGGTTATTGGTCTCAATGGTATGTTCGTTTTATGAATTTTTGGAAGTCCGTAAAGATGTGGTGGCTTACTGTAGTGTGGCGTGAGCGCCGATTTTAGGTTGTCAGGTATATTGTTTTGGTATTTCCTGAGTGTTCTGTAGATTTTTGACTCTATGGATTTTGTGCGGCCACGGGCTAATTGTCTATATTTTCCTTTTTCAAAAGGTGCATCAAGATCTCAGGTATCGCGTCCACTTATCGGCATTTTGATATCAGCAATTGCCGAAGAGTTATTCTATTTGTTTATAACGAATAAACGAACCCCAATTTTGTTTATCTGTTTCAACAATTTAAGATCAACAATTCACTTCGTTCTTTTGTGTTATTGTTAGTATAAGTCTGGAACTTTCATTTGCGTACCCGCACATCGCTGTACAACTTCTAGATCGCTGAGAATAAACAAAAGAAAAACATAAAAAGTTATAAACAAATTCTCTGTGCAAAAAACTATTGAACGTTTTTCTCTGAAATTTTGCACATTTGTTTTATGCAAGAAGAGGCTCCTTTGGTTGCAATATAAAGTTAATGCAATATATCTTTCTATTATTTATAAACAACTGAAAAAACAGCTATTTTAGTAGGTTTTTTTGCAATAAATAACGAACAAATTATCCGATTCGGATGGGCTTTAGCTCATTTTGTAGGTATTTTCAAAGCGTACAACTTCTGTTTGAAACTTTTTTCCTGAAAAACGATATTTTTCCTAGAACCTGAAAAAACTGTTTTTTCACATCTTAATTGTTAAATAAAAAATATTCCCCAAAAAAGAAAATGAGACATAAGATACTACATAATTATTATTATCATTCTAAAGGTTTCTACGTAATCAGAAGCCTACCAACAATAAATTTCAAAATCACCTCATATGAGGCTAACTCCACCGGTCTAAAAAGCTGAGGTTTGATTACTCTTCATTCATTTTATTATTTTTTTATGTGATGGCAAGAATATTTACGTTGACTTGACAAGTCTAAAAATCCCAGGTTTGTAAAAAAATTCCCTGATAATCCTAGGTTTTCCATGATGAAAATCATTTCATAATTCCAGGTTTTCCATATTTTCCATGATTCAGGATACCTTGGTATGATATTAAAGAAGAATATAAATTGGACCACTAAGGCAGTAAGATCGCATAGAAGCTCCCAGAAAACTCTGCACGTCACTGTTGAATAGGAAAAGAAAGGAAATAAAACAACAAAATATACACTAACAAAGGAAGCCTTTATTAAATGCTTCACATATACTTTAAAATGTTATTTTTTACAACAAATTTACATTAATTTTATTTAATCTATATTACTATCATTATTATTATTACTTTTTTTACTTTTTAGCGATATAAGGAATAACTTTTCCTTGGCCTTCATATTTTTGTTTGCAGTTTTAATAAGTGCAATTTTAATTTACTTGCGTAACACCCGTACTTCATTAAGGGACCTCACACAAAACCAGTGGAAAGGATAATCGGTCCCAATTCCGCGAGAAGGTAGTTCATTTGATGCTGAACAAAAACTCTCATGGGCACAACCCAGAAAAATGGAAAGTTTTTGAAATAAGGACGGAGGTGCAAAAGTGTAAATCCCACTGGAATGAGAAAGATCGCTGGCGGTAAGTGAGTGCTCTACAAATATTTATAGACGCAAGCAACTAATCTACATATCTCCAAAAGGCTAAACCATATTATGAATGGTGTACCAACCATGTAAAGCCGGATTTCATCCCCAAATACCCTTGCAATCAAGCTCATCTTCTAAACCCAGAGAGTGGCCAACCAACCAGAGCACTCGTGCTGGGCATTACCCTGGATCAATGAATGTGGACGAAAGAAGTATCTGATCCTTTATGTGTGTGTGAGTGTTGGCCACTAAAGAACAACATGGCGAGTATTGCGAGTACAGTATCCCCACACCTGAAACCAAATTTCGCCCTCTTTATCACCTTTAGAAAGTTAAGAAGATAAATCAGTTCCAAGGGTGGTAAATACGGTGAGGAATGGTGTCGGGTGTGGGGATGTCATTCTCACAATACTAGCCGTGGTATTTTTTAATGGGTAGCACATATACCCACATTAAGGTCAGATACTCGTCACGCCTACGTTCGTTGATTCTAGGTAATGCACAACATGAGTGAATTGTTCGGTTGCCTACCCTCTAGAATTGGAAATTGAGGTCGATTCCAAGGGCATTTTAGGAGACGAAGTCTGGTTTTGCGGGGTTGATATACCATGCTGGTGCATTACTTATCGTGTATAACTTGGATTTTTCTGACGTTTCGGTTTATTTTATTGATTAAACCATCTTCAGAGAATTACTAATGTTAACAGGTGCTTCACTTAATTAACATTTTTATTATTTTAATATAAATATAAATATAGACAACGGATATTGTTTTTTTTACACATCTGTTATGTTTAGCTTTTGACAGTATACTACTAAAGAGTTAGAAAGTTTCTGAAACTTTCTAACTCTTTAGTAGTATACTATCAAAAGCTAAACATAACAGATGTGTAAAAAATGTATTAAAAAAATAATATCCCTTGTCTATATTTATATTTATATTAAAATAATAAAAGTGTTAAATGTAAGTTAATTAAGTGTTAACATTAGTAATTCTGTGAAGATGGTTTAATCAATAAAATAAACCGAAACGTCAGAAAAAACATGTGTTGATTTCTTATAAAGTAATACTATGACCGAAACCCAAAAAAGTAGTATAATTTATTTTCCAAGCTGCTCCTTTTTCGAGGTTGTGATCATAAGAGTTTTTGTTTAGTATCTAATGAACTACATTCTTCCAGAATTTGGACCGATTAACTTTTTCCATTGGCGGGGTCCTCTCTATCTAATGAAATACAGCAAAATTATTTTTTTTTATAATTATTTTTGCAATGTCTTAAAACTAAAAACTTAAGGCCTTTCCGGATGGGTAGATCCACTTCCTTTTACTTTAAAAACCTGGCATAACCAATAATTTTTTTTCGTAACAATAGACTAAAAAGACAAGTATTAGTATTCTGTGTTTAACCTAAACTGAAATTACTGGATTTAATGATATATACAGGGCATTACACAAGTTATTGACCAACGAAAAACTATCCCACGAAATATATTAATATTATATTTTCTTTTTATTTTGAGATCATTAATAATCGTAATACATCACAGATGTTACGTTAAATATATTTTTGTCTCAAAATTCATATACCTATAAAATTCATTTTATTGCAGAAATTGAGATCTGCAACATTATACGCTCAAATGTCTGTCTCATACCAAACATTTTTTTTTCTCCGACCAATCAGAAAAGAGGACACTTTTTCAACCACAATATATCCATATATTTTCACAATTAAATGATTTACTGACACTTTGATAAAAAAAAAATATAAATAAATTAAAATTAAAATTACGAAAAATGTCCTCTTTTTTTCTAACCAAAAGATCACCCTTAAACACGGTACCCTACCAATACTTATAGCCCCATAAAAATCCAAAACGTTTCAAAATTCAGACAACAAGGCGCAAAGCTGCCAAATATACAGGGTGATTGCTAAGTAAGTTCTCATCTGTTTATCGCAGATATTTTTAAAAACCCTGTATAAAGGAAGATAAGTACCTACTCGGCACATACCCTGTACAAAAACTCTGCAAAAATTTTGATACTTTCCAATTTGTACTAAAATTTCTTTGGGCTGTATAACGTAAAAAGAAAAAATCAGGTATAAAAAGTAGGTAATATAAAATCAATTACTTGATATTTTATGTGTAAAGCCCATCTTCCACCCCTATTTTTTAATTTAGCTTAAGCATAAATCTATAAAATATATATATTTTTTTGTTTAAACATGTTTTTTATTACCGAAAACTTGGGTAAGGAGATAAATTGTTGACACATTTGAAATAATATATTTTTTAATTACAACGCACAAAAAAACATGTCTCAAGACACATCAGCGCGTTTATATTGGTACAAAATGTTTCCAATATCAATATCACAGATTTTATTTCTTAAAGTTTTATAAAAAATATATTTTTCAATTTATGCCACAATTTTTTGTAGATTAGCAGGAAACATGATTGTCATCACATCACCAGGATTTCCCCATTGATTTCTTTTCAAGAGTCATAAAAAATACGAGATTAAGCCAAAAACTAATGTTTATTAAATAAAAAAACCTCTGTGTTTAAACCAACTTTACACTTTTTTATTTACACATGGTTTACAACCATCATTGCACATAAACGTTTTTAAGTTGATTTAAAACCATTTAACCCTGTAAACAAACTAAATTTCTATGTACAAAACCAAATCATTTTTTTGTAATATACCAGGGCAAGTTAAAAAATACCTAATAAATTTTGACTTTCCCCCGTATATATATATATATATATATATATATATATATATATATATATATATATATATATATATATATATATATATATATATATATATATATAAGCATTCACACCATTCCAAAACACAGTAGTTGAATGTCTTTTGGTACTGATAGAAAAATATTGAATTATTTATTACAATATTATGGAATGGAATGGCACGTCTTACTTAATAAAATCCTAATATCTAGTTTTGGGATTTTATTAAAAGATTTCTATAGGATAATATAAAATTTCCTTAAATCTAAAACAAATACTGAACTTTCTAGAACTTTCTAATGTACAAACTTTTTACAGGGTTTGGTTTTTTACAATTTAAAATAAAAATATATACAATGTTTTGGTACAAATCAATAGTACGGTATTTGCATGTGATGTTTGGTCTAAATATTTTGATGACTCCGTATATAGGAACGGCCAAAATTGGGTTAAAAAACTAAAAAAAAAAATCAGTGCTTAGCTGAAAGGATTTGAGAAAAATCTGTACTGTATGGGAAACGTAGAAAAAATAACTAAAAAATGCTGAAGCAATTTGTTAAATCGTATATGTTCTTCACTGAAATTAAAATTTTGAGTAGAAAATTATAACTATAATTTTTTCAAAATAACATTAACTACACAGAAAAAGCCCAGCCGAAACTGCAAAATGTCCAAACTGAAACTTTTCTGTATTCCAGACATTTGATGGCTTTGCTATGACTTTGTACTTCATATATATGCGAGAAATTTCAACATATTTATATTATTTTCAAGTAAATTATATGGCGCCGGGGGATTGCTCACTATTTCTGGATCACTATATATATATATATATATATATATATATATATATATATATATATATATATATATATATATATATATATATATATATATATATATATATATGTCCCATTTTAAAAAAGCACCTAAACATTTTATGCAGGATTCGATGGGGGGGAGACATTCGACGGTGACCTTGAACTTGACCTTAAACTTGTCCTTCAAGGACATTTGAAGGTCAAAATGATTTTTTAAAATGGGCACCTACATTTTTTTATTGCAGAAATAGAAAGCGGGGAAGAAAGACGTTATTCAAAGGTCAAATGTCCTTGTGGGTCCACCAAGATCGATTTCAAGGTCAGAATTGGATGTACTGTTTCATTTCCTAAAACTTTTGTTGAAGAAGTTTTTCTCCGACATTCTTTATTGTCGAGTTTCTAGATAATTTACACCGGCCCATGATATAAGGACATTTGATCTTGATTGGTGTAAATTATCCAGTAACTCGACCACCAAGTGTGCCAGGGAAAAACTTTTCTCACAAAAATTTTAGGCGCATCTAACGGTGACTTTAAATTTGACCTTGAGTTGACCTTCAAGGAAATTTAACCTTCGAATGACCTCTGGATGTGGCATGTATCACCCATGTTATTTACACCGTTGGACAGGAAATTCTCCCTGCTTTCCAGTTCTGCAATAAAAAATGGGGGTTCCTACTTAAAAAATCAGGTTCACCTTGAAATGTTTTTGAAGTACAAGCCCAACGTCAAATTCAAGATACCCGAGTATCCCCTTCGAACCATACAACTTTTGTATGGAACATTTTTCTCTAACTGTGTGTATTTTGGTATATATTTCGGTGTATTTTTTTAAAATGGGACACTTTGTATATATATTACACTTTTTTTCCAATTTTTTAACATAAATTTTGTCAGTTACTATTACCGAGAGTTGTAGTAGTAGTAGTAAAATCCACAATAGGAATAAGATTGTTATAAATTTTACTAGGTTCTTTCAAAAAAATTGCCCTAAATTATTCCATGCTATCATCTCCTGTGGAAAACTTTTGAGCAATTTTTTGGAACCATTCATAAAGGCAAGATTTTAGTGGCGCACTTTTTTTTTGTAATTTTTCTATAATCATACGCTGAGCAAGGCTAGATTTTTGTGCTCAAGTAAAAATCTATATATTTTTAATTCTCAAACACAAAATGTATTTAGGCACAATACATATACTTTTTTTTTAATTTTGTAAAAAGAATCTATAAAAAATACCCAATTTAGCTTAAAAATAAATATTATTTTGTTTGCGTATATGAAAATAAACTATAATAATCTTGCTCGGAATAAAATTACATTAAATTTTCCCACAATACCACTACCAACAATGGGAAAATGACGAAAAAACGTGGTTGCCACCAAAATTATACCTTTAACATAAAAAACTTCACTTCCACATTCACCATATATATATATATATATATATATATATATATATATATATATATATATATATATATATATATATATATATATATATATATATATATATATATATATATATATATATATAATTTCTCTTAATGAGGTTATTCAAATATTTTAATTTTCAAAGGAAAATAATAAATCATGGATAAATTAATAATAACAAACGAAAAAGGTGTCAAAATTAATGAAAAAAAAAGAACTTTCATTTCTCGTGAATGCATAGAATAACTACATTTAAGAAAAAATAAATAAAGAGGTGAATGTGCAAGTAATGTTTCTCCTTAGACGTTTTAGGTGAGATAGAAGGTAACTCGCAAAAGAAAGAAAAAACACCAACAAAAAAGACTTTTAGGAGATCACGCGAAAAATAAATACAATTATTAAAGTCTAAAAGACCAACAAAATTATAGTACAGTAACCTAGAGTTAAGTTTATAGACCGGGAGATGGCAGGAAACCTCATAAGGGGCGATTTCTAACGGTTTTTTTTTCACGGTAAGAACAAAATTTTTTAATTAAATTTCAATCCTTAGATCTGGTACTTTCACACACGGATAACAGTGTGTTAACTATTTGTTTGTTTTCTTTTAAATTTCCAATGTTTTTACATTTACTTAATTTAAACCATGACTAAAATGACAACCGGTCAACAGTGTCAATGAAACGGGTTAAAATAAACAATCCGCAATGTATATGAAACTGGTAAATTGGCAAATTCAGTATGACCTAATTAAATGTTAACCTTGATTAAGGTTAACCAGTGAGTAACGGTATTCAGGAACTGCTGCTGACAAGATGATTGTCTCTCCCAGAAAATTACCTGCCATCTCCAGGTCTAAACATAAGTTTTTATAATTCTTTGAACAAAAAAACTTAATATTGTACTCTACTTAAAAAAATAATAATAAAATATTTTTTAGAGATCATCGTCAATTTGTATCCAGTGGAAGAAGGTAATGTACAGGGTAGGTACAAAATCTGAAATATTTCAAAACCCAAAAAAAAGCCGCTTTTCAAGAGATTTCCTTTTGCAATTCTTAAAATATATCACTTTTTTGTCACTACGATAATTTGAGTGCGACTGAGTAAGTATTTTATTTAACTGGCAATATCAATTCGGGGTATCTTGATCGGTGGTATATCTGATGATGGTTTCTTTGAAACTTCCGTGGTTGACGGTCTTTTTCTTTCTTTCATGAAATCTGAAACAAGAGAAATTTAAATTTAATATGTGGCGGTATAGATCTCTAACACATTTAAAAATTAAATTTAATATTTTTGCAATATACAGGGTGAAAGAAAAATATTAAAATAGATTAAAAATATTATAATCTCAAATACCTAAAAATTTCACAAGATCAATGAATAAACCAAAATACTGACTATTAACTGAACTAAGCAGATTTTTAAAGGGTATAGCCGATTAAAAAATAAAAAACACCCGTCAAAAAGTACTCAGACAAAAAAAATGTTAGCCATTTTTATCGGCACATAACCTCAAAAAAAAATAAAACGTCTTTTTTCATTTTTTGACAATATCTTTGGTTCTAATCATCGTAGAGACTTCTTTTTTTTTTCATTTTGTAGGGTTTTTTTATTGCCTACAAACATTTTTGGCGCGATATTCAAATTTTTATGGGTGTTCAAAAAATGTTTAAATTCAATAAAATAAAAACTAGAACAATAGCAGGGCCGAAAAAAAAATGTTGTTTTTAGACGTCAAACTATGTCCATGAATTTTTTCAGATTTTTAAAAGTGATGAAACATAATCAAAAACGCAAAAAAACGGCATCACTAGCATTTCTTAGCATTTTTATGGAGTTTGAAGCATGGAATTTTCTTATATATATATATATATATATATATATAAATATATATATATATATATATATATATATATATATATATATATATATATTATTTATGATTAGATGGACTCTTCTGCTAAAAAAAAACATCAAAATTAATTTTTTTTTGTATCAGAAAAAAAAATTAGTTTTGTTTACAACATCACTTTTTGTTTATGACAAAACATATGCACGAAATAACAGGAATTTACATTCTTTATTATTTATAAAAAATTATCAACGACAAGTACTGTTGAATAACTAATAACTCTCTTTTGAACATCGTAAGAATGTTTATAGAAAACTTCCACGTGTTTATAGTCGTTCCTGGTCTTTCAAAGTCATCGGTCATAAGGTACAAGTTTTTAATGAAAAAAATGGCTAATAATAAGTACTCAGTGCAAGTAAAGGAAAAAATAATTAAATATTATAATGGTGGTGAATCAGTGACATCAATTGCAAAGAAATTTGGAATTCATCATAGCGTAATTTCGCGAATTATAATCAGTAAACGGGACGACAAGACAATAATTAGATTAATAAAAAAAGATCCGTTCATATCAGCAAGGTCAATTGCAAATCGATTACCACTATATATTTCTGAAAGATCCAGCCAAAGACGAGCTGTTGAAGGTGGATTGAAATCATACCGAAGTGCCAAAAAACCATTTATTTCCGACAAAAATAGACTAGCTAGAATTCAATTTGCAAAGGAACACTTAAATTGGAGTACAACCAAGACCGTACTCTTTTCTGACGAGTCGAAGTTCAACGTGAAAAATTCGGATGGATTTCGGCTAGTACGCAGACCTAAAGGGCAACGTCTTAACCCTCGCTATGCGCAAGGCACAGTTAAGCACGTAGGAGGAAATGTTTTGGTGTGGGGATGCTTTTCCGGGCATGGAATCGGACCAATTCACAAAATTAATGGTATAATGGATCGTTTTGTGTATAAGGATATCCTAAATAATGTTATGTTGCCACACGCAGAGGAAGAAATGCCACTTAAGTGAAGGTATCAACATGATAACGACCCAAAACACACTGCTAAATGTGTGAGAGTGGTTCGTAAACAACAAGATTGACATTTTGAAATGGCCAGCGCAATCGCCTGATCTTAATCCCATAGAAAATCTATGGGATAATGGGATATTGTGGATCGCAAAATAAATCGCGATAATTGCAAAAATGCGGATGACCTTTTCCGACAAGCGGAAATTGCATGGAATGGGCTACGTAACTAAATATTAGTTACATTTTTATTTAAATGGAATAACCTAAAAATGTGCTATTGTTTTGTCGCATAAAGAAAGCATTGTTAATTATGAAATATTTTTTTTGTTGGTTTTCATAACAAATGTTGGAAATTTTTGTTTTCTTTTTGTAAATCTAGTTTGTTAATTTTGTAAATAAATAAAACAATTTGAAAAACAATGTATTTTTGTCTTGTTATTAAGGCATATTTTAATATCCACAAGTTCGTGCATATGTTTTGTCGCACACTGTGTATATATATATATATATATATATATATATATATATATATATATATATATATATATATATATATAGTTTTAAGACGACTGAGGATTTATAAGAAAATTCCATGCTTCAAAACTCGATAAAAATGCGAAAACATGTTTATAAATGCCGTTTTTTGCAATTTTGACTATGTTTCACAACTTTTAAAAATCTGAAAAAATTCATGGACATAGTTTGGCATCTAAAAAACAACATATTTTTCTTTCGGTCCTGCTATTGTCCTAGTTTTTATTTTATTGAATTTAAAAATTTTCGACCACCCATAAAAATTTTAATTTTACACCAAAAATTTTTGTAAAAAATATCTTGTAGGCAATAAAAAAACCTAAAAAATGAAAAAAAAAAACAAGGTTCAACGATGATACCGTCAAAAAACGAAAAAGGACTTTTTATTTATTTTTTTGAGGTTATGTCACGATAAAAGTGGCTAAAAATTTTTTTGTGTGGGTACTTTTTGATGTAGAATAACCGGGTATTTTTTATTTTTTATTACCGAGGGGGCAGTTGTGACCCTCTGAATCGGCTAGACCTTTTAGTTTTTATTTTTGTAGTGCTTTCTACAAGACTAACCTAAATTAAAATGCAGGGTCGAGTTGATTTTTTAAATCAAAATCAACCCAACCCTGCTAACGTGGCTCATATTTACTGTTTGAGGAAGAAATGATTCCATTAATGTATAAAAAAATATAAGGGACATATCTTTATATCAAGGAAATTTAACCAAAGCCAATTTCGGAACACTCACTAAAAGTTCAGGAATTATAAATAAAATCAAAAACTTAGACTTATACAAAGGGTGTTTCATTTAAAGAAAATATAATTTCACACAACTGTAGTTGTTTAAAACACCCTGCAGAATCCGAAATATTTGCCTATATATATATATATATATATATATATATATATATATATATATATATATATATACATATATTGTAGTGACCATAATTTATTAATACCTATTACCTCAATCCACCCTGTACATTCTTTGAAAAGTAATTTGATTCTTTACATTTTTTCAGAATGTATTAGTAATTTTACACCGTGTCTTCACCTAACAATAAGTTCGGCTGTGTTCATTATTTTATCATGCATCTAATAAAATAAATACGTCCCCACATGTATGCGTTACACGTTTTTTTAAAAGTTTTTTCCGTCCGTATCTGTACTATTTTAATTCCCAACGCTTTACAACCTCTTCTACTACTACTATCATCTATTATTTAGGTCATACCAGACTTCCTTGAACGCATATCAAGTATCATTTCCCATGTGTATTTTTTCCTAGTTTTTATCGATATACAACAGTTAATTTATATGTTTCTACTGTTCTTAATTACTAAATTCCTCGCGTACGCGTTCGTTTCTACGAGTGAAAAAAATCGAGCAAGAAATACTAAATTGAAATGTAAATAAGGCACATCTGGTGAAGATTTCGTTCCTTTTACTACTACGCACTTACTATATCAGCCAATGGAGTACGGCGTTTCCAAACAAAGCAAGAAGTCAACGGCCTATCTTAGTTAGATGTTGATGACACCAAGCTCGGGTCGATGGCTATACTGAAGAGTAGATAAAAATACGAATTTCGTGCGTAAAATCCGCTCATGTTGAATTTATGATGGGAAATCAAAGGAAGTTAGGTCAGGTAATCGGCCTGGCCATTTAAAAACCCATAACAAATAAAAATCCTTGTGCTAAGATAAACCTTACATCGTCAATATCAGCAAATCGTTTGGAGATATATTTCTACTGTTAATTCAAGATATTCCTGTTTGTGTCCAGGTGCACAATTTTTGTGTAAATGCAAAATTTAATTTAGGCGCGTCCTTTTGCATTTCATCACTATATTTGAATTAAACTTTTGTTATTAATTCATTATAACGACAGTAAGAAATGTTGTCATCGCTTGTTCCAAACATGTTTAAATGACACGCTTTTTAAACAATGACGTAACACGAGCATATATATTGATTGTAATTTGGATATATAAATAAAAATAAATATCATACTGACATTAATTACAAAAATTTTCCGTAAATCAATTAAATTTATTCCGTAATTTTATTTAGTTACGAGGGTGGTTCGATAAGTTTTCGGCCTGAAACAGAGAGAACGGTAGTAGGATCAAAAAACTATAATATTTTGTAAGTATTAACCTTGAGATGACGCCCTGCAAAGTTTCAGTTGTTTGCGTTCAGTTGCTTGTTTGTGGCGATCGAGTGAACACATAAGGTTCGATAGTTTGTGAAAGATTGATAAAATTGAAGTTCGAGCGGTTATAAAGTACTTTGTTTTAAAGGGCTTAACTCCTACGGACATTAAAAATGAGTTAGATTTTACTTTAAAGGATTCTTCTCCTTCGTTTTCGATAGTAAAAAAATGGGCTGCTGAATTTAATCTTGGTCGTACATCAATTCAAGATGATGGGCGCTCGAGACGCCCAAAAACCGCTACAACTGACGAAATTGTCACAAAAGTCACCCTGACATACTTCATGACCGTCTATTGAAAGTACGAGAGCTTGCTGGTCTTGATAGATCGTGTACACTACATTTTACATGATGTTCTTGGCATGAAAAATCTTTCTGCGCAATGGGTGTCGCGTTTATTAACAGTCGACCAGAAACGCCTTCGAATATTCATTCGCAAGAGTGTTTAGACTTATTCAGGCGCAATCCTGCTGAGTTTTTTCGACGTTTTATAACTGTAGATAAAACATGGATTCACCATTACACGTCAGAGACAAAGCAGCAGTCTAAACAGTGGGTGGGGGCAGGTAAAAGTGCGCCAAAAAAACAAAAACGGTACCGTCTGCAGGAAAAGTCATGGCAACAGTTTTTTGGGATTCACATGGCCTGATGCTTATAGACTATTTAGAACAAGGCAAGACCATCACCGGGGAATAGTACGCTTCACTACTGGACCGTTTACAGCCTGTGATTAAGGCTAAACGTCCACATCTTGCCAAAAAAAGTGCTCTTTCATCGGGATAATGCGCCTGCACATAAATCTATGGTTGTTGCTGCAAAACTTCATGAACTACGTTGCGCCATATTCACCGGATCTCTTCCCAAACTTGAAAAATGGCTCGCAGGATGAAAATTCCCTTCAAATAACGAGGTCAGAGCAGCGACAACCGCTTATTTTGCAGAGTTGGACAAATCGCATTATACTACTGGTATTAAAATGTTAGGACATCGTTGCTCTAAATGTATTGAAGTACAAGGGGACTATGTTGAAAAATAAATAAAAACTTTTTCAAAAATCTTTTGTTTTCTTCATCATGCCGAGAAATTATCGAATCATACTCGTACATCAACTTTACGTAAATTATCTGAAAATTGACCCTGTATTAATTTGTACTCTTCTCGTCTTTACATAATAAAAAACTGAATAACCATTTGACTCAGATAACTTTCTTATCCTGCGTTGCCCTTGGAAAGTTATCAAGTCTACAGCGAATCTTTTACGTTTCTATTCTGTTCTTTGTTCGGTTATCACTCAACAATCGATAAACAAATTTTGATGCAGTTTTCACTAATCGCGTACAAAATCTAGCTTACACGTCATAATTTTACAAGCAATTTAATTTATAATTTAAAATAGTTCTCAATAAACATCAGTCTTAAGTATTGTTTACGTTTCTAGCTTTAAATAATAGATTATTACAAAACTAGTTACACAATACATCATAAAATTTCGTAGTATAAACTTGAACTTGAGAAATAAACAAAATGCATAATTTATCACCTCAGTATTTCATTTAAACAGGTCAATGTCGTTTGAAACGGAAAATGAAGGATACAAAACCGAAACTTTCAAAATTATTATTTGTAGAGACATACAAACAACTTCTCATACCTTAAACCAATTGTCTGTATTGGTTTAAAAGGCGTATAGCAGTTCGTAATATTTTCTCAAACAATACTATTCAGAATGCGGTTTGTGTGAAGATAAGACAATGCAAAGTTTCGGTCTTCCCTAGAGATCGCTCTCAGCACCATTTTGACAATGCCACCTCGAAATATCATCTTTGTTCAGTATTTGAGGGAATTGTTTTGTATTGTTTTTTTTTTCTCCGATTTCAGTTATTTATATCCTACAGAAACTAAAGCAAATTTAAACGCTACATTGGGAATCTCCTGCTTCATTTACAATTGTAAATAGTGGTATGCGAACTGTAGTCGTGATGATACGAACACTCAAGATGAAAAGCGTTCTGGAAAAAGTACGATATGTCAGAAGATGTCCAAAAAGTTCACAAATGCTTTATGAATGATCGACGTCTGAAACTTGCAGAGTTCGCAGAGATTGCTGATGTATAGAAAGAAAGGTTGGGGGCGAAAAAACTGACAGCAAAGTTGTTGCTTCGTTTGCTGATTCCAGATCAAAAACTGCAATGATCGTATCATCGCAACTTTAAATCTGCTAAAGTTCCAATCCTGTCCGTTACTTATACAAAACCCCACTGCATAAAACTAACAAAAATGCCATTTGTTCTTTCAAACTTTAAATCTGGTCATATTTTTACCGATATTCTGTGTAAAAATGTACTACAAGACTCACTGAAGAAAAAATTTTAGTATCGGCAACCAATTTTTTTCTTCTTCTTCTTATTCTTAGTATAGGACTTTGTCCTGTATTGACTGTCAATGCATCTCGTTTATTCTTGTTCCTGTGACACCGTTGTCCAGCTCTCTTTCCATCTTTTAGGCGGTCGACTAGGAAGCCTTGAGGAGTTTGGTATTCCTTCTTTTGCAATTTTTGCCACTCGGTCGTCGGTCATCCTGTCGACATGATCCCTCCATGCTCTCCTTCTTCCTCTGCCCCATCTTACGACGTCCTGTATTTCACATCTTTTTCTGATTTCATCGTTTCTTAGTCTGTCGCGTAATGTATGACCCGTGATACTTCTTAGCGTTCTCATCTCAGTTGTCCGGAGTAGTCTTTTGGTTGCTGATGTGTCTGCTCTTGTTTCGATGGCATAAGTCATTATGGGTCGTATGCAGGTCTTATATATTCTGATCTTACTTTGTGTCGTCATATGTTTATTTCTCCATATAATATCACGTAGGTATCCTGACATTATGGCAGCTTTAGTTGTTTGTTCTTGAACTTCTGCTTTTAAGTTTCTATTGCTGGTGATGTTTGCTCCCAGGTATTTAAATGACATGACCTGTTCGATGCTTTGATTGTGTACAGCGAGCTTACATCTTCTTGGTTCTTTACTGATCGTGAGAGATTAGGTTTTTCCTATGGAGACTGTCATGTTAAATTTTTCAGCGGTCTTTTCAAACTTGTACAAGAGCCGTTGGAGGTTGTCTTAGTCTTCCGATATCAGTACTGCATCATCGGCATAGCAAATTATCATTAGTTCTTCTTTTCCCATTCTATATCCTCTACCGGCCTCTTTCACCTCTCTGATAATTTCGTCCATAATGACATTGAATAGAATTGGACTGAGGCTGTCTCCCTACCTTATGCCGGTAGATATTGGAATTTGGTTCGATTGAGGACTGCCATAAATCTAATTATATATAAATATTATACGCTTTTATAAATTTACTGCAACAATAAAATTTCTCATAGTTCAGTTCATTTTCTGTCAGTGAGTCTTGCAGTATGTTCTTAGTGATTGATCTTGTTTGCGCTTGTTTTTAGATATTATCTGAGATTAATGAGATATCCAAAAGATATGACTTACATCTCTATATTTATTCCAAAATCGTAAAACCAGGGCATTTTTTCCTCAACGAGAAACTTATTATGATGAATGTCTATGATGCCTTACGACATCACTATCTAGATAATAATGTTAAAAGATCTGTTGAAATGTATTCCAAAATGACAGGAATTGGAAAATCTACTGTTTACCGAATGCTGAAAGAAAAAAAGACGACTGCCACATTTGGTCACAGGAAGACGAAAAATCCCGTTAGAAGAAAGTATGAAAGCTGCAATAAGAAGAGATGTACATAACATTTTATTATGAGAAGCAGATCCCAACCGTCGACAAAATTCAAATTAAAATCAATGAAGATTGGGATTTACCTGAAATTAACAGACTTGAGCTCTGGATTGCTCAGAGAACTTTATTTTTGTTGGGAAAAACCAGATAGGAAATCTGTTGTTATAGATCGTTATGAAACTGTCTGTCTGTTGAAGAAGGAAGAACTTTCCGAACAATTAAGCAACAACGCGATATGGGCTCAAGTAAAAGATAGAATTCCTAGAAATAACACAAGTAACAAAATTGGTGATATAAATGAACTTTTGAAAGATTTTTTTGAATAAAGTTGCTGCGGAAAATTGAAAAAAATGTGTGGACCATATAAAAAAAGAATAAAACAAAATGTGGAAACTCGATCATAGGATCGGTGAGATAGCGGAACCAATTATAATTAATTTGAGCGAAAATAGCTCCATTGACTTTGATTACGAATTAAATACGTAATGTTTACCAGTGTAAACACAATTTATTATTTAAATTTTTGTTCCAATTCCAATTAGATGTATTTTTTTTTTAATATTTTATTATTGTATGTCTTTTTCTTAAGCGTGTAGAATTAACACATTTGTTTTATTTCTTGGGCTATCAAGACAGTGCAATAGAAATAAAAATAAATAAGTCTAATTTTGACTATAATATTTGAATCCCGTTTTAGTGTTTAATTGTAATTCTACAGAGGGTTTAAGAAATAAATTAACTGAAACATCAAATATCTGAAAATCTTGTTGTATTTATGATAATGGGTATTTTATAATATAACTTAAATTTTTTTGAGACAATAAGACTACATTTTAGTCTGAATGTGCCTAAAACGGTTTCTACTTAGTTCTGTTTTGAGCTTATGACCGAAATAATATTCTATGCCAGAAATGCTTAGTGATAAAATAAACCTCCTTCCGACGCCTATGACAATGATGAAAATCCTTTTTAAGACTTTACACTTCCAAATATATATTTTTATCCAACTCAAATAGTCCATTATAACAGACCGGTATTTTTGATTATAAAATGTCCTATCAAAATATATGTGTCCAAAAGATTTTTCCGAAGACACCGGACTAAAAAACACAGGTAGTTTGCGAAGAAAAAAAGGGTCAAAAATGATGTATTACTCTCTCTAGTTCTTGAACAGACTATACCCTTTATTGGTTTCCACCGCCGCCCAGACGATTTTAAAATTTCCTTTGACAACTGCCACTGAAGCCACAAGTGTTTCATGACAAATTTGCGTGATGCGCTCGTCTTCAATTGAACCGGTAAAGTTCAAAGGAGGTTCCCTGCAGACTCGTCACGCGCTCGGCTCGTCTTATTTATACGCATTTTAAAAAGGACTGCAATATTAAACTGGAGAGAAACAAATACAGTTCCAAGGTCTATGTATAATTCTGGAAGCACCAAGCTTAGAAGAGAGAGTTCTGGAGACGAAACGCCAACTAGACCCGATTTTTATAAACAACTTCAGTGGCGCAAGCCAAAAAAAAATAGAAAAATAAAAAATATCCATAAAAACATGTTTTTCTATCTAATTTCGATCTAGAAATATCCACTTTTTCTCGAGTGGGCGCCATTATCTAACTGTTTTAAAAACGTTAGACCCAGAGACCTAAATTCATGTACAAGGTTCGCCGACCTAATATGTGTGAGTGTGTATGCGCGTTTTTTCAACGCACAGAAATTAAAAAAATATATATATGTAGATTAATCTTGTCAGTTCCGTACTCGAACCATTATTATCCAGCACGTCTACTGATGCTGATTTTTCTACTCGAAATCTGCGTTATCTTAGTGGAAAAAAATGCGCGCCAAGGTTTCGGTAGCGTAGTAAAAAATGGCGTGATGCTATTATTAGCATGACAAACGATAAGGTCAAAAGATAAGTGACGAAAATCAAGGATCACTTTTGCTTTCGATGAATTTCGATTGCTGGAGGCGAACTCGACACAATAAAATGTTACTATAGACATGGCGGATCCGCGCATTTTCTTGCACCTCAAATGGGTTAAAAATAGATGTTTACTTAACAATTATTATCTCATTTTAAACAGCAACTCATTGGCCAATTACTTAATAAATCAAATTGACAGGAGTTTTCGCGAATTACTAATAAAACATGTTTTAAAGTCGGCTGATGTTTTGTGTTTTAATTAAGTGATTGGAATTTTTTTGCAGTGATGTCATTATTCCTGTTTAAGTATGGAAGTCACAGTATGAGGATTATTATACGATCGATATTTCGAGCGTTATGAATCGATATGCAGAACTACGCCGATTTTAATCAAAATTTGTTTCTTATGATTTCATTTGAGACTAATGTTTCACGAGAGTTGTGCCATTTGACATATTCATATTTTAGACGATAGACGTACTGGGAACGTTTTGACATGGACGCTATCTGTGTTGCGTACAGTAACTTCAAAATTTTATCTCGGCCAAAAGATAGAACTAACTCGTGATTACGAACTTAAATCTTTATATAGGATCACTTACAGTGACCGTCCACTAGAATATCTCGAGAAGGCAAATTTGTATAATGGGGTTTTTTGTTGACGCTCTCTTCAGATCAAGTAATAGCGATCTCTCACATTGACCGTGCCCTTTAAGGGCATTTCAAAATCATTTTCAGAATTTCATAGCACCTGGTCTCAAAATTTGACCTTGACCTCGCAGTCTAGGGCTACGTTGCCTAGTTAATATTTTATAGTCATTTTCATATAATTTCTTCGAAATTTCCCATGATCGAAAGTGGATTTATTAAGGCAAATAGTTCGTATTTGCCGAGAATTGATTGTTTTATGGTGGCCAATTTCTTCGCAATAAACAGTAACTTTTGCTCTGCTGAATTTAGAAATGTGAAGACTTCTATTCACCTTTTTCCACAATAGGGATGTGAAAGTCGGCCGGAATTGCCATGAATATGCTCGGATGATAGACGAGCATCGCATTTTCTTGGCCGACAAAAAAGCAGAGGCTAGGACTCGATAAGTCCGAATTCGACTTAGAAGAGAGCAAAAGGATGCTTTAGATATTGGAACTAACGCAGAAACTTTGCTGTATGGCCCTGGGATTGGTGATTCTATGTAAGTAAAAAAAAACATTTCTCGGGTTTTTTCTTACATGAAACTTTAAAAGCGATTTTCTCAAAACTGCATTTTTGAAGGTGGTGGACACGATTTCTCGAAAACGAATGCACCGATCTTCTTCAAATTTTACATATTTTTTGTAAAAGTGATTTTCTAGGGAGTGAATGAAGGATTTTGCAAAAAAATAAAATTTGTATTTTTGGCAGAGCTTTTTGGCATCAATTTTAATGAAATTTTGAATTTTTTTTTTGCAACCCTGCTAAAACTGCAATTTTTATTTTTCGCAAAATCCTTCGTCCACTCCCTAGCTATATTCATTCATGTACTAACAGGAAATATTTGGTTTTTTGATTTTAGATAAGGCTATCTCGAGCTATCATGTCCACAGCAAAGTCCCTTTTTTTCGAAGCGTCTCCAAAAATCAGGTCTCACCGGCTCATTTCTCAAGATTTTTAGATGAAATTTTTACTGAAAGCAGTTCAATAGTTGCTCTTTCACCTATAAAAAGTTTGATCATAATAAATATTTCCTTATATGAAAAAAAAATTCCTAAAAATTCGTTTTTTTTTAGCCTCTGAAACCCATGTAACCCCTTAAAGTTCAAAGACAAGGGCAATTAGCGGAGGGATTCCACACTTTTTGAACACCCTATATATTAAACTAATTTTGAACTGCCCAAAAAATATCAGCATAAGTACCAATAAGGTATTTATTATAAAAAAATCTTAAACTGAAAACTCACTTATACTATTTTATATAATAAACCGTTTATATAAAACAATACATTTAACTTTAAAACATTTTTGACACTTGACAGTCCATGACATGTTCATGTCAAATATATCAGATACATTAACCCAATTAAGCTAAACATCGTTCTAGAAATGTCAATATATCGATAATTTTACTTCTGCAATATCGATGTTAGAACATCGATGTTTTTAAATGATAAATTGTCCAAAATATCGATATACCTTTCCTAGGGTTTTCACGTCTGATTGAGGTTCATGGAGTTTTATGGTTAATTCATACATATCTTGAGTTGCTGAATCCAAATCTTCAACAAGACATGCCGTCGCATGGTCAAGGAATTTGTTAATAACAATTTAGTTGTTTATAATGCCGTAAAATTGTTAATAACTGACGTATCTATCGATTTGGGGGTTACATAATTTTGCTTTAAATTTCATGACATATTTCGGGTGCAGCGCTCCAACAAAATCGAGTATAACTCGGCTTCAAATTTAAATGTTTCATCGCATGATAGCCCATCGCAATTATTTCTGGATAACAATAAACAAACTAAAATGACGCAGCGTCGAAATGTTTGTTGTTTTTTTGCTATCTCAACTGTTCATTAAGAAATAGGAGATGATAGCACAAAGTTACATTAATAAAGGTTATAAAGGGTATTTTTTATGGAGGTATAGAACTTTTAAATGGAATAAAACAAAGATGAATTTTTTAAATTGACATGAAATTTACTTTATTCGAAAGATAACCTTCTGGCATAATTTAAATATGACTTCTGGCATATGACCGCCACGGCTGGCTCGAACGTAGTCTAATCTGGAGGTTCAATTTTCGATGACTTTTTCCAACATTTGTGGCCGTATATCGGCAATAACGCGGCGAATATTGTCCTCCAATCGTTTTGGGCTTATCGGCGTAGACTAGCGACTTCACATGTCCCCACAGAAAATAGTCTAGCGGCGTTAAGTCGCACGATCTTGGAGGCCAATTCACGGGTCCGAAACGTGAAACTATGCGGTTACCAAACGTTTCCTTCAATAAATCAATTGTGGCACGAGCTGTGTGACATGTTGCACCGTCTTGTTCAAACCACAGCTCTTGCACATCATGGTTGTTCAATTGATGAACGAAAAAGTCAGTAATCATGGCTCTATAGCGGTCACCATTGACTGTAACGTTCTGACCAGCATCATTTTTAAAGAAGTACGGACCAATGATTCCACCAGCCCATAAAGCGCACCAAACAGTCAGTTTTTCTGGATGTAACGGTGTCTCAACATACACTTGAGGATTATCATCACTCCAAATACGGCAGTTTTGTTTATTGACGTATCCATTCAAACAAAAGTGAGCGTCATCGCTAAACAAAATTCGCTTATGAAAGTCGGGATCAAAGGAAATTTTGTTTTGGGCTCATTCACCGAGTCTACGCCTTGCTAGGTGATCGTCTGGCTTCAATTCTTGCACGAGTTGGATTTTGTAAGCACACAAACCAAGATCTTTCCGCAAAATCTTCCATAAAGTGAATGGACACATATCTAATTCCTGTGCACGATGGCGGATAGACTGATTCGGGTCTTCCTCTACGCTACGCTCTACAGCAGCAATGACTTCTTCTGTACGCACTGTACGACGTCTCTGTGGATGCGTATTATCATTTAGAATAAACGTGGAGCGATAACGTTCCATAGTTCATCGAATTAATTGATCTGAAGGGCGATTATGTTGACCGTAAAATGGACGTAGTGCGCGATACGTATTTCAAACAGAACCATGATTTTCAAAATAAATTTGCACAATTTGGAAGCGTGGTTCAGGCGTCAGTCTATTCATGTTGAAATGCCAAACCAAACTAAAAAACTATAAAAGCACTCTTTATTAAAAGATTTTTCTTAGAAGTTGAGGTTTTTTTTTTGATTTTTTGAAAAATACTGATTGGAACCGGAATTATCGCAAATTTAATAACGCCGTATCACTCGAAGCAGTGGTGAGGCGGATACAATCAAATCAAGCTATGTAAACGATATAATAATAATATGGAGAAATGTCAAACTTCATGAACTACGGCATAGACTTAAACGGAGTGCTAAATAAATATATAATTATTAAACACGTTGCAATGTAAAACAGATGTTAATTTATTTTCATTTAATTTGGTATAATTTTTTTTTTAGCAATAATTTATTGCGAAGATGACAAAATTCAAATCATTCCCTAATTTCCAGTAAACAGTTTTATTTCAACCCACTCTAGACCTTGAATTTTAATGATCTCAGTGCGAAATAATATGCCAAAAAAATTGGCGGGCTTTTTCGATAACGACACAATAAATATTAATATATTCCACGTAATAAAACGGTTGTAAACAAATTTGTAAATTTCTTCAGCGTAAAAGCAGATTATTATTATTCTTCACTTCAACTCGTTATTATCTTTGCAAGATATTTCGAAAAATTATATACATATAATATGTAAATAGCGGGTCGGGGCGGACTTTGGTAAACATTTTGCGTAAGCTATAAATATTTGTTTAGGATTTTAAGTTGTTTTAATGTTGGCTTAAATTAAAATAGTTGTCATCTATAAAAGCCTAAAGTTTGAATCAATATTTGAGAATATTTCACATTTCTATGTGTGCGACTAAAATTTTTAACAAGCATTGCTTGGCATATTTGTTTAATAGTTTGATTTTATTTGTCAACGGTATATTTGACTTTTGAACCTTTTTTCGGTTCATCAGTTAATCAATCCCATTAAAAATGAATTTAGTTTTTGTCTCCTTTGTTATCTAAGTATTGTCTAAAACCTTTAGGTTATCACTGATTCTTTTCATCTTATGTTAAAAAGTGCTCTTATTACGTCATATCTTGATTTTTCCGCTGCTAATTATCGGAACCACAGTCTTTTTTTATGATCTCACAGATGAGGCAGCTTGGCTGCACATTTGAATTTGAAGGGCATAATTTTTGCGATTTTCTTGTCTCGCGACCAGGAAAAAGTGTTAAAAATAGAAATAATCTCGCGATAACACTGATAGGAATAAGTAAAATTAAAAATAGATACAACAACTAAAGAGTAAAAATTAAAAACCAAATAGGTGTTAAATTAAGCAAAATTTTTTTTCAATTCTGGCATAACAATTTGTAAATTTTGTTTTCCTTGTTGTTTATGGATTCCGAATGACTTGAGAGAACTGTATATAGGATATATTTTTAAAAATATATATCCTAAATACATTAAAATTTTTTTACAAATATATGTAACAAAATCTTTTATATTAGGTGATTCAAAAAGTTTTGAGACTGCCACATAGATAGCGTTGATATCAGAAAACATGTTGTGCTGAAATGAACATATGCTAACTCTACATTGCAAAATTTATATTGGTGGTGTTCTTGTAACCAATTAAAAATAAATGTAGAAAAAAGCAAATTTATGATAATCGGCAATGAGAATGACTGCAGAACTTTTTCTCGTGGTGATCCTATTATTAAAGTAGGCAGTGAAACAATTGAAATGGTGGAAAAGTTTAAATATTTAGGAGTAATCATAGATAGACAACTTAAATTTAAAGAACATGCGAATAACTTAATAAAAATAATCTCTTATAAAATTAGCTATATTCAAAGATGTTCTAATTTTTTGACAAGGTGGACTAAAACAATCCTGTTTAACACTCTGGTATTGCCGCACTTTGTTTATTGCTCCACAATTTTGTTCCTTCTTAATCAAAATGAAAAGGCAAGTTTTCAAAAATTGCAAAATAGAGCCATGAGAGTTATACTCTCAGGTACAAGAAGAACATCAAATAACTACATGTTGAGAGAAATGCAATGGTTGTCGGTGGAAGACTTCTTTCACTATCAAACGTTGATCTTTATTTTTAAAATCAGATCGGGTAGTTCTCCTACATATTTCCAAAATCATATTAATTATAATAGAAATATACATGCATATGACACTAGATCGAAGGATGACTTTTAAATTCCTCCAGTATTAAAGAGACAAACACAAACCTCTGTATTTTTTAAAGGTCTAAACAGTTTTAATCAATTGTCCACAAATATTAAATGTTTCAAATCTCTAAATAAGTTTAAGCGGTGTCTGAAGCAGTATTTTTTAATGGGGTCTGTCCTTGAGGGATATGAACTTTCTTTGTTTTTTTTTTAATTTGTGTCAGTTTAGTTTGGTACGTCATTGTTCTGCAAAGCTTGACAATATTTGATGGTTGTTTTTAATTGTAAAATATGAATTTAATTGTTAAGATTTGTGTGAAATTATATATTAGTCTATGACTAAATAAAGGATTTATATATACATGTAAAATTTCAAGTCGATCTGTCAAATAGCTTTTATTTTATAGCTATTTGACATAGACGTTTTAGTTTTTACTTAAAAATGGAAAGATGATCGTTTACGAGCAACAGTATTAACTGCCCTGCTGAATTTAAACGTGGTCATACAGACATTAGTGATGAGGCATGCAGCAGAAGTCCAAAGACTGCTACAAATGAAAACATTATTAATTCTATACAATATGTGGTTTTTGGTTAATAAACAAATTACTGCATATGAATTTGCTGGAGCTGTGGACATTTTAATCGAATGGATGTTTTATATTTTGAAGAATCAAGATAAGGTGGGGGCCCCCATTCGCTAACTTCGACTTTCACAACATTTGAATTAATTTAAAAGAAAAAAAAACATCGATCTGTAACTATGGATCATACTTGAGTTTACCACTATGACCCTGAACTGCGACAACAAACTGCAGAGGGAAGAGAACCTGCTCCGAAGCAGGCAAAGGGATCAAAATGGTCCAAAAAGGTTATGGCATCAGTTTTTCGAGATGCAAAAGGAATATTGTTAATTGGTTTCCTGCAAACCGATAAAACAATAACAGGAAAATATTACTGCAACCTTCTAGATTAGCTGGATGTAAAACTTCGTGACAAAAGACCTGGTTCACAGAAGAAAAAATTATCTTTTATCAGGATGCACCTATTCACAAAAGCGTTTTGACGATGGCAAAACTTACTGGCAAGTTCGGACTACTTGAACATCCACTCTATTTACCAGATTTAGCTCTTTCTGATTTCCATCTGTTCGCACACCTTAAACGATTTCTAAGTGGAAAGTGTTATTCATCGAATGAAGAAAAATTATATCGGGCGAATGCATGTATTTGATTATATATAGATCATGCATAAAGAAAATACCTATACTCAAGAAATGAAAAATTATATATATATATATATATATATATATATATATATATATATATATATATATATATATATATATATATATATACATATATGGTAAACATTGCGGTAGATTTTACTTAAGCCCTTCTTCCTATGGAATCCTAATACTAGTGTAGACATATGAAATCGGCAAATTTAGCTCTAATTACAACCAAGACAGAGAAATTGTCAGGACATCCTGTATAAAAAACCTGAGTAATATTCTGTCTAGTGCTCAATAACAAAAAAACATACTGGTACTGAAAAGCATTTGTTATCGAGGTTATTTTAAGTCAAGCGTTAGTAACCAATATTTAAATTTGGTATTGATAACCCACTGACCTCAATTGGAAATACAGTTCTATAGTCAATACGTCTAGAAAATTGTATTAATTTCAAAAAGAT
Source organism: Diaprepes abbreviatus (assembly GCA_034092305.1). Lineage (NCBI taxonomy): Eukaryota > Metazoa > Arthropoda > Insecta > Coleoptera > Curculionidae > Diaprepes > Diaprepes abbreviatus. The sequence continues at coordinate 304,045 of JASJET010000017.1, read as the reverse complement.
TTTAATATGCTACGAATTCCAACACAATATTGATTAAGGTTTTAATATTTATACAAATGACTTCAAACAATGAAGTGGTATTTATTTATTACTATAAGTGCTTTACTATGACATTTACAATTAAGCGAATTTGATTACTTCTGATCACTTCCTTCTGACGTCACGATGAATCTCCAATCACGTGTTTAATGCCGTTTTTAACAACTTTTATTGATGTTAACTCAGCATTTGTAGCAAATGTTCAATTCAATTTGGCAACAATGTCAATAAGAATCTAAAACGACTTCGATGGCGTGGCCCAACATCGCAACACACAGTCTTTATTTTCCACTTCACGATGCATTGGTTCGGCGTCACGTCCACACGAGTACCATCGTCGAGTGGGCGGAGGCGGGCGGGAGCCGAACCCCGAGGTGCACTCCGTGGTAGTACCCGAGAATACCCGTCCTTGGTCCGGTGTAAGACCGGTTTCCATGGTAGCGCATTCGATGTGCCGCTAATTGAAACCGAGAATACGTGACGGTTGCCGTTTGCCTGTTCTGTTTTGGTTCCTCATTGTATGCGTAATTTGTTTTCGGTCGTATAATTCGCAGGGTCATAGGAAAAAAGGATAATACGTGTAAATTAATAGGTTATCCGGTAGCTGCTACCTTTATTATGATTTGTGCCTGTAGAGGTCACGCAACCAATACACAAAGGTAGACTTTTGAATTTAAAAAATAACTTTTTTTCTTTTGTTTTTCCAATCTTGCAGCAAAATCCTTTTCACGATGACGTAGTCAGGTATGTGACTTTGAGGTCAAATTTTTTTGACGAGGCTTCAATTGGCGGTTAACAGATGGCGCCATATTCTTAAATATCCTCTTAATATTGTGTTGTCTCACGTGGATAGCGTAAAATGTGTAAAAATGACCTTGATCTAACACTAGGAATATTAATTTTAAAATGTCAAGAATAACAAGCAGGACTATTTTTAACTACCTATTTTAAGCAAACTTCTTTGAGACGGAAAAATACCCTTAAAGATTTTCGCTATATTGGAGTTATGTGTTCCCACAAATGAAATCCAAGGGATCGAGGACGTCATGATGAGATGATTTCTCTCCTATCTATCCAACGACAAGGATATACCTGGTCCAAAAACTCACACACATACCGGGTATAATAAGAAACTGAAACATTACTTTAAACAAACAAAAATTTGAACGGTTCCTGACTTAAAATCCACTATCAGCGGGAGGTTCTATTAAACAGGTGTTCCCTATCGAGATAAAATAATTTGTCCTTGTCGCAGATTAAGTTGTGGATTTTTTGGAACACTTGAATAATGAATTACTTTATCTTGATTTTTTTGTAGTCATGATCTGAAAGATCATGGACATTTTTTTCTCGACCATTCGTTTTCACTCACACCTGTACGAAAGATATAGACTTTTATATAGTTTGCTTCGAATCTTTATGATTTTCACATTCACTATGAATATCTGATAGACTTTACGAATATTAAGCAACTGAGTCTGGAGTGTTAGAAACATTAAGTGAAGAGGATGGTATTCAAATACGCAGCATGTTTTTAAGGAACTAATTGTATGCAATAAATCTCATCAAAAGAAAAAATATATATATCCTTTAGGTTTTTCCAACAAATTCTGCGCATTTGTTAATGTTAACCCCTCTTTGTAGCCAGTTTAGTCCTTCAAACTCACCTCCGATGTCTAGGATAAAAAAATGGATGACAGGCTATCCCCTTGTCTGATATCTTGCTTTGGCGGTACTGATTTCATTCTTTCGTGAACTATCGCCTTATTTGCTACTTTTTATAATAGTTCTGCGTGTCTACTATCAACTCTGCTGTTTCGACTTACTTGTACTGCCCAGATTTCCATTATATTAAAATCTCGATTCTCAAAAGATAGAGTGCTGTTCAATTATTCATAACATAACTATTGTTGATTATTTAAATGATTCTTATGTGAATATAGCATAATATTGTGTAACTCCGTGTCAAAGTGCATTATTAAAATATAACACAAAACTGAAGTTGCTAATAATTTTTAACTAAAAATCTACCACAGCTGTAGATATTTTAGATTTCACCAAAAAGTCTTAAAAATGCGAATTTTACTGTATTGAATGAAGTATCGTTAAAAGTAATTAAGAAATTTCTACTAAAACCCCTCTCCTCTCTGACATTATAAACTGTTCTTTTAATGAAGTTTTTTTTCCCCCGATGGTTTGAAAGATGCTTTAATTATTCCCACTGACAAGGGTGGAACTGTAAAAACACCCACAAATTTTTGGCCCATATCTCTTTTATCCGTATTCTCTAAAATAATAAAAGCAGTGGTAAAAACATTTTACTGAATATTTGGATGAATATAAATTACTAGTCAGTTTAGGTTTCAATCTAAAAAAGACACCAAAGTTACCATACAAGCGGTTTTAGAAAAAATTTACCCAGGGTTAAATTAGAAACAAAAAACACTGTAGCAGTGTTTTCTGACTAGACCAAGGCCTCTGATTTCGTTAATCATGCAATTTTGTTAACTAAATTAGAACTCTCTTATATTAGGAATTTAAATCCTACCCCAAGAATAGGATAGAGGCCATGCAAGTAAAAGACTCCAGTGAAAGAAAGATTATTTCTAAATATATAAACATCAGTCATGGTGTGCCTCAAGGGTATGTATTACGGTCCCTTTTTTTTACTTATATTAATGACCTGACTGCTGAAAATCACAGGCAACTTTACTTTGTTTGTAGATGATACTTCTACTTGCTGGTCTGAAGTAAGTCCAAAAAAATCTATTGGCAATAAAGCAGTTAGTTTGATGCACATATTTTGGGTATTTAATATCGACCAAACCAAATTTATCGCGATTTCAAAAACCTTTATTTGTTGAATATTCAGGGTTTCTGAATACAAGTTCCTGGAAATTGCTTTGAAACAAACTTTAAAGTGGGCACGTCACAAAAATAGATTAACTAAGACCTTAGCATCTGCCACATTAATTCTAAGAACCGTCTTACTTCAAATGAATGATAGATCTCGTGAGGTCTATCATGTATTATTCCAATTCCACTTAAAATATGGGCTCGTTTATTGGGGATACACAACGGGTCCACTGCTTCATACTTTATTTGTTTTGCAAAATAGTGCTGTCTGAATAATTTGCAATACATACAGATTAGCCCATTGTTAGTTAACCTGTATTTCAAGTTCTAATATTTATGAGTTATTTGGTTTCATAAATTTTTGGTAACAAATGAGAGATACCATAATAAAACACGTAATAAGAATAACCCAAGCATTCCTCAGTCTCAACTTGTAAAAACCAGAAGGATAATTCTTCATTCAGACAGTTAACAAGCAGAAAATTCAAAACAAAATTGAAGCTTCTTTGATTTCTTCTACAAATTATTCCTTTGAGGAATTTTAAAAAATTTCCGTTTCTATGTTTGCTTCAGAAATGTTTTAAACGTATTTATTCTAAATAGATTTTAGTTATTTTGAAATTTTGGGGTTTTTGTTTATATACTAGTGAGAGAGAGAGAGAATTTTAATTAATAACGCATCGACAACAAGGTCATTTAGCGTCACTTCTTTGGTTTAGATCACTGATTGGAAAATTAAACTGTGGTATCATGGAAACCTGAATCGTATTGACGTTTTATTTTTTATCAAATAATTGTGTCTCTTTTAAGAATTCGAAAACTTTAGTTATGTTGACTGGATTAATGGACAAAGAACGATTCATAGAATCAGTAGGTATGTTATGTCTTTGAAGAATCATAGAATATTCCTCGTATTCTGTAAATAAGTGCTTAATTGTAAGTGTTGTGTTACAGTGAGGACATTTAGTGGGATCATCACCCTGTAGTAGGTACAAATGTGTAAGCTTAATATGTCTTATGTGGAGGCGACACATTTTTGATTGTTCTTTCCTAGTTAATTCGAGTTCTAAGGATTTATTGTAAGTTGAACTGAGAATTTGTTACTTCCTTCCAATACATCCCATTCAAACTCTATGAAATTAGAGATAAGTCTATGAATGCCCAGATGCAAAACTCTTATATGGAGAGTAAAATTAAATACAGGGCCACTGACGTTTTTAGCAAGGTGATCTACTTCTTCATTGCCCCTGATGCCAACGTGGCTAGGTATCCATATAAATTTGATAGTGTATCCTAACCTATGGTATTTAAAGAACAGGTAATTAACTCTGTCTACTGAAGGATGATCCAACGAAAAAGATTCTATTTTTATTAGAGAGTTGAGGGAATCGGATGCTATTAACCACCTGGCAAGTGGGGATTTGTGAATGAATGTCTAAACTGTGATGATGGCATGGAATTTTTCACATTTACTGCCAATAATAGATAAAATAGTTCAAGTACAGCCAACGTTAAGTAAAATCAAGAACACACTAGCTTTGTAAAACCGGGTTTTATCCTTAAGTTACAATATTTTAGTCACAATAATGATTTACCGGTAACCTCGCCCAAAATAAATAATTTTCTCGGGGCATCTTTACGACGTATGGTTAAAAAGTCCTACACAGTCCGTACCTACCGAAGCGTACGTACACCCACGCCTCGATTTAAAAATAAATCTCTCCCCACGGCCCGCTTGACGCGAAAATAAACCATTTCTTCGCTGCATGCGACTGCACATGTGTGCTGGTCTCGATGGCGTGTGGTGCGTCGTCTTTTTTCTTCTTTTTGCCTTTTTCTTTTTCTGGCTTGCAGTTGCAGGAACGACGAGCGCAGTTTGCGCTCGTGCCTAGGGCGTGGCTCCGTTGCAGTACTCAAGGAGCCGACCCGGTGCGGCGAACGGGAGCCGTTTTTGTCCGACCGAGTTGGCGTCAGCAGGATTTGTCGAGGTCGCGATTCGCGACCTCGATCTCCGTTTGGTCGTTAAGCAATCGAGAATGATACTACAGACCGACCCTTCGGTTTATTAAAAGTGGTTAAAATCCTTATTTGCGGCTTGTTGAAGTTCGATTCAAAATTGAGAATTTTTCATCTGGTATTGAGAAAAATTTTGATTTGCTATGTCTTGTAGCTACATATTAAATGACGAGTCAAAAATTCAAGTTCAAGTGGTACTTCTAGATAATAATAAATTATGCTGAATTAAATTCAATATTGAATCGCTATAATAATATTATTCTAATCTTTGGAAAAGGTTGTCAAATATTTTAACAGTACATGAAACCGTACAGGTACTCAATAGCCAAATTTGTTAATACCCTGTCAACCATTTTCCAAGCAATCGTTATTCTCATTAGAAGAATTTCAAAAAAATACCTTACAAAACTAATGTAAAAACTAAGTACAAATCACTAGTATAATGCTTTACTTAGAATGTTATCAGGAACAACATGGGGTACAGACTCCTTCTTATTGCTATCCCTATACAAATCTCTAATAAGATCTAAAATGGATTATGGCAACCAAACAGGGGCGGACCCAGCCTCTCTCCTGGGGGGGGGGGGGGGCGGCCGTGATATACAAAAGTACAGTATGGCAAGCGAAAGCAAGTTGTCGACGGGGGAGGGCGGGAGGAGACACCAGCAACATTCCCATTTCTAGTGTAAAAGGCAGGGTCGGGTCTATTTTTCTGAATTTGAAGCTCTTGGAGAAGGAGGGATGCCAGCAGCATACACATTCCTAGTATAAGAGGCAGAAGCAGTTCTATTTTCCTGAACTCAAAGTTTTTGGGAGGGCGGAGGGCGATCGCAAGCATACACATTCCTATACTCTATTCAAGAATTAGAGAGAGTAATAAAACTGTTACCGAAGCCTCCAACGTACTTGCTCCAGTGCCGCAGGTAACTGAGCAGTGCCGTAAATATAATTATGTTTAATTGATTTAAATATTATAAGCTTTTATAAATTTACTGCAACAATAAAATTTCTGATAGTTCAATTTAATTTCTGTCAGTGAGCAAAGTAAATCTTACAGTGTGCTCTTAGTGATTTATCTTGTTTGCGCTTGTTTTTATATATTATTTGAGATTAGTGAAATACTCAAAAGATATGGCTTCGACCTCTATATTTATTCCAAAATCGTTAAACCAGGGCATTTTTTCCTCAACGAAAAACTTATTACGATAAATGTTTATGATGCCTTAAGATATAAATATCTAGAAAATAATGTTAAAATTTTGTTGAGATGTGCTCCAACATGACAGGAGTTGGAAAATCTACTATGTACAGAATACTGAAGGAGAAAAAAACGACTGGAATTGTTAGTACTCCCAAGCCACATCCGATCACAGGCAGACGAAAAACCTCGTTGGAAGAAGAAATGAAAACTGCAACTAAAGGAGTTAAATAAGGGTTTAGGAAATAAATAAACTGAAACGTCAAATGCCCTGAAAATGTGTTTAATTAATAATAAAATGACCGATAGCCTCAAAAAATTTTAATATTATATGGACGAATTTATTTTTTTATATATGTTTAACTTCTTGTATTTTTAACAATGGATATTTTGTAAGTATTTAAATTATAATTTAGAATTTTTTGACACAATAAGGCTACGTTTTAGTCTGAATATGCCTAAAACGGTTTCTATGCCAAAATTAAAAATAATAAAAATACAGTTGTGATTTGTGTTAAATATGTCAAAATTATTTATATTTTGTAATGTATGTGAATTATTAAGAAATCATAAGAAATAAAATAATATTATGAAAACTTTTTACTTTAAGTTTATTACCGCCTATGACAAGGATTAAAATCATTTTTAACACTTTACACTTCCAAATATCTATTGTTATCCAACCCAAATGAAAAATATATGTGTTTAATAGATTTTTACAAAGACACCGGACTAAAGAACACAGGTAGTTTACGAAGAAAAATAGATAAACAATTATTTATTACTCTCTCTAGTTCTTGAATAAACTATAGTTAACAAGCAAAATCGGGTCTATTTTTCTAAACTCAAAGCTTTGGGGGGGGGGTGTTTGATCCAGTCTGCAGCTTTTTTCTCAAAGACGCCGCACATAGTTCTAATTGTATATAAAGTAAATACTGAGGCGAAATAAGCCGAAAATCTTCAAAACAGAAAAAATGAGGTGAAGGCTTTTTTCATGGAATAGGTCCTAAATATCATAGAGATTAAGAATATATTTTTCGTATTTAAGAAAAAGTTCTGGCAAACTCTTTATTCAATAATTTATGTGGGAAAATCAAGCTTTTCAACGAAAAAACGAAATAGCAAAAAATACGCTTCAGATTAAAAAAATTTCTTATTATTTATTATTCCTGATATAACTTTACATAAAAATAAGCTATAACAATCGCGTAAAAAAGACAAAAATACTTTTTTATCCAAAAAAAAATACTGTGTTACGGTGCGGAAAATTTAGGGAAAAGTTCGGAATTTGTCCCTCTTCCTAGTTGTAATTTGTTTATAAATTTTCGAAATTAATTGTAGGCTTAGAAAATTAACGAAAACTGATGCAACTCATAATATCTTAAGGTGCGTATAAATATGATGAGCCGAGTGCGTGACGCGCCCTTGACAAGCCTACTGCAAACTTCCAGCGAGACCTCTTTGAATTTTGCCGACGCCTTCTATGGCAGGCCTCAAACGAGGTAATAAATGCGTTTGAGATACAAGAAGTAATTTTTACCAAATTTCTATTGTCTCTAGGTTTTTTGGTGCGAACTCAAAGGAGTTTTTTTCTCTAGTGGGACGGGTTTATGACACACTCTTTCGAAAAAATCTACTTTGCAGCGAGAGTGACGATACGAGATTTTTTTAATTTTTGTTAATGAAATGAAACTTATTTAGCATATGTTGAATTCCAAAATTTGTAAGTTAAAGACAAACATTTTAAAAAAGGAAAGAAGGTAGATGAGTGTAATGCAATTGCCTTAGAAAAATTGCTGGAACTGGGCAGCAGAAAATATATCTCTTTTGGAAATGACTGGTCCTATTTTGTTTAACAGATATTCAAAATTTAATGTAGAGATTCATGGTGAAATTTTTGTACTGTCCCCTAATATCTGCTAGAAGTTCCAATCCTGACCATTTTTTATACAAGGAAATGTTTGTGGCCGAGGTTTTCTTTTTTTTTTATTTAATAAACCTGATGACAATAAAACCCCACTGCATGACACGAACAAAGCTGTCGTTTGTTCGTCGTCACTAAGTTCGATTTAAAACAATTTCAGTATCGGTGATACAAAACACATTTGGTACGAAAACGCAATCAATTTCATATTATCAGAATTTACAAAGACATAAATATCTCTATCTACAAACATTAATATATTTTATCTCCACCTTTTGTTACGTGATGCGCTCGTCTTCAATCGAACCGGCAAAGTTCAAAGGAGGTTCGCTTGCAAGTTCGCGGCAGGCCCGTCACGGGTGCGGTAGGTGCGTCACGCACTCTGCTTGCCATATTTATACGCACCTTTTTATTTGCCGTAACAATTCCTATGCTTTCTTGAAAATACTGATATCTCAAATTCAGCTATGTCCGGAACGTTTCAAAGTTAACATTACTTTGAAAAGTTATAAACAAAAATAAATAACCAGCGTGTCGACTGATGGCGTCATTATATTTGTTTTGATACATTTTATATAATAAATTTTTCATAATAATAATGTAATTTAAAATTCATTTTAATGCACACATTAAATAAACAATTAATTTACTTTGTTATACATACGAAAAACAAGTTATTAAAAAATATTAACATAAATTAATATCCACATAAATTTCTCCTTTATTTAACGTTTACTTATTGATTTAAACAGTTATGTATTTTTTTAAAAATTAATATACTGGAGTGTCTTCAAATATCACAGTGAAGCCAAGATACCTTCCGATATTTAAACTTTAAAAGTATGTGGATGCGTCACAAGTGGATTGCTATGTTAGGAATTTTGTACGAATTGTGAAAGCAAACAATGTTCAAATATAATAATGAATAAATTTTAATAGATGACGATAACGAGGGCTTTGAATTACATCGTAATACTTTTATTAATAAAGCTTTAAATCAATGAAAAATAAAATGAATTAGGAAATAACTCTAAATACGATACATCCGTAACAATATCTTTTAATAAATAAACTTTATGGTACCTAATATATAATTTTAAAAAACTGGTTTATCCTAAATCAATAACAAAGCGAATTAATTGTTTATTATTACATACTCTCAAATATATATATATATATATATATATATATATATATATATATATATATATATATATATATTGCGGTCGCAATTAAACATGGGCGGCTTCAAACCGAATCCTAAACCTACCAGTTTAATTCGATGATTTGAATGTGTGTTGAAAATCTATTTTAAGCCATCTTCAAATCCGTTATTTCACATGCGTCTGTAATTAACCTCAATTATTACTACTTGTGGAATATCTGGAAGAATTTGTGTCACATACAAAACTAAATAAATTGTTGTTTCATAACCTTAACCCAAAACCTACGAAATGTCAAAATAGTATGTTCCGATGAACATGTATCTGGCTAAATCCAGCGTGAATCATTTATATTGCATTCTAAAGTCGCTTTAGTAAAGTTAACCCCATCGCTTTCAAGCGCATTTATTGCATTTTTTCAAGAGACTTTTAAAAGCCGCTTGTACTCAAACCGACTTCAGATCATCGATATAAATGTACTTAGAAAGGGGTACAAGTCCTGAAATTTTCATAAAATTTTCAGCACTTGAAAATACAGTATTTTTAATCTTCAAAAAATGTAGTTTACCTCCCATGCAATTTTTCAATTCTTCAGGAAAATCAGACTTCAAAATAGCCTATCCTTATGTAAAATTATATCAAGTACAATAAATCCTGAAAAAAATTTTGATCCGAAGTTGACTTCCTTATTCAGTTTTTCCATTGAAAAGTTCAATTTTTTTCACCTCATTTTTCCATGAAAATTATTATCTCGCCGACACAAAAAACACTGACTAGGGCTAGATATTTTTTCGATATATCGATGACTATTGAAATATCGATCAGTCGATAGCTGCGCGTAAGAATAAGAATACAATGAAGTAAAACTGTATTACATAAATTCTGAAGATGGTTTAACCTACAATAAACCAAAATGTCAAAAATTTGATATGTTTCATTTAAAATCTTACTAAAAGTTGATATCTATAACTGATTTTCACTGTCCATATCGCCTAGCTTTAATCTCGACCATAGATCTAGAAAATACTAAATGTCGCGTCCCCAATATCGGCCCTTCCCACAGTACCCGAGAAGACGATGAAAGCTGTATTCTCTCTTTTTCTAATGGGCGAGGCATAGAACCACGTGATCCCAACCGAACATAGCTGCTCAAACTCCCTCCTTAAGCAGACTTTATATATCAGAAATCTACTATTGATTGATATCCTGGATTGGCTTGGCGAGAGAGAAATTAAAAAAAGAGGGGAATAAGGCTTTCGTCTTCTTCCTGTCTCGCATTGTGGGAACGGCCGGCATTGGGGACGCGGAATCTGATATTTTCTAAATCTATGATCCCTACAAACACAAATTTTTATCAAATAAACCATTATCATTGGCTTAGTTTTTTGCCCTTGTAAATCAAATCACTCAAATGTCCCACAGAAATTTGTTTTAAGGGGCTCAATATAATATAAAATGGTCAACCTGCAACGATTATTATAACTTTTTACTCTCTTAAAACAAATTTCTTTCTAGCCTTTGATATCTGCTAAAAAATAAAATAGTTAAATCTATAAACATTAAATTTAGATAAAAAATTTCAAGGACTAATTCACCGCTTATTTGAAAATAAGCTAAAAAATTAAATCGCGCAAAATGATGAGCATTCAAAACGATTAAGATAAAACAGACAGTGATGTTTTCTTTATCTTCATTGTAAAACTTTATAAATACTAAGAATCAGAAACAAAATATACGATAAAAATAATTCTAGAATTGTTATCTAAAAAATTCGCACCTTCCTGCTGAATTAGCTATTTATTTTTTCCGCGTACAAAAATGTGTAGGATTTATTTATCACGATCTTCATTATCGCGTTATCAAATTCGACTTAAAAAATATAGTTCCCCTCATTATCTACGTAATCTATTCATAAAATGATATACGCACAATTTGTGTCAACAAGTAAAGCATTGTGAAAATATCTAAAGTTTAAATTTTTATTAATTAAAAAGCGATGACGACAAATTTCTTTCGATTTGTCATTCAATTATTCTAGCATTCTTCGTACTTCTTGCTTGTATCTGGCTATTATCACCAGCAAATGTGTTAATTTTTCACCATTTATAGTTAGTTATCCCTATAGGATCTCAACCGAAAACTTTAAACAACTCTTCCAAGGGCCTTTGTGTTCTCCAAGCTGAATTTTTATTTAGTTCGTTTTTTCTGGTGTTGTCACTTATGGCGTTACATTCTGCTTATATTTTTATTGAGTCGGAAGCTTTTTCGTAGTGCACCATTGTGACCCAAAGTATTATATTCGTTTAACTTTTCTCTAAATGTGTTCATTGATTGTTGGTGGTTCAATCATAAAAGGTACTTATAAATATAGGGAGTCGCGTCCCTATCTAGCGTCATCATATTTCTATTGTTCGCGAGCAGCGCGATCTAGGTTCGCAGTGGTCCATTTTTGTCGGTTTTTCGTGCGAACTCAAAGGATTTTTTTTATTTAGTTGGACGGCTTCATGGCTCGCTCTTTTGAAAAAAATACTTTGCAGTGAGACCGACGATACGAGAAATATAATGAATTAGCTTGTCGAATCCCAGATGCTTTAATTATTTCCTTTGACGCCGGACTCCGAAGATATAAGGGTTTTGTGACAAATTCGCGTGGTGAGCTCCACATCAATCGAAGTTCGGAAAATTTAAAGGAGGCTTGTTACGGGAGCGATTCGCCATATTTATACGTACTTTAATCTCGTCTAAAACCAGCTTGTTTTCGGTTTAATATTGATTTTCTATATAACAGATTTACCTCTGTACTAATCATTTCTATAAAGACCTTGTCTACTCCTGGTGCTTTCTTACTCAATAAACATGCTCTTTAGGAAATTTTTTATTGCTGCAGCGCAGCAGAAGTAATTTCAGGAATAATGCCCTCAGAGCCCATATTTTTAACTATTATTATATCCTTTTCTTCTTTGCCTGGGGGAAGTTTTTCTTAATTAGTGGAAGATTTTACATCTTTCTACTGTTTCTGCTATAACGATTATTTCTGTGGCTTCCTGTCCATTATCATTTATTAACTTGATTATACGTTGTTTTCATCCCCTCATTCCTATTTTCAGCTCTTCCGATCTTCCAAAGTGTCTCTTATTTTTGAATTTTAATAGTTTCTATTATCTTCTCTAATTTTTTTCAAAATAATTTTGCTTATTTCAAGTTCTCTTCTATTCTTGTTTCATTCTGTTGAAATACTTTTGTTCTTCAAGTAGTTTTTTATTCCAAGTTATGAATTACCTTACTTTTGAGTCTGGTTTTATTCTGTCACCTATTCCTATAAGGCGGCTCTAATTTCTTAGTTTTATACTTGTTACTTTCCCTTCTTTTTTCCTCCTCCTATGTATTAATATAATTGGATTGAAAAGTTTCTAGACCGCCACATAGATGGCAATCCTACATGTCAAACAGTTTTTTCTACAGCTGTTTGAGATAGAAGTGTTTTACTTTTTCTTAAAAATGGAAAAGTTGGAAATTCGTGCAGTGATGACATTCATACCGATATGGTAAACGTGTTAGGGAATAAACACCTTTACGAGAAACTGTATTTTATTTAAATTTGCCAAAAAATTATTAGGGTGAAAAAATTTGAAGTTCTTCCTTCATGGAAGAACAAAAAAAAATATTAACCTAATTTATAAGAAGGCACTCTGATCTATGTTATACTAAGATATATGTTAAAATGTATTTAGTTCAAAACGCTTCAAATTCTCAACCGTATAATCACTCTTAAAGGAAATGGTTCCTAAGAGGTTTAAGACATGACAATAAGTGGGACAACAACTGATTATATTTTTTTATTGCCGCGTTGTGTACTTAATAATACGTAATTGGAGAAGCATGCTGGTAGCCATTAATAAAAAAAACTAACAATGACATTTTGTTATCACACGAAACCTAACAGTATGTTGATGACGTTCGTATTATTTAGGTTCTAACTTGAATACAGTTAAATTAACGTAAAAATGAATTATAATACCATCAGATAACTGACGAAATGTTTTTTATATCTCTTTATTTTGGGGCGTTTAGATTTTTTACATATCAAAGATATTATTACAAATCAACAACCTTCGTCTTCCCCGCAAATATAAAATTTTATTTTTTTATTAAGGAAAAATAAACTGATACTTAACGAACTAAAGACTAGAGACATTTTTAGAGTTACGTCATTTCTCGCGATATTAAAAACGAAATTAAAATTAATAATTATGAACTAATTGAAAGGGTATCCAAATGTGAACTTCCCATTTAAATTGAGCGCTATTTATACCAATCTTCACTGAATGTTGTATCGTCTAGGAGCCCAATGGGTTTTCGTAGCCAATGAGGAGACAAGGCTCCACCAAAGTTTTTATATGATTTTGACACCCTAATTACAAATATTGAGTGTGGATTGATGACATATACAAAAATATATGTACAAAATACCTGCAAATATCTGGTCACATAGGGCACAAGTTAAAAACATGCATTTTGATGGTACACTTACATTTACATTTTAAAACAACATACAAGTTTAAGATTTGTATTTGGTGCCAGTTCTTGTGTTTTTGCGACTTTTGGAATTTCTATCATTTCATCCAATTATCTTTTCTTTGGATGGTTTTCAACCTTTAATATTTTTACATTTTCGTAATTAAAAGTGTTTTTTCCCGTTATGTGGTTTATTATAGCGGATTTGTTTGTTTTTATCGTACTTGTGGCCATTTATTCTATTTTTTAAATATTGGCTGGTTTGTCCAATGTAGACATCATCATAGTTATTACATGGTATTTGGTACAATACGGTAGGGAAACATAGTTTTTATTTTTTTTTGTTGGTTTTTGGGGTTTCTTTGTTTCTAAAATATATGAATTTTCATTCTAAAAATAGTGCTTATCAATCGTTCAGGATAATTATTAATTCTAAAAACCTCTTTGGCCTTTTTAATTGCGTTTTCATATTCGGATAACTTTATTCCGCCGTCAGCAAGACCAATAGTAAGTGACATATTGGATATTGGGTGTTGTGACATATTGGCTATTGGGTGTTGTGAATTAAAATGTACATACCTTGACGACCGCGTTTCTTTTGTGTGCCATTCTGATTCTTTTAAGTTGCCTTTATGATGAAGTGTTAAATATAAGAAGTTAATTTAATTTTGTTTTTCTATTTCCATGATAAATTGACGTTTGTGGTGGTAATTATTAAAATTGTTTAATATATTATTTATTTTTTTGTTAGATGGTATGACTGTAATGCAGTCAACTACATATCTGTAGAACAAAGGTATGTGGAAGTTTAAATTACTGAGAGTGTTTTCTTCAAGGTCCTTCATAACAAGTTGTGCAATTACGCTTCATATAGATGCTTCCATAGCACATCCTTCGATCCGCTGATATACTTCGTCTTTATACACAAAATAAGTTGATTTTAATGTTAATTTTACAACTTCTAGAAATTCATTTAAATGAGTTTGTTTGCTGATTTGATCCCATTTTTTGATAATTATTTGTTTAGCAAGGTTTATAGGTGTATTGGTGTATAATGATACTACATCCAAGGAAACTATGATAGAATCATTTGGCAAATTTATGTTTTTAATGTTATTTTTGAAGTCTATAGAATCCTCCATATATTAATCATTTTGGTTTACATTTTGTGGGATGATTTTTGAATATTTTGACACATCTTCAAAAGGAGATTGATTGCAAAAGATTTATGGTCAGAGTGCTATTTCTTTTTTATGTAATTTTGGCACACCATAAATTTGAGGTGGTTGTGAATTCTAGATTTTTAATTTTTTAGATGTATTAGGTGAAATATACATTATATTTTCCCACAGGGACTGAAAAAATCCAAAAAAAAATAAGGAATATATATAATATAATATATAATACACCTTATAATTAAGACAAATAAGTACACAATGTCATCAGTAAAGTCTGCATTAAGTGGAAAATAATAACCGTATTTTAGAAATAAGGCCCATTAGTATCAGAAACTCCATGTTTGTACTGAACGCAATGGAAGGCACAAAGAAATATAATTTAAAATTTTAAGCTTTTGAATTGTTTTTAATTTAATATTCAAATAACAAAAATAGATTGTTATCAATTAAAAAGATGGAATTTTAAATGCGTTTAATTTTTATATTATGATTTTTTTATTAGAAAATTTAAGTGTTTTCAATTAAACTATTTTCCTAATATTAGTGTGTATTACTTTTAGACACAAATTACATTTTCAAAAATAGTTATTTTATGAAGTTACCTTATACAGGGTCAAAAATAAATAAACTTTGCACCACATGGGACCAAATTTTAATAACCCTATTTGGATTTTGTAGAAAAACACACATTTAATATGGCTTTACTTTAAACAAAATATGTCTGGAATGAAGCATTGTCAAAATTAAGAAGTTTTATGTAGGTTGCGTTGAGTCTTATTCTGCAACAGTGGTGCAATTTAC
The DNA here is from genome assembly GCA_034092305.1 of Diaprepes abbreviatus. Taxonomy (NCBI): domain Eukaryota; kingdom Metazoa; phylum Arthropoda; class Insecta; order Coleoptera; family Curculionidae; genus Diaprepes; species Diaprepes abbreviatus. The sequence goes on along the minus strand of JASJET010000017.1, from coordinate 288,355 downwards.
AAAAAATGGGCAAACAATTAAAATTATCTTATACAGCTGCATATGGGCTAAAAACTGCATTTAAAAAAACTTTTTCTATTAAATTTTTTCGATATTTTGAGATATAACTCCACTTCTGAATTTTTTTTGGAAAAAAATTCTAATTTGACAGATAATGCTAATCACGTGACTCCTATTTTTTTAGTTAATTTTCATCTCGATCGAAGCAGAACTTGTTGCCCAAATCAAATTTCGAATAAAGCTATTAATAAAAAAATCCCATATGATGCGGATTTTACTGGTCACACTATATATATATATATATATATATATATATATATATATATATATATATATATATATATATATATATATAGGGTGTTTTTTATAGAAACATAAAACTTTTACATGGAATAAAACAAAGATGAATTTTTTAAATTGACATGAAATTTACTTTATTCGAAAGATAACCTTCTGGTATTATAATTTAAATATGACTTCTGGCATATGACCGCCACGGCTGGCTCGGACGTAGTCTAATCTGGAGGTTCAATTTTCGATGACTTTTTCCAACATTTGTGGCCGTATATCGGCAATAACGCGGCGAATGTTGTCCTCCAAGTGATCAATCGTTTCGGGCTTATCGGCGCAGACTAGGGACTTCACATATCCCCACAGAAAATAGTCTAGCGGCGTTAAGTCGCACGATCTTGGAGGCCAATTCACGGGTCCGAAACTATGCGGTTACCAAACGTTTCCTTCAATAAATCAATTGTGGCACGAACTGTGTGACATGTTGCGCCGTCTTGTTGAAACCACAGCTCCTGCACATCATGGTTGTTCAATTGATGAACGAAAAAGTCAGTAATCATGGCTCTATAGCGGTCACCATTGACTGTAACGTTCTGACCAGCATCGTTTTTAAAGAAGTACGGACCAATGATTCCACCAGCCCATAAAGCACACCAAACAGTCAGTTTTTCTGGATGTAACGGTGTCTCAACATACACTTGAGGATTATCATCACTCCAAATACGGCAGTTTTGTTTATTGACGTATCCATTCAAACAAAAGTGAGCTTCATCGCTAAACAAAATTCGCTATGAAAATCGGGATCAACGGCAATCTTGTTTTGGGCTCATTCACCGAATCTACGCCTTGCTAGGTGATCGTGTGGCTTCAATTCTTGCACGAGTTGGATTTTGTAAGCACGCAAACCAAGATCTTTCCGCAAAATCTTCCATAAAGTGAATGGACACATATCCAATTCCTGTGCATATATATATATATATATATATATATATATATATATATATATATATATATATATATATATATATATATATATATATATATATATATATATATATTAGCGAAATAGAAGATATGGGCACTAGTTGAGCACCATTCCCTTTTACCCTTCATACACAATTTTTTGTTTATAAGAAATTACTACAGGGGGTTAAAATATTAAAAAACTTTAATTTTAAGTGTCTATTTTAAATACTATCATGCCTTCAAATCAAAAAGAACATTCTTATCTACACTTTATATAAAACCTAATTTCAATTATAGAATTTCCTAGAACCCAAACGAACTGATTTCCCCGTACGACGACAATCCCAAGTACTAATTGACCCCTATAACCCCTCTAAGTAAAATTCTTAATAGGATTATACACGGTGTTCTAGAAATTGACAAGGACGATGAACTCGGGTGACGTATTAAATGAATATCACGGTCTAGCTTGATGGGCCTTCCCGTCTATCATTTGATATAGAACAGACCACCGGCGTATAAAAAACAACGTCGCACCGCCCGATGGCTTGTATCAAACAAAGTATAGAGTAACATGGTCGGTAACATGTAACTACTAGGAATAGGATAGTTCCTGGCATGTAAAGGGTTCGGTAGAGCGTGAAATAGATGACATGCAAGGAACTTGTATATTGATATACGAGGGTGCTATGAAAATGTATTGAAAATTGAGAATTCTCATGCTATACGAAGTCTAAAAATGGGACTTTTTTACTCAAGTGTATCCTAATCTTCAGCATTATACTATAGTATATATAATTCATCCATTTTTTTTTGAGAAAATTAAATCAAATCGCTGGAAATTATTTTTAAGTTCCTATGTATCAGTCGCTTTTCCGGTAATTTTTCAAAACTTTTTCTGTTTCATACTTGTTACTTTATTTTTTAAAATTAAATGGTATGAGAATATCGAAACTTTTTTCAATTGAATAAACTTAGGCTTGTAAAAAAAAAGCTTTGCTTGCTTTGTCTTCCCCATCATAAATTTTGCTTTTGGGTGTAGAGGACATACATATTACAGGTTGGCTGAAAAGTTTTGAAATAATGTGTATTTTTTAATGAAATTAGTTTTTTTATTCAATATAATCTCCGGCAACTTCAACACACTTATTCCAATGATCCTCCAATAATTTTATACCATCCTTGTAATGATTTTCCGGAAGCTCTGCAAAATAATGTTTCACGGCTGCAATAGCTTCTTCATTCGACGAAAAACGCTTTCCACGAAGAAGTTGTTTCAAATTCCTGAAGAGATAGTAGTCGGAGGTAGCCAAATCTGGTGAATATGGTGGGCGTTCAAACAATTCGTATATTAATTCTTTCAATTTAGCCATCGTTAAACCACTTGTGTGAGGAAGTGCATGAAAAATGATTATTTTCTTCTGCAAGGCCGGTCTTTTTTCACGAACTTTTTTATCCAACTGGTCCAAAAGGTTGCAATAATACTCAGAGTTAATTGTTTTACCTTTTTCAAGATAAACAATCAACAAAATCCCTTTTGAATCCCAAAAAACTGATGCCATACACTTTTTTGCCGATCGTTCTGACTTGACCTGTTTTGAAGTTGAACAACCAGCTTCAGTCCACTGTAAACGTTCTTGTTTCAGTTTAGGATCATGATGGTAAATCCAAGTCTCATCCACAGTTACAAAACGACGCACAAAATCGGTTTAATTCTGCTTAAAACGCTCCAAATTACGCTTACAAATTTGTTTTCGATTCCATTTTTGTTGAATTGTTAACGAATGCGGCACTATCTTTCCGAATAGCTTTTTCATACGTAATTCTCGTTCGTCCGAGATGCCTATGTTATCAGCAATTTCACACTTAGTCGCACTTGGGTCTTTACAAACAATATCATAGACTTGCTCAATGATTTCTGGTGTTGTTGCACTTTTTGGACGTCCACTACGTGGTTCATCTTCAACACTTGTACAACCACTTTTAAACTCTAAAACCCATCGATGCACAGTTGGAAATGAAGGAGCAGATTCCTTTTAACACTTTCACCATTTTTATATGAATTTCTGTTGCTGATAAACCTCCCAAAACAAAGAATTTTATCACTGCACGATATTCGGTTTTATCCATTGTATAAAAACTCACCGATACGTCCACTTCAAATGGCTTGCAAACAAAGAATGAATTGACAGATAGACATAAACTTTTGTGTGTGTTCATATAGAAGATGAAATATTAAAATGGCGTATAAATTTTGATTCCTGTACTGGTTAATAGGTGTCGCTTTCAAAACCTTTGAAAAAACCTCGGTAAAATATTGCGGTATCACCAGCAAAACTAATTATAACACCACTAAGAGGCATCCGTAATATATCATTAACATATAATGTAAACAGCAATGGGCTAGGAACTGTGTCTTGAGGTACCCCAAAAAGCAACTTGTTGGCTGCTGCTTATAACATTTTCAATGGCGACACATTGCCGTCGATCAGTCAAGACAGCTTTTCATTAACTCGCTTGCAAATCCTCTAAAACCTACGTTTTTTAATGTTCTCAATTTCTTTTATAAATTACATACATTTTTTTTATAAATTACATACACACTTAAAATCCCCAGTTGTTTTCTGTGCATTTTGCTCTCGGTTCGTTACGGCTCCACTGATGATACCATTAGGTGGTCGAAACTAGTATGGAGAGGGAACCAGAATGGAATTCGCAAAGAATATATTATCTCTCCCCTTTCTTAACGTTCGTAAGGAAAATAAAATAACTTTTCCAAATACACAGATTGTAAAATTGATAATAATTATATATATATATATATATATATATATATATATATATATATATATATATATATATATATATATATATATACTAGCGACCCGCCCCGGCTTCGCACGGGTGCAATGCTGATACTAAATACACTACAGAAAAACTGTTACTATTTATTTTATTTTTACAACAATTATTACATCGGCTTCCGACGCGCTATTTATAGGCACGCTGCCGCCGCCCCGGTCGGCCAGTACCGCCGCAAGCGCTACTTCCCGCAATTTTAAATCTGTAATATCTTCGAAAATATTCATTTAAATCTTGTGCTGTAAAGGACCATATAGATCTATATTAAATCAACAATGTATTTAAGCTATTTAATTGGATAAGGATTAATGCTGTATTGGTTAAAATCGCTTCAAAATTTGCCATTATTTGTCGTAAAAAGTAAATGACAAAAAAATGTTATTGTGGGATATCCATGAGAGATAGACATATACCATCGCGGAGTTTTCTGTAGACCTTTTCAATGTGTACAAATAATTAGTACATTATTTTGATAAATCTCGTAGGGTTCAGCCTGCGTTTGCAATGTAAGCGGAAAAAAAGATGATAATTAACGACATCACATTAGAAACCTCAAAAATAACAGTATTTCTCCACTATTTAATGGATGTTATTATACATATAAACCTTCCTCTTGAATCACTCTATCTATTGAAAAAAACCGCATCAAAATCCGGTGCGTAGTTTTAAAGATTTAAGCATACAAAGGGACATAGGGACAGAGAAAGCGACTTTGTTTTATACTATGTAGTGATATATATATATATATATATATATATATATATATATATATATATATATATATATCAATATATATGTGTATTAATGTTCTTCAAAATAATTTTTGAAGAGATCATGTGTCACACAAAGAAAAGGGCCAATATATATTGCATATTTCCAACATACATTTAAGTGTGGAAACGAACTGCATAATACATTGCAAAACAAATAACAAAAAAACAAATATATATGCTTAAAGTGAATGTTTTGTGACACGGGGTATGTTCAAAAAAAAACATTTCTGATGAAGGTTTATGAACCGAAACGTTAAAAAGCACATAAATATGTAATTTATTAAAAATAAGGATTTAACTCTCGAGAATCCAAAAAAAATTAAGAGAATAAAAAAAGAGTTCAAGAAAATGCGCAAAAAAAACAGTTTCTTGTTAAAACTTGCAGACGTTTCGCCAAAATCTCACTTAGCATCTTCTGTGCTTGCTAACTGAAGAACAATTGATGTCTGTGATCAAAAAAGGATTAAAATTAAGTCAACAAAAAATACTACTCCACATTTGCAATTCATTATTATTCGAAAATTTTTTGCAGCGTTGGAACCTCCTGAATAGTAATCTTTTTGGTAGTTTCGTTCATGACAAAAACATTAATCTTTCGACGTTTTACTATGGCTATATAATCATTGAAACTTTCATATATGAAAAATAACCAAAACCCCTTGAAATCGGTGATAAATTACCAAAATTACTTAAAATAAGGAACTGTAAAATAATCTTACTGTACTGTACCTTCGATTATGCGTTTTTCAAACTTTCCATTGCTCCCTCGTAAACACAGTTCCTGTTCCATCAAAGAATCATTTCAATAAAGCGTATTAATGTAGTCAGACAGCTCTAAACTGCCATTTAGTTATCAAAAAAGTCTCACCGTATCAAAAGTATCGAATTATACGGGTGGGTTTTTTAAAGGGAAACATTATCAAGTGCACCCGTATGCACTTAGACCTTTTTTACATTTTTAAGTGCCTGAATACTTTTAGATTTAGATGGGCAATTAGATGCACACACAAGTGGGTTAAAGAAGCCCATATGGAAAACGTCAAATGTCGACTACAAATCATCTTATGCGAGCGAGTATATAGTGCGAAAGACTTAAGTGTTTTTCTAGGAAAAATAAATTCTTAAGTATGTTTCAAAGTGTCATTAATCCGCAAAATACGAAAAATATCCCACGTCATTTACACCTAGTTAAGTTTTTACACAATTTATTGTTGTGGCGCAAATGCTCCGTTTACAAACAGTACCTGCCTACGACACGCCTTATTCTATGAACAAAAGCCGATCCTTACAACTTTTACAATCGTTGTTGGCATTCAAACAACATTCTCTCTGGCGCGTTACTCACTGTGTACGTTTTGCAATAAGCTCTCTCCAGTTATCTGACCCACTTTCTAACATTCTTAACAAGCCACGTTCTATAACATTTGCAAACCGGTAACCGTTCGAAAACGCCGCTAATGTCGGTCCAAACAGATGATTTGTGTCAGTAGCGTCATTAATAAAGCGGCGAGCTAGCAACGATTCGTCTTACAGAGTTTTACCCCTTTAACAGGTCCCTTACAGAAACCCTCTCCAGGCATGTGATTCCTTGCTTTCCGCAAACCTTTTATAACTGTCATTCTTTTTTATCGAATGACATGATGGGAATCCATCAACAATTGCTCAAAATGACCCTTTTGAAAGGGCCCCTGTGCGAAATTAAGAAACCCTAGGTAATAGAAAGTTTTGAGAAACAGGTCTTTTGAGCCATGATTTCGCCACAAGTTAAAAACCCTCCCTTTGTCGAAGGTTATGAATAAGAATAGGGGTCGATGGACACGTGTTTTTTGCTGTTGTTTGCCTTTAATAGGCTGAGGTAAGGCGGAGTGGTAAAGAACTGCGAGAAAATTTTAAGAAAAATTGTTCGCGATGAAATCGGTTGAACTTTTAAAATGCAGCGGATTTCATTCTAATCAAAGATCAGCTTTACCACAACTCCATCTCATGGTCCCTCAAATGTTTTCATATCGTTTCAAAGGAGGAGATTAATTGAGGAATACTAGAAAATCAACAAAGAAACCAAAGACACGGTAGTTTTAATAATTTTATTTTTCCCTTAATTTCAAGGCATTTGCGATACTTCAATTTCAAGAAACTAATTTTTTGTTGAAAAACACTTCATAAAACACAACAGAACGAACAACTGATATACAAGTAGATCTTTTTTAATCTCCGTATATATTCTTTAATTATTCAAAAAATGGTCAGAACTCAACAAAAAATTTATTTAATTTAGAACTCACTTCTCTTAAATGTTTTTTAAAGCATAATGAAAATAAACAGGGTGATCAAAAAGTGTCAGATAAGTTTTCGTATTATTGTATAGATATCGATCTTTTTTGCGAGATTAATAATATTTGCAATATCCTGAAAAAAAAGGACTGATAACATATAATCTATTCAAATACTTACTATTCTCTATTAGACGTTCTTTGAACCATTCAGATTTTTTTAAATAATACAGATGAATATCAACCCACAATTACCTTAATTTTACTATAACAATAGATCTTTCAACAAAACGTCCAAATGCGTAATGGGCACGCACATGATAGGGTTCGATAGTCCCTTCAGAACACCTGCATAATTGTTTTAATTCAAAAATTCTTAAAAATATAAAACTTCCATGAAAAATTATGAAACCATGTAGTTATTTAAATTTAAGAAAATATATTATTTATGTAATATGTCCCTTTACATCTAAAAAAAACATCATAACTCCCTCAATACTTCATCGATTATCCAAGGCATTATTTTGTAAAATCCTTTGTATATAATTAAAAATGTATAAATACCATAAACTTGTGATTGAAACTATTAAATTAGTAATTATTTTACAACAGAATATATATATATATATATATATATATATATATATATATATATATATATATATATATATATATGAAAATAGGAATTTTGAGGTTAGAAATAAAGTAATCAAAGTTGGGTAATAATGGTTTGTACTTGTTTTATATTATTTCCGAATAATATGGAGAACTACATACAATACTATTATGTATTCATTATGGGTTGCAGAAATAAGAATTCTTGGTACATTACTTACATGCAGGTCTTTACATTTTTAAATACAGTCGAGCAGGAGTTACTGCAAAGAAATTGACCACCGTAAAACAATCAACTCTAAGCAAATTCGAACTATTTGCCTTAATAAATTCACTTTCCATTATGAAGAAGTTTTTTAGAATCATTTTCAAAGGGAACAGTAAGCAAATTTGGAAGAAATTGCACGAAAATCACTATAAAATAATGTAAACTAAGCAACGTAGCCCTGATGTTTATCAACGTATGACTTCATACACGTAGATTGGTGTTCGTTGTCACGTGACTTGAGAATGATTTTAAGTACATTTTGATTATTAAATAAAAATTAAATTCCTTGAACAGAAAGAAAAATATTGTGTTTTTTGGAATTTTTATTATGGAAATTACCGTTTCGCAACAAAACTATATTTTTATTTAAATACAGTAAACATCCCTAGTGGAACACTACTGTATGTCCGGCGCATTCACCATTTACTAACTCCCTAAATTTTAAGTAGTTCTTATACCTCTTAAATCAGTTTATGAAATTTAACAGTAATAATTGTCATTGAATATATGTTTTAAATACTATTATGTGACATTTTTTAGGGGAGGATTTTAAAAGTGTCTTTAAAAAATGTTATACGATATATCTAATTACATTTTTAAAAACATCCAACTATACTGTACACGATGTAATAAACACCAAAAAACAACTTGAAGAAATTAAAAAAATAAATTAACAAATATTTTAAATTTCAATTTAATTTAATAATTCTAGGTTTTGAAGTCGGCGCAAAATTTAAAATTTATATAGAACACCCACAACTCTTAATTAAGGCAAAAAGAAATGGAAAGAATGAAATTAAATAACGATAAAGCAAACTTCAATTACATCATCTCAAAAATTATCGTGAGAATTTTGCGGTGTCCTTGGAACGTTCACAAAGTGTGTCACATGTACTTTAAACGTAATAATTTTTATTGTACCATAAAAAGGTGCCTAATTTAACACAAGCATAAGTAAACACATCTTTATTAAGATGCGCGGTTTCATTTTCTAAAAGGTTCCACTTAATCAAACATGTTAGCATAACCACCAAGCAAACAACCTCCGTATGTGTACTCTCGTCTAACTCATGCAATTTCTAAGAAAATTGCCATAAGTTACGTACCATTCTCGACTTGAAAACCAGGAAGTATAAAAGTACTTTATTCGTACTACATCGAAAGGTATAGTTCCGTGATTGACGTATTAAATCTTCTAAACGACTTCGAAGTACCAAATAGGAAAGAGATGGTCATTAAACTCCGAGATAAACTCGTTTGAAAATGCAGCTGCAAGCTTTATCATCATCGACGAGTAGTAGGTACCGGTACGAGCATTATTTAAGGAGTGACTAATGCGCATTTTTTAATTTTATCTTGGGAATATTTAAAACGATGAAAATTCTGTCAAGTAACACTGTGTAGGTGGATGTATGTGTATTCTGTTCTTGCAGAACTCATAGTTTATTGATTCTTCAATATTGGTTTTTAGCAAAGAATAGTGTAGGCTAAAATCAATAGAAATTTTACTTAATATTTGTTGATAAACCCAGTGTGTCTGGCCAAATAATCTAGACAATTACGATTCTTAAAACCAAAATTAAAATCTATATAAATTTCAAATACAAAAATTCGACTTATCCTATCGCAAAATTTAAAAAAAGATTCATAATCCAGGAACCATTGGCCATTGGATGCTGGCATTAAAATTAATACTAAGTTGGCAAAAGTTAACATTGAAAAAAATTATGTTTATGTTTTACTTTAATAATTATCTAAATTTTATTTAAGGTACTAACACTAGCCTCATCTTCATCTACACTATCAAAAGGAAAAATGCCATTTTGCGAAATTATAACACGTTTTAGTATAATCTTTCAAGGTTAAACAAACCATAGTCCTGTATTGCTCACTTTTGTCCAATTATGTACATACGCGGTAAAACAAAATTTTAACCAAAAACAAGACAAAAACCCTTTGTAACCCTATTAAACCCGCTTCTTGAACAAAAAAAACGAGTTCCAATCACTAAAATGTTTTATTACATAATAATTTGAGGCACCCCACGGTTAAAAACTAAAAAACCAAAGGGCATTAGATCAGGCTGACGGACGGTCTCACGCAACTACCAAGATTTAATGGGCACTTTTGTTGTGTATGGGTCGGACCTTATTATTTATTATGGCTCTAAATTATGCCTAGAACAGAAACTTGTTTTTATTTTCTCGCTAGAAAGAAGAATTTTATATAATTAGCGTATTTAAGTTGAACTCGAAAGGAATGCCGAGAGTTTTTTTTCCCCGATTGTTATCGTGGAACATAAACAAAATTCTGAAAAAAAAACTGGAATTACCAAGGCAGCGTTAACAAAAAAAAAGACTTTTAATTTAAATTCTTTGAAAACATTAATTTATCATAGGTTTTGGACATCTAATTGTAAGAGTGAGAAAGTAATAAATCGGTCAAAAAATTGGATATTCGATTCTTGAAGTTTTATAAGTAGCACCAAAACCAGTGGGCGGATTTCATACAAATTTTACGTCTAGCGTATTTCAGGAATATCTTCACTCTCTGGGAATACACTGGAAAAAATTATCAAATGTTTAACGATATCAAAATTGTTACAAATGATGTTATATTAATTTAGCTCTATACAACGAAAAACATAGACGACAAAAAAATATCGCACGACGTCTCAGAAGAGACCAATCGACAAAATCGAAGATATTAAGGGACTAGAGCGTTCACACGATGATTCGGTCAGAGGTGAAAAGTAGCCATTGATGATGATTTGATAATTTAACACAAGATCGGATGTTGACGTTGATATTATCAACTCAATATGAGAATCATTGTTAGTTCGAAAAAAGTCGAGAGAAGATTAAAAGAAGCACGGCCTTTTTTCCAAATTCACAAGTTTCGTTGAATGTATCAGAACATCTTCAATAGAATTTCGAGAATTGGAAAAATACCCTGTTTGTGAATGAGACTAAAATTCAATCATAGAAACCAGATGAACACAATAAAGTATATCGAAGAGCTCGCGAAAGGTGTAATGCCGTAAGGAAAAGTTTTGGAAGGGACGCGATGAACTCGTGGAAATGACTGGACGAATGACTGGTGATTATGATATCGGAAACATCCCGCAAAGTCATGTATTGCTATATGTTGACTATTGGATAGGAGAGATTAGCGTAGTGACTAATTTAACTCGTCGAGGTCTAGATTCAGAAATTAGATTGGCCACCGAATAGCCGAGACAAATCTAATTAATGCTGAATATTCCTCAAGAATATATTAATACTGTGACAAAAGTAATTAGTATGCAGGTACGTGCAACTGATGTCCTGAATCTGTTGTGGTTTTGTGTCTTTATCTAACCTGAAAACCCTAAATTTCCTAGCAACTTCCTAACCAAGATTTTAAATATTTTTACTTGAATCATTAACCTTTTTAATTAAACTGAATATAGGGAAAAGAGAATCCGATTAATGAAGTTTTCAAAGCTATAAATTCACTAGTCATGAACGTTACAAAACAACTAAAACAAAAAATTAAAAAAAAAAAATATATGTAAATTTTCAAATCAAAATTACTGATTGATAAAAACAAATAGCTACTATGCGTTGGTTCTTTTTGTTAAAATATTAATCTTGCAACTACGCAAATTTTATTTATCAAAATCTTTAAAGCAAAAATTAATTTTTATTAACATCCCTTAAGGTGGCCACCAAATTTTATGTGACAGAATTTGATCATAGACTCTTTCAAATGATATATTCTGATAGCGTTAACCCTTTCATCTATAATCATTTTCTGACCAACTAATTAGCAGCCTTTCCTGAGTCTTGAAGTTCTGAGTTGTGGTTGGTAAGCTTTAATAACCGTAGTGTTTGGTACTAAAGCTGCAAGAGAGAAGTTGAACGACCATACTTCCAGAGTGTCTTTATTACTGTGATATTTATTTGTAGATTATTAAAATAGTTACTAATTAGTATGGGGCAGAAAATGATTATAGATGAAGGGGTTAACGCTACAGAATATATCATTTGAAAGAGTCTATGATCAAATTCTGTCACAGTACTATGCGGTACTTAAAGCTTGGGGAGGGAATATTCATTACCAAATTCTGCTGTTCTGCTTAGTGCAATGTATCAACGAAAGTATTTTTAAAACAACACATTTAGAGTGATATGATAATATGTCAGATCGTGGAAAGAACATTGACAATAATTTTATGGCATGGTCTAAAACTAAAAAGATTAATTTTTTAATTAGTACGTAATAATCTAAATAACATTTAAAAAATTCTCATTAAAATAAAATATTTTTCATGTTTAAAATATGTTCTAATAAGTTGCTTTTTGACTTATTTAGGGTATTGTAGTATACTAAAAGTGATCCTAATACAATCAATCAAATAGCTTCCCATAATCATACGCCAGCAACTTAGAAAATATACACATGCGTATAAATAATGTACGTGACGATGGCGACGCGCGTAAAGTTGCGTATAAATATGGCGAGTCGATCAGTGACGCGCCCGTGACGAGCCTAGCGTAAATGTACGAGAATCCTTTGAATTTTGCCGATTTCTGTTGTTGTCGAGTGTCTTCGGCGGCAGCTTTCAAAAGAGGTAATAAATGTATTTGGGTTCCAAAAAGTCAATTTACTCATAGTTCTATTGTTTGCGAGTAGCTTAACCGTGACTCGCAGCGATCCATTTTATGTCGGTTTTTTGGTGTGAACCCAAAGGATTTTTTTTTATTTAGTGGGATGGGTTTATGACACGCTCTTTCGAAAAAATTTACAGCCAGACTGACGACATGGAATTTTTTATTTTTTTGTAAATGAAATAAAATTTATTTAGCACTTGGCATTGATTAAAAGTTGTTGATAAATGAATATAGAGTGGCCGGAAAAAATATGTTGAATTTAGAGGATATCTGCAAATAATTTCACAAATTGGTGGGTTATGAACAAAAAATTTAGAAAATAAAAGAAGTGGATCTGTTAAATGAAATTGCGTCAGAAAATTTGCATTAGCAGCAAGAAGAAAATTTCGAGTGTCTGTCAAATGGAAATTTGATGCTGAAAATATATTTCTCTTTTGGAAATGACTGATTGTATTTAATAAATATTCAAAATCTAACGGAGAGGTTTTGGTGAAATTTCTGTATTATCCGCTAATATATTGGAACTATAAATTTCCTAGAATTTCTAATCTTGATTTTTTTATTCAAGGTATTGCGCTATTATCGCTGAGGCTTTCAATTTTTATTTAATAAACTTTCTAACAGTAAAGTCCCACTGCATAAAACTAACAAAAACAGCAGTTTAATCTTCGTCGTCAAACATGGAAGTGCTGGTCTATCTTCTTCGGTCACTTCGTATTAACTGAAACGTTCACAAAAAATTTGAATAGTGTGCTCCACTTCAACCGAGACAAGGCCGCCGTTTGTTCTTCGACACCAAAAATATATTTTTATTTATCGGTACCCTTTATTGGTTGGCACAACCCAAACATTTTTTAAAATCTCCTTTGACATCGGAAGCCGAAAGCACAAAGGTTCAGTCGAACCGGTAAAGATCAAAGAAGATTTGCTGCAAGTTCGAGGCAAGCTCGTCACGGGCGCGTTACGCTTTCGGCTCGTTATATTTATAGGCACGAAAGTCGCACCTCTCTTATATGAAATTTGCATTCAATTTTCGTAAGATTTGCCAATGAAAATGGTGCACCGAGCCTACAATAAACCAATTTCATATTTATTTTATCCGCGAGCAGGGCGACATAGGTTCGCAGTGACCCATGTTCTGTCGGTTTCAGAAGCGAACACAAAAGATTTTTTTTTACTTAGTACGACGGGTTTTAGGTCCGCTATTTCGAAAAAATTTACTTTGCAGCGAGACTGACGACACGGGATTTTTTAATTTTTGAAAATTTAGCGCTTGGATTGAATTTATTATAAGCTATTGGTAAGACAGCATGGAGTGATCCGAAGAAAATATGTTGAATTTAGAAGAGACATGCAAATTATTTCAAAATCAGTGTGCTAAAGACAAAAATTTTGAAAATGAAAAGGTGGATGAGTGGAATGAAACTATGTTAGAAAATTTGCCAGCAAGAAGAAAATTTAAAATCTAATGGTGAAATTTTGATATTGTCCGCCAATATGCTGGAAATGTAAATCTGCTAAAAGTTCCAATCCTGAGTTTTAGTTATTTGTTTAACGAACTTGACGAGAGTAAAACCCCCCCTGTATAGAACTAAGAAAGCTACCGCTTGTTCTTCGTCGTCAAACATGGCCCGGCAAGTCAACCTTCTTCACTCACTTTGTATTAATTAAAACGTTCTTCAGAAATTCGCGTGGTACGTTCAACTTCAATCAAAGCCGACAAAATTCATAGGAGGCTCGCTGCGAGCTCGTCACGGACGCGCCGCGCTATATTTATACGCACTTTACTACTTCGCTAGTTACTACTATCCACGTGACTTCACGAACTCGCACGCAAAAAATTAAGGTACCCAAGAATTCTCCCAACCTTCTTTCAATAAATATACCAATTAATTATCTTTAATATATATTTATCTCTACTTCCAAAACGTTTCATATTCGGTACCACAATAGTTCAAAATAAGAAAGAAATAGAAGAGGTAAAGGACCCCGTGACCGCTGCCGTTCGAACTCAAATAAAAAGCCTAGAAGAAAAACAAGTGATGGCCTACGGAAGGACAACAAAGGTCGTTCACCATGGAATAACAGAACTTCAGGCGAACATTTCGTTCTGTTCCTCGTTTTGTTTATTAGAATACATAATAAAACGATTTAAATAAGTATAGCTGAAATTTTAGTTTGTTTGTGATTGCACCCACGTTTGCAAAAAAATAATATTATTAGTAATAAAATAGTCAATTAAGTCACATATATATATATATATATATATATATATATATATATATATATATATATATATATATATATATAGTATAACTCTCCTTCAGAATCGGTTCCTTGAATTACTGCAGGCATTAGAGTGTCCTCCAGGCACAAACGAGTTTTATACTTAAAAAAAAGGGGACAAAAACAATATTTTGATGGTTATAGGTATGTACATTTTTGATTCGATGATGTTTATTGTTGATAACAGGGATCTTTTGGAGAGTGCATCTATCAAACATAACTACATTACTAAAAATAAAACAAATCTGCTTCCTGATAAATATAACTTTAGTTATTGGCAGGAAAATGTCGAGTTTTCTGAAATAAAAATTTTTAATTATTTACCTGAAAATGTACATTTACTACCGAAAATAGATTAAAGTGTGTCCTAAAAAATCTTTTTGTGTAAAAAAGTCTTCTACACATTGGAAGAGATTTATGAGTGTGATAAAGGCAGCATTGTCTCGAAATAGAATTTTTGTTGTTGGCTGTATCATTAAATTTTAAATATATGTATGTTTCCTTATTATTTAAATTTTCTTCATTTATAATTCTCTCTCTCTCTCTAGCATTACAACCCGGGGTGGGTCTTTGCTGACTTCATAATCTGCCTCCACTTGCTGCGATCCATTATCAGTTCCTCCGCGCGTTCGACGTTTAGGGTTTGTAAGTCTGCTGCAACGTTATCTCTCCACCTCATCCTTGGTCTTCCTAGCGGCCGCTTTCCTTCTGGCTTCTTTTCCCATACCAACTTGACGATACGTTGATCTTGTCTCATAACATGGCCGGCCCATCTTAATCTTTCTGCTTTTATTATTTTTACTATATCTGGCTCGTTGTATAGTTCCTCCAATTCCTTGTTTGTTCTCGTTCTATATTGCTGTGTGGTGTTGTCCCTGACCGATCCGTATAGCCCTCTAAGCATTCTTCTTTCTGCGATTTTCACTCTATTCTCATTTTGTTTTGTCAACGTCCATGTTTCACATGCATATGTCATTACCGGTCTTATAACTACTTGATATATTCTTATTTTCGTGCCGCGGGATATATTTTTCGATTTCATTATCGTTTGCAGCCCATACCAGCAGCGGTTGCCTCCTTGTATTCTGTTGTTAATCTCTTGAGTAATGTTGTTATCAGAGGTGATCGTAGCTCCCAAATATTTAAATTGATGGACCCTTTCAAAATTGTAGTGGTCCATAGTCACGTTCTGTCCTATTCTTTCTTGCCGTTCCGTTCGTTATAGACATATATTTTGTTTTTTCTTCGTTGACTCGTAGGCCAACTTTCTTTGCGGTATTTTCCAGTTTGAAGAACTCTTCCTTGACACTGGTAGTTGTATTACCTCCAATATCGATATCATCAGCGAACGCCAATATGATGCGTGGACCTTGATTTCTAAAGAGGAGCGTTTTTGTGTTGATTTTTCGCACGATGCTCTCCAAGGCGACGTTAAAGAGGAGTGGAGACAGCGCATCGCCTTGTTTAAGACCACTGTTGATTGTAAAGAAGGTTGACAATCTTCCTTCAAGTCTTACTGCACTTGTAGATCCTTCTATACATGTTTTGGTGAGTTTAATTAGCTTCTTCGATATGCCCAGTTCTGCCCTGGCATTCCACATATCCACTCTTATGATGCTATCGTATGCTTGTTTAAAATCTATCAATAGCTGGTGCAATGTTTTGTTGTATTCCCAACATTTCTCCATTAATTGCCTAATCGTGAATATCTGATCTACAGTTGAGCGGTTTTTTCTAAATCCACACTGGTAATATTCTATTTAATACTCCACACACGCAGTCAATCGTTCTAAGATCATTAGAGAGAAGAGTTTATATCCTGTGTTAATAAGGGATATACCCCTATAATTGGAGCAGCACGTTTTATTTTTTATAATATTGCCCTTTATCTTAAGTTTTATTTTTTTTTGCTACATTAATTTGATAGAATTATTCAAGAAAGGTATTTAAAACTGTATAATCATATAATAAAGACTATATATATATATATATATATATATATATATATATATATAGTTTATTTTGTATACATCAAATGTCTTTCACGTGGTATCAATATACAATTATTTGTTACGTCAGATAAAAGTGTCTATAAGTCAAAAAAAAAATATTCTGAGAAAGGTCAAGAGTTACCGAAACGTTAATAAATATGCATCACAATTAAAAAATTTATGCAGTTTGACTAATAAGATAAATTTTACCCCCAAGAAAACCCAAACTCTCGTACAATTCAAAAATCAATACGAACAAATACGGCATCAGAAAAACCGTTAAAACCACCCTCCACCCCTGCTCGTTCTCACATATTTGAGTCACATGTTTGTTACGAAAGCGGCACCCCCGTTTCGAACATTTATTTTTACTACATTTCACCCCCGACATAGAAAGGGCTCTCTATGAGAGCACACGTCCTCTATTTTGACAACACATCTGCCTTCGGTCGTCTGTCTGTACGTTCATCGATTTAGGTCGTTAGCCTTTAAGTTGATAGGTAGAAAAATGAACAGCTGTTCGGGAAGATCGATATTTGGACGAAATTTCGCATGACGTGACTGGGCGAATTGTAATCATATACCTCACGTGAAAACTGATGATTCATGGTTTCTTTTTGCATCGCGCACATCTGGTAACACTTAACTTTACAACACAGAAATGGATTTCAATATTTGCCATTTCAGTTCCTTTAATACCGTTCTCGTTTTAAGTTTTATTCAAGAACAACAATTCGCAGTTAAAAAAGTAAAACAAGGAACATTTTTAAGTTCTTTTAATCCAACACTCCACTGTCAATAACGAAGTTTGTGCTTTCACGTTATAATTTATCGCAAATCAATATGTAGCAGCTACATAGAAAAACCCCTTTTATGAAGAGGGATGAAAAAAAATTCCCCCATGTTTGATGAGATAATTTAAATAGAGGGGCTGAGCCAGAAGAGTCAAACGATGACAAAATACAGTGTTTTGGACGTAAAAACTAAAGTAATAATTGAAAGATCGTTAATATATTAAATTCCATATATTAGTTATTTCGAAAAAGTTAAAAGAAAATCGAAAAATACCTTTTTATTGCATATCAAATAATTATTGTAAAAATAACGCCTTGTTTTTTTGTTACTTAGAAGGAAAACCCTTGAAATTGTGAGTAAAACCATTTTTTCATCATTTCGAAATTATTATTAGTTTCTGAGATGTCGTAATATGTTTATTTCGAATTTTCGACTCGATCAAAAGGGCATTCGGCGGATGAAAATTTCTGTCTTAATGAGGTAATAAAAATTAATCCAAAAATCAATACATAAGCCTTTATTTATAACTTCAAAAAATGGGGTGCTATTTTTATAAACAAAAAGAGCTATAACATCGCCCGTTGATAACAAGGGATTTTGAGTTTAGTATATCAAAAACTTTCATTACAAAGATCTCTAAAGGAAAAAAAAATATTTCCCTGCCACCCATAGAAATCAAGTGAGGATTTTTTTCTTCAAAAAATCAGAACCGCCCTATTTATAATAATAAAGAAACGAATCCAACAACATTCAATAGTGAAAGTTTTCAGTTGATATAACAAAATTACTCATAAAGTAGAGCATACTCATTACTGAAAACAGGAGTATACAGTTTTCACTCTTGTTTCTCTCTCGCACTCTGGGAGTGTCCTTAAAACCGGTCTAAGTTGATAGTAAAGGATTTAAATTGAAAAGTGCAGCATTATATAGAAGTATAAGATAGTTCTCGACCTATTGCTGGTCCCTGGCCTTACAGAAAAGGTTCATACTACCAAATGTATTAGATCTTTTCTCTAGAAATACAGATTCCTGCTGTATTGTGAAACATAGAATAACCCTTGGAGCTACCAAGAAGAAATTCGAAGTGATTTAGAGTATTTGTGTCACATTGTTGCCGTATTTTGCATTCATATATTATTTGTATATTTTACAATTTCCGCAACCAAACCTATTTTTGGCTCAGCTCTTATATTAAAATTGCCTAGGCAAACATATGGGGAATCTTCTGTCTCCCTTAACATCGTCGAATTGGTCCCGACCATTCCTAAAACTAACTGTTTTTTTACCTGTTGATGGGCATAACATGTATTACTTTTTAAGTTAACAATATTTTTTCTATACTTGCAAACGAGAAAACTAAATTACGTTTTGCAATATATAAAATAATATCTTTAGATTCTAATTTTAGAATTAGAAATTTTAAAAATTGCAATTTTACAGTAGTTATATTTTTTTAGAAAAATTTAAAAATTCTTTAAACATTTCCTAAAATTTGAAACATTTTAAAAGAAATATTGGAAAAAATTCGTAAAGAGTGAAATGATGAACTTTTCACTTAAAGTTCAATTTTTTTCACTAAATCGTTAAACTTTTTTTATAACAATGAATTCCACAGTGATAGAAGCTTCTGCATTATACAAAAATTCAAAAATATGCACTTTTTTTTATCGAAAAAATCCGAAAAATTACCACGACAAAAATCACAACAAAATCAAAAGAAAACGGCCGGCACCAAAAAATAATAGTTTGCATAGTTCGCTAAAGATGGCATACTGTTGGAGTCGGCGATGTTGCCAGATTACAAAAACGATTTCTTTAAATATTCTTCTCTTTCTGTTTGAATTGGAAAGAAAAGGTTCCAAAAAGAATGTTTTCCTTTCCTTTGATTATTGAAGTACTATTAATTACTGTTATGTCTATGCCTTCGATGTGCGATTTTGACTCTAAATAATAAAGGTTTTAAGGATTATAGTTGCTTTTGTTTGTCTCCCTCCAAATACCAGTACTTTGATGTGCGATTTTGACTCTAAATATTAAAGGTTTTAAGGATTATAGTTTTTGTGTTTCCCTCCAAATACCAGTAGTTTTAAACGGATAATATGAATTGATCATATTGCTTATGTCCGTTAGCAGAAAGTGTCGAGTGGCAGAGCTTGTCCCGCCTCCACGTGGTTTCCGCTGGACAATGACATTTTTTAATTAATAAATCTAGGTCAATTTAGGTTAGTTCAGGTTAGTTTAGGTTAGTTCAGATTAATTTCAGTTTTTTAAAGTAACCAAGACTAATGTTAACCTGTACTTACTAGAACTAACCAAAAATTTTGGAAGGTTAAGATTCATTGTACCCCTTTTTATACGTTACAAACATTAAACTATGTTGTTAACTGTAATGGGTAAATTTTAAAGTTTATACCAGGAAACTTTGAATCTAGGTTAATTTAGATTAGTTCAGGTTAGTTTCTGTTTTCCAAATTAACCAAAATCAAGCTAAACCTGAACGAAACTATCTTAACCCAAACCAACCAATAATTTTGAAGGGTTAAGATTATTTTTACTTAGAAACTGTTCTGAATATTAAAAAAAATGTTGTTAACTGAGAAGGACAAATCTTATAGTTTATATTATGAAGAAATTTTACATCTGGCAACGTTGCACCTTTTTACGTGATTCGGCGGCCAGTTTAAATAGACCGTTGATGACGTTTTCGAGACGTGTTTTTGATTTTTCACTGAAAATATAAGTTTTTCTAAATTGGTTTGCTCAAATTTGTGCAAAAATAATTGAAATATATTACGTACAATATTTTTTAACTAGTTCCATTGAAAATAAATACGTAAATTCGGTTTATAACTGAAAAAAAAGTGCTTTGTGAAGTGACGCTTTTCTTTTTTTTAGTTTTCCGGGAAAGTGGGGAGAAATAGTGAAAAATCAAGGCCAGAATTGTGTTCTAGGGCCTCGAAATAGGGGGTGAGTATTGAAATTTTTTCAAAAAAAACATAATTTTCATGCTTTTTACGCTCTGCAAATTTTTACCATATATATATATATATATATATATATATATATATATATATATATATATACAAATAATGCAAATAAATTACCAAAATACCCTGCATAGTTTCTAGACATTTTCAAATAAGCGATTTGATCAAACAATTTATAGAATTTATAGAAAAAAAAAGAATAGAACATTTCAATTTTCCGGTAATTCTTTTTAATCAAGCTCATTCTTTTTCCTCATGTTATTACTTATCTATGATGTACATACAAATTTTCAGCTTCACTGGAAAAGTGATTTCTTTTTGACAGGTAAATAAATAATTTAAATTTTAATGTATTCGGTGCTTTTAAAAATTGAAAATTATGAAAAAAAATAAATAAAACGGAAAACGAAAAGACGAGGTTTTACGATCATAAGAATAAGAACAAAACAGCTCAAAAAGCTAAATAAAGGCTGAATTAAGTCTTTTATATCCGACAGGGATTGCTTTAACTGGAAAAAATAGCAAATCCGGGAACTTTCCGATCAAACCTCGTAAAACTTTTCAAAATCAAAAACTTGTAAAATGAAAACACTTCTATTATGCCCAGTGCTGACATTGTACAAATCCTAAATAAATTCTATTATTAAGTGGTAAAGGTTAACGCGCTGAGAGATACTGACTGACACGTCTCGACAAGACAAAGTTTGAGCCCAAGGCGTTAAGGTGTGACTGTACTATTAATGACTTGTCACATTTAGTCGATAAATCACTTAAGACAACCTAGGGTTGCGAATATACCGAAGGTTGGAGTTATCTCCATATATTGCTTAAAGAGATTAATGCCGTTCGGTACTCAAAACTCTTTCAAAGCTTGGAAAAAACCAACACATATTTTGGATGAGCCTTGGGAGTTTTTGTCTTCTTCTTAGTGTAACAGGATTGTGACATTTATGTCTCAATATGTTTGGTTTTATATGGAAGCTCCCAAGACTAAAGAGATTTGGGTGTGTTATTTTCTTATTTAGAAAATCAATTTGTTTTTTATTGATGCATTAATTGATTGTTTCAATATTTAAACCTACGAATTTGCAAGCGTGTTATTTTGCTTGAAAGCAGAACTTTGGTTTTAAGTGATATATTGCCGAGTTTTCCTATCAATCAGTATAGTTGTCCGTTTCGCAAGATACGTTTTTTTCAGTGTATCCCCCCAGATCAGTTTTCTGTATATTATGATGTCCAGATACTTTAGGGCTACTTCCCATTGTATCTGTATGTTATGATAATGGCTTGGATTTTCTCAAAATTGATTATAATATTCCATAACTTTGCGCAAGCCATTAAACTGTATAATGGACTTTATGGTCGGTTTATAGTTCTAAAAATCTTCTGCCACTAAGAATTTCCACAAGTTAAATAATACACTTTACTTCCATGTGTTTATTGTTCCAACTAAAAATTAAGCGCTATCAATTATGAACTAAGAAATTCGTCAACATTTAACTTCTTAAAAAGTAGGCATAATTCGTGTCCGCTGAAAGAAAATTTGACAAGTAAAAAAAATATAAAAAATACCATTTAAACAAATAAAAATTAGTAAAAATGTGTTATAGATAGACAGATAGATAGATAGATAAGTCTGTATTTATTCCAATAAGTATCACTTACAAAAAAAAAACCCATAAGGACACGGAACAATTTCAAATCATTACTGTAATAAACATCATGATAAAAATTATAGTTTATTTCAGCTGCAGATAAAAAAAAGAAAAAAAAATGAAAAGGAAAAAACCTCAACAATAATTATATAGTTTTAAATACCTTTCTTGAATAATTATGTCAAATTAATGTAGCAAAAATAAAACAATTAAAACTTAAAATAAAGGGCAATATTATAAATGAAAAACATTTAAATAACAAGGAAACTTACACCCATTTAAAATCTAATGGTTCAGCCAATAACAAAAATTCGACTTCGAGAAAATGCTGCCTTTATCACACTCATAAAACTCTTCCAATGTATAAGAAGGCTTTTTCACAAAAAGATTTTTAGGACATACTTTATTCTACTTCTCGGTAGTAAATGTACATTTTCAGGTAAAGAATTAAAAACTTTTATTATAGAAAACTGAACACTATTCTGCAAATAACTAAAGTTATATTTATCAGGAGGCAGATTTGTTTTATTTCTAGTAATGTAGTTATGTTTAATACATGTACCCTCAAAAAGATCCCTATTATCAATAATAAACATCACCGAATCCAAAATGTACATATCTATAACCGTCAAAATATTGTTACTAATAAACATATTTCTAAAACTGTCTTGTTGTTTCATTGCAAAAATACACCGTAAACATCTTTTTTGTAGAATTAAAACTGCATTAATATCAGAGGAATTACCTCAAAATATTAAACCATATCTGAGTCTGGATTGTACAAATGCATGGTAAGCTGACAGAGCTGCATCGATTCCAACCCTCTCCGAAACCATTCTTAATGCAAAATAATACTGAGATACTCGTATTTTAGTGGCAACTCTCTCGATGTGCGATGTCGACACAATTTAGAATCAAATTAAATAAATAACCACAATTGAAAAGCAAAAAAAAAAAACGTTTTACTTTTAGGTTAATACATTTATGCTCAATTTTGTGATTGGTCAATTTTTACTAACTGTTAATTTTTTATTTAGTAGTGCGTTAGTGTAGTGGAAATTCTTGGTGGTGGTTGATAATTTAAAAATATGAATGTAAGATGCGTACAAATTCTAGATTTCTCTCAAGTTTGACAAGAAGTCGTGTGATCGAAAACTGTAGTTCCATAGCGCGCGCATTGAGGATAAAAACTCCGCCCTTAAAATAATTAAATTATTATTCTCTATGGCCAAATGCGGACATACATGTATGACACATTTTGAATTTCTAGAACCGCCTCTGACTTAAATTAGAAAAAATAAGCGAAGCAAAAATACGAGTAAATAAACGTATTTGTTTGTAAAAACCATGACACAAGTGTCAAAAAGTCAATTATCGCATGTGGGCAACATAAATTAACGATTGTTATGTCGTTATGTGTTCATTAGAATAATAAAATTATTTTAATCTGTTAAAACTTGAAACTGGATCTTTTTAACAAGTGACGATAAATGTGACCTAGTTTGCATTAATTTCGACAATAATAGTATGCCGAGTAGAAAAACAAACATATTGAGTCATTAAGAGTCCCAGCGCCAAATTTACACACAAATATATATATATATATATATATATATATATATATATATATATATATATATATATATATGACAGAATTTGATTATAGACTCTGACCAATGACATATTGAGGTAGCGTTAATCATTTTATCTATAATCATTTTTTGCCCCATATTAATTAGTAACTATTTTAATAACCTACAATTAAATATCACAGTAATAAAGACACTCTGGAAATCTGGTCGTTCAACTTCTCTCTTGCAGCTTTAGTACCAAACAACTACGGTTATTTAAGCTTACCAACCACAACTCAGAACTTCAGGACTCAGGAACTATTTACAATGAGAAACTTAAAACTAATAACAATTACGAAAAACTAACATAATTGCTCTTCTCGGCCGTTATTTTAACCAAAAACGTAAAACCCAATTTTGAAAAAACACGTATAAATAGCTTAATAAAATATTAAACAAAAAAAGAAATAACACGCGAAAAACAGCTATTTATATTACTTAATTGAACCGTATGAAAATCGCGAAATGCCCCACTAAAACAACACACGATAATCCCTTAATTTCCCAAATTAAACAAAGATAACCTTCTTTCCCGACGATTATACCCGTGACGTAATTATTCTACGGCACTGGTACTACGGTACCGTTCTAAAGGCATTCAAACTGTGACTGACATTTACTATTCCTTAAGTGTCTTCGAATCTTACACCCCTTCTCCCTCTTTTTAGTGACTTTTTCGGTCGTACGTCCTGTAACGGACAATTTCATTCCCTTAAAGTTCGAAGATTTCAATCGCTACGCGCTGAGGGCGCTAGCTATTCTATACTGGATGCTTGATTCACGAATTGGCTTGTGAGCGCGCTGTTGCGAGACCTACAAAACAAGAGATGTCTTCTGACCAACTAATTAGCAGCCTTTCCTGAGTCCTGAAGTTCTGAGTTGTGGTTGGTAAGCTTAAATAACCGTAGTTGTTTGGTACTAAAGCTGCAAGAGAGAAGTTGAACGACCAGACTTCCAGAGTGTCTTTATTACTGTGATATTTAATTGTAGGTTATTAAAATAGTTACTAATTAATATGGTGCAAAAAATGATTATAGATAAAATGATTAACGCTACCTCAATATGTCATTGGCCAGAGTCTATAATCAAATTCTGTCACATATATATATAATGTGTGGATTTATTATATGTCAAACGTTTAATATTACAGCCAGAATAGAAATTCCAGTCATCATTGACTGAGAAATCAATGGAAATCTTACGGAGAAGTAGCGGATGGTTAGATTAAATAAACGAACTAGAGAAGAACAATACGACTACTCTCAACTGGGTGCAGAAGACGCACTGGAGTAGAAGAAAATGAAATAGTAGACACATTCGTCAGAAGGGAGTTAACACACCATTTCTCTGGCCAGAACTTTTTTGCGGAATTGACAACAGTACGATACTGAAAGCGGAGACGCTTCCAGAGAACTATGACGAGAAGAAGTTCAAGGAAAGTATCAGTCTAGTAACTTGGAATTCTAATTGAAGTACCCTGAAACACTTAAACTCGCCTAGAAAGAATGCAGATATTGTCAGGAAGAGGGCGAGATCTTTATCCACACCTTGGATGCGATACCTAGAAGCATAGAGAATAGAAGAATACTTAATCAGAAAGCGACCCCCATGCAGAATTTCTTAAGAGAAATAAGATTAGAGAACCTGCTTTCACCAATGACTTAGCAGCAGAAATAGGAAGGCACACATAGGTACATACATATCAGCAATCGAACCCTACATTACCAAAAATGTCCACACCATAAATATTTTCTTCAAAAGCAAATCCTCCATCATGGAAATTACATTTTTCTTGCAAATGCGGAACTCCAAAGAACGAAAAGTTAATTCGCGAGCGAATTTTTTCTACTTAGTGTTTATTTTTCCGAAACTATTTTTAGTATATGAAATAAAAGTGTATATTTTAATTTTCACTTGCTTGCTGTATTGCAATAATTATGCCAACATGCACCACATTTTACTAAAAATAACTTCCTCAAAAATTTATTTCGGGAACGGATAGTAACTAGGTTAAGGTGTGGCGTTTTCACCTCATATTTCCCAGCTTCTGAAAGTGACATTTACTTACTTAGAATAAAAATATATATAAGCTGCGTCAACGAATATAGTAGTTAGGTATGGTCAGTGTGTAAATGGATTTTGGCTTTTTGTTATTTTTTTTTCATCTATTTGAAATATCTTTTCCTCGATTTTAAATTCATTCCTAACAGAATTTAACACATATTTAGTGTAACAACAGAAAAAACTTTATTCCTTTTAACTTTAACTAAAACTAAACTTACCTTTTATAAGCTGTTGTAGAACATATCTAGCTTAGCAATAAGCAATTTTATTATATATTTAAATCAGAAAGAAAATATTTCTTATAGTCGCATCAGTTAAATCAAACTCTGCCTTGTTCTTAACAACAAATTAAGAGAAGTGCCTACAACTATAACGGTGGTGGCTACGAAGATAATCTTGAAAAATTATGTGCGGGAAGAAAAATTCCTTCATGTGGTAGAAAATCACTAGAAAAGTGCGGTGAAGAAAATCCCTTCGTTAAAATTGCGGCAAAAAAATCCCTTCTTCTTAATGCCGAATAATCACACAACAGTGAGAAAGGCGTAAAAAATCTCTTATATTGCCCCAAAAACCTATACACTTACGGAGTTCCCCACCATAATCCAGGTGGGGATTTTTTCATAGTATTATATACTATAACTATTATAATCTATATATGTACGTGCAAAAATACTGTTTTTTAGTTACACTATTCAACTTTATTAATTATGCTATAGTACTATGTATAAAGTTAAATGAAAAGAATATACATAAAAAAAATATTTACATTTTTTGTCGTTGTATTCACATTTAAGGAAGCTCCGTTGTAAAGGACCGTAGCTAGACGGTATATTGAAAACAAGTTTATGTTATTTTTAAAATTTTTATGCTGGTGTTATGTTATTACTTCAACTCGTACTGACAGGGAACTTACATCAATATTATAAGTAGCGTGTAGAAAAATATTTCGAACAACCCGCATTTTAATTAGACTTGCTGTAAGGCATTTGCAACGAATAAAATAATTACTGTAAAAAAATCAATTTCTTGATTAAAAATTATCCTAGCATGTAGCATATTCAGAATGCAAGAAGTTATTTATTTCTACGTTAATAGCCCATAAAGGATTTTTTTCGTTTTCACAACAGGGGAAGGGATTTTCTTTGCCGCTCATTGTTTAGGAGAGATTATTTAGGGAGGATTTTCTTCGCTGCCCAATTTTTAAGACGAATTTTTTATGTCCACATAGTAAGCGGTATGACTTTCTTCGTCGCCTTTTTTCTCAGGAGTTTGTAGTCTCGCTTTTCTTGGACCTTGGAAATATTTTTTTTTGGAATAACTTTCTTGTGTCAAAGGTTGGTAGAAAAAAAGTACAAATAAGCTCCCTTTAGACGACGAATTTTATGACATTTGGAACATTTATTGACCTTCATCAAATATATAATCTACTACAAAAAAGACAGCGTTACAGTCAAAACTTTCAAACAAAATTAAAACCAAAACTCGCTAAAAGACGCAGTTTAAATTTACAGAAAGTACATATCTAACAAAAGATCTTCACGGGACGAAGATTGTATATTTAATTAAATATTCGTCTTGTAAAGATGTTTTGTTTGATATGTACTTTCTGAAATTTTAAACTGTACTTTGACTGTAACGTTATCTTTCTTGTGGAAGAGCATGTATCTGATGAAGGTCAACAAATGAACAACGCTAGATAAGTACGGAGATTTAAAAAAAGCCCGAACGCCTAAACCTGGTTCAGGAAAAATTTTGGGCACGTAATTTTTGAGACTTGAAGGATGAAATTTTGTAAAATTGTGATGAGCAAATAATTAATAATTTAAAAATATTACAATGAAAATTCATCCAGATGCACGCCATTTTCAACAACGATTTTACAATATCTCTGCTTCTAATATACTTATTTTAATTTTTAAAAAACTATCGTCTGTCTTATTAAAGCTGAAACAAAATAGCCTATGTTCGAAATCAATACCTCATTTATTGATAATTTTATGGAGTTATATATAATTAAATTGTTAATAACAACTTTCTTGACCACATAACGGCTTATGTTGAAAATCAACAACTCAAAATACATAAAAATCAACCGCAAAACTACAACGGACTAGAGATCCTTTTCATGTTTAGTTTAAAAAGAAAATTAACAAAATATTACTTGTAAAAACGTTTCTCTAGATCTAACAAGACAGTTCTTTAAACATTTTGAAATAAGTAGGTAAGTAGGTACTCATGCGCTGATTGCTAGAAAAATAAAGAACCGCAAACAAGGCAAACAGGAGGAAGATTACCAAGCAGATAACCAGCTTTAAACATTATCTGATAGGGAGTTACTATTATTTTAGAGATTATTCCTTGAATTATACTACCTAGTGTATTAAAACAGGTGTTTTAATACTTAGGCATTACAGTCATTTGTTATTTTAATCATAAATTAGACTTTTCATAATCTTAAATCAAGCATAAATGTCAATTCAGCAAATCAGTGATATGTTAGATCAAGTTTGTGCCTTTAGTAGTTTATTATTCTATATAACATTTTTCTAAATATATACCATTGCTTAATGGTCCAAAAAAAGCTTGGGAACAGTAGAAATATCTATTTTAACCACCTTTTCTGTTTATCTTTCGTGATATATCATTTAATTGAGCAATAACATTAACTTGCAATAAGCAAAGACATTTTCTAAAATTTAGTGAATTTAGATAAGACAGGTAGGTATTTATATAGATTCATTTAAAAGTTATTAAATAGATGATGCGTTTCGTCATAAATAAACATCATCACTAATTACGCTCTTACCTGTTATTCTGCTTTGCTGTTGAGTCTTGTGACCATTATGTGTTGGAGACGAGCATTTGACTGGTCGCGGTCTTATAATATCCGCCTCTGAAAACTCACAATACTGGTCTGTAATGTCCAGTTCCTCGTTCGCCTTCCTTTTGAGGGGTGATATTTGTTTCTTCGGGGTGGCAGGCCTCCATTCAAATAGCCCATCAGGGTCGAGGGTTCGTTCTTTTTTAAAATCAAAGTTCCATTGCTCTGATTTTGTTACAATGATTTTTTTCAGTTCCTGATCGATGAATTTTTGTGTTGCTTGATGGTCGACCGGTCCGAAGAGTATTCTCTTGACTCTTCGAACTTCGGGTCGATTAAACATTGACAAGTCTTGATTTCTTGACGATAATAAGAGTCTTGTTGAACTGTAAACACTCGTACTCATGTTTGCTAAGTTTGTGTAGAATTAGGCAACCAACAATACAACGCGCCACGCGCCAAGTTTCACTCAGTTTTATACTGCGAAAAAATCACTTTTTTGCACAGTGTCAACACTTTATCTTGCCGGTAAAACAATCTCTGAAGTCACCCAAATATCCATAAACACTGTAACTTATTTTAAATTAGGAAAAAACGACGATTCTCCGCTAAAATCGGACCTAACGAGAATAGAACGCTCAAATACGTATTACCTAAGCAACGCTTATGACGCGACTGCTAAAACAAAATGCGTCAGCCAAGAGCTGACGACGCGCTGCAGCGCTGCCATATTTCTTTACCAAAAATCCTTAAAAATAAATATGTTTTATAAAAGTTTAAAAGATTTTGCTCTAAGGTTTGCTTTTAAAAACAATTTTAAATTTTTCAGCAATAAACTGTCAAAGCATTGTTAAGACAAAAATTATAAAATATTATGCAATAATTTTAAAATATTATGAAATAATTTGAAAATAAATAGTTTCATACAAAAAATTTTTTATTCCTTGAGGCTGCTTACGCTGTATCTATGGTTTATTTAGGTAACTAAAACAGTTAGATAAAATACCTTTAAGGCGAATTGAGTAGCCAATTAGATTATTAGTTTTATTATTTTTAGATGTCAGTTACTTTTAACCGTTACTTAACTTTAGCTAAAAGTGTATCAATGCAAAAAAGATTTAATTTGATTAAACTAAGTCACCCACTCTTAATAAATATGGTAAGTTTAAATCAAATTTTCATTTATTATACTTATGAATTTCTCTATTTACTCATAACTACTATCATGTCTATTGTAATTATTCCATTTTTTTTTAAATATTTCCAATTAGAAAATAAAAACCATTTCGCTCTTGATATCACAAAAGGAGGGATACAATAATCAACTTGGCAACAAGGCTGTTATTGTTTGTTGTGGAGCGCGGTGAGCGGGAAGCAGTTGGACTGGTCCACCATAGATCGCGCAGGGGAGTCCGCGGTAAATTACAAATTCAAAACTTAGCGTCCCAAATTTCCATTTTTCGGGCCTTTCTGGTTGTTTTCAAGGTGACTCTTTTTCACATGTTACTAATCTTTCAGTTTTCCTACTAGAAAACATTTTTAAAACAGATATTTAACTTAGAAAACGTAATGAAAAGCAAAAATAAATTAAAATCAAACAGTAGGCAAACCAGGAGTGTACGCTTTGGCCGTGTGGGTTTTCGGTTTTATGACACGCTTCAAGCGGCATCATAACAAGCCGTTGCCATGGCTACGGGATGAGGGTGGCTTTAAAAACATTTGAATTTGAAAATGGTCGTTATTTTGAATTAAAATGTGACATTATGTGTCCAGGGTAAATTATTTTTATTTAAAAAGGCGAAGCATACCAAGTGATAATACCAAGAAAACAAAAATAGAAGATTGTACATTACTGGACACTGTGCCAACATATAGTCGGAGCGTGTACATTGTAATTTTTCTCGAGTCAAAAAGAATTATTACAGGTCGCGACAATTAAACCATGCCAATCGCCAACAGTTTGGTTATTGTCATGGGCTGTTTTTTGAGGAAAGTTTAAAATACTGTAACTTGGCTTTTGTATGATAAAAAGATAAATATCACTTTTTCCATTTATTTTGCGTAAGACAAAATCTCTATGACTGCATTGGATTGTTTTCCTTTTACCAAAGAAGTAATATGTATGTAAAATGTCCTGAAGTTAAATTTAAAATAGGTGTTAGTCTACAAGCATGTTTTCGCTCAGAGATTTTGAAAACCTCTTTAAAATGTTATAGTTCAAACTTGCATACACCTAAATTTGTGTGATTTACCAAGAAGACAATGCGACTGATGGAAACACTACAGTAAAGAGAAGTGAAAAATTGTGGATCATTTTTTGATATAACTTTTATTAGAGCCATCCTTAAATGTGTACCATCTGCTTCTTCACAATCATTTAGTCTTGAACTGAAATTATCAATTACTAACTGGAGTATTGCTCTATGATTCCTTGCTTTAGAACATTTAAGTTGGGTGGTAAAGGGTTGAAAACCTTTCTTTTTAAGTAGCCCCATACAGAAAAATCAGCAAGTGTTAAATCTGGACACCGCGGTGGCCAATTGATGTCTCCTCGGCGACTTATTACTCTTTCATGAAAAAAAAGCATCAAGAGCTGCCAATGAATTAACAGTCTGAGTGTGACCACGATAATCCTCAAAGAAATAGGGACCGATTATTCCTTGGCTTGATAATGCAACCCAAACGACACCTTTAGGCGAATATAGCTTATTTAAATTCAAAATTAATATAACAGAACAGAACAGTTTCAAATAAACATGTTAAAACAGTCATTCACAACTATATTATTATAGTGTCATTTATGGATCGTACCGTAAGTTAACATATATTAAACCTGTACAAGAAATTCAACACCTTAAGCAGTCCAAACGCTTGAATATAATTAATAAAAGAAAATAACCTAACGCAACACATTTTTCCTTATAATTATAGCACAAGGTCTCCAATATTTACATAATAAAATAAGGTATAGAATAGATATCAATTACATTTGATAGAAATCTTACTCCCCCTCGACGTTGTACTTGGTTTTTTAAAACGTCATTTTCTTACCGAATAGCTGACAAGATATATCTTTTGATTATGGCAAAACAAAAGGTGCGTATAAATATGGCCCGTGATGAGCCTCCGTCATCGTATTGCTATTGTTCGCGAGCAGTGCGACCGAGGCTTGCAGTGATGCATTTTCTGTCGGAAGATTTTTTTTGGATAGCTTTTTGACACGCTCTTTCGAAAAAATATACTTCGCAGCGAGAACAACGATACGAGAAATATCATGAAATTGGCTTGTTGTATCCCAGACGCTTTTATTACCTCTTTTGACACCAGCTGCCGAAGACATAAGGGTTTCGTGAGAGGTCCGTGTGGTGAGCTCAACATCACTGAATTCGGCAAAATTCAAAGGAGGCTCTTCATGGGTGCCACTGGCCGTATTTAAAAGCACCTGAAAAAGTTGCTCTTGAAATTTCCTTTTATCAGCCAGTCGTGAGACGCAATCGATTTTATTTTTTTTTTTGTAACAATAGGGAAAGAAAAATTAAATGATTCTTCAGAAT
Organism: Diaprepes abbreviatus; assembly: GCA_034092305.1. Taxonomy (NCBI): domain Eukaryota; kingdom Metazoa; phylum Arthropoda; class Insecta; order Coleoptera; family Curculionidae; genus Diaprepes; species Diaprepes abbreviatus. The sequence goes on along the minus strand of JASJET010000017.1, from coordinate 255,871 downwards.
TGCTGTAACTTTTGGGTCTTAAAAAATTAAAAATTTTTTTAATTTTTAAAAAATTTATGGTTATTTTCTTTTGGAATTGTTTAGTCATTAAATCAATATTTTTATTAGTAACTTGGATTTCCTTCATTTTATAATTACATGTCTAGAAAATATTTTTGTTTTCTTTACTTTGTCATTTAAGGGCTATTTGTGGGTTAGATGTAAAAATAAGCAACCAATGCTTATCAATTCCTCAGTGGTATTTTAGTAGCATTGTCCGTTCAGTAGCACATTTTCTGTATCTGTTGTGCTCAATTTCACAATTCCAAAAATACAATTATTATTATCAGATTTACAAGTCAAAAGGCTTCCCATTTCCTCCAGGGTAGCAGGTATACAAAGAGACCAAAAGTATGAAGCTCTTTGGGGACCCTTTCCATGCTGTCGGGTCCTAGGGTCCTAGTATTATGGGAATCGTTTGGACGCTGTTCATTGCCCAATGTCTTTGGAATCTCGTTGTATTTTGGCCTTAGGTTGTTGTTGTTAGGTACAGCAATGTCGATTAGTGTAGTTCGCCTAGAAATTTTATCTATTAGTATAATATCTGGTCTATTATGAGCAACTGTTTGATCCGTCAGAACCGTTCGGTCCCAATATAACTTGAACTGGTTGTTCTCAAGAATAGGCTCTGGATTGTATTTGTAATAAGGCACTTTTCCTACCTGCAATGGGTTTAACTTATCTGCTAACTCTTGGTGGAGTATCTTAGCGGCTGAGTCGTGTCTTTCCTTATACTTGGTTGCGGCAAATGCTTGGCATCCTTCAGTTATATGCTGGAATGTCTCTGATGTTCGACAACCATATCTCCATTGGTCATTTTCTATTGGGGGATCTCTAATGGTGAACTTCGGATAGTTCTTCGTCGGTATAACCTGGACTTGGATAGCTAACAAGAAGCCCTGCGTTTCCGGAAACATATGTCTTGAAATCAACCAGTAGTTCGACGCTGAGTTGTCGACATTTTCCTGATTGACCTCATCTGGATACCGTCCATGAAGTGGTTTCTATAGCCAGGTTTGTAACTTCTCTTGGTCTGTTTGGTGGTGAGAAGCAATATCCTATTCCCTCAGCTGTAGCGGCGTTGAATCGTCTGCCTCGCATTGCTGGATGTAGTGTGAAGTCCGCTAACCTGCGGAAATATGAACGTAATTTTATTATTTGTTGGTCGAATTGCTTACCAATATCCACCAATCCTCTTGCTCCTTGACGTATCGGAAACATTGTACGTTCAATAGCACTCCAAGGGTGATGTTTGTGTGCTTTTGTTAGGAGTGTTCTTATTTTTCGTTACAGATTTTGAATGTCCGTCTTGCTCCATTTTATAATTTCAAAAGAGTAGCTAAGTGTAGAGCAAACATCCGTGTTGAGCGCCTTAAACAAATTTCTACTATTTAAGTTAGTTCGTTATACCCGCCTTACCCTCTTAACAAATTCGGTTTTCAATTTGGCTTTCATAGTGCGAACGTTAATTCTTTTAGCCTGTTTCATACCTAGGTATTTGTATCTTTGCTCTGCTCCCATTGCAGCTATAGTTTCACCGTTCTGCATTTCAAATGCTCCTGGCTGTATCTTACCGTTAATTATGTTTAAAATATGGCACTTGTCAAGTCCAAATTGCTTTCCGATATGCCCGGAGAGCTCCTCTACAATATTAAGCATTAGTTCCAACTGGTTTCTGGTAGCAGCCATCAGTTTAAGATCATCTATATATAGAAGCTTATTCACTCTTACTATATCTTCGTTGTTATTTCTAATACCAAAGCCGTATCTGGTGGAATTCAAACGGCGTGATAGTGGGTTCATTGCAAGGCAGAACCACAATGGGCTAAGTGAATCGCCCTGAAATATTTCCCTTCGTATTAGAATTCTGTTAGTTTCGATGATGTCCCTGGATGGTACTTGCAATTGGATCCTAGTTCTCCAGGTAGGCATGAGGCGTTCTAAAAAGGAAACACAATGATTATCGATTCTATAAATTCTCACTATAGTTGTGATCCACTCATGTAGCACTGAGTCGAGGGCCTTCTTATAATCCACGTAGGCAGCAAAGAGATTTCTTCGGTTGGTACAGGCTTGGTTACATATGACAGAGTCAACAACCAATTGTTCCTTGCATCCCATTAGTCCCTTCGTGCATCCTTTCTGTTGAGTTGCAATGATGTTATTTTGCTAACAATCTGCATAGATGTGTCAGATCAAGCAAGGGGTGATACTTATAGATTATGGGAAGACAGATGATTGGCCTATACTTAGCTGGGTCATATGTGTTGTGTTGATCCTTTGGCAAGAGATATTTAATACATTCAGTCAAGAACAATGGCATTTTTGCTGGGTTAAGAAAAACATCATTAATACGATTACCCAGTTGATGGTGCATACACCAGAACTTCTTGAGCAGGTAGTTATGGATCCCGTCGAGACCTGGAGCTGTCCAATTATGGGATTTCTTGATTATTCCTGTTCTCTATTGGGATATCTATTATCAGCCATATTAGGTGGAGAGTTTACCTTATGGTAGAAAGTCTTTTCTGATCGTTGGAACAGCACATTGTCAGGTTTTCGGTTATTGCTGGTCTTGTATCTCTTTAGCCGTCTTGTAGTAACAGAGAGCTTCCATTTCAGTGTGTCAAGGCTTTGCTGAGCAGTAGCATTTGCTGGATCTTGTTGCGAATGGTATCGGACACGATTCATGATTTTTTCAACTCGTCTTTGCAGTTTACTTATTCTTGTGCCCCTGATGTACTCCGTCAGCTGTCCTATTTCTTTGTGATGATTTTCAATTTTCTTATTTAAACGTTTTTCCCATGTTGGGTTCTATTCTTGCTGCTCGGCGCTTTGTTGTAACTTTAATTTCTAAAGCTCTAGCTATTGCAGTCGCGGCACAGTAGATGGTAGAAGGTTATTATTATTATTATTATATAAGGTAATATTGTTTGCTACAAATGAATATATATATATATATATATATATATATATATATATATATATATATATATATATATATATATATATTTCCCTGTTTGCAAACAAAATAAAACGTCTTTCTATTTTTATATTTTATTTTAGACCAGATTTAGAATTAGTAGCCCTGGAGACTTTCTGGGAGACAGTAATAACTATAAATATGCAAATAGTCATGCAACACTCCTATCATACCACACAGGTTCGATTTGTAGCGTGTACAAGTACGTACAAACTACATAATAAAAATAGCGTCATGTAGTCTACTTATAAATACTATTTTACACATTTATTTTTCCGTTTAAAAAGTGTATTAATGCGAAACAATTGTGTGTTTGCAAATACAATTTAGATTAAATATCAGTTGAATGTTGTTTTTTTTGTTTAAAGATTAACGTTTTATCTCGTTGCACTGTTTGTACTTAGACTGTGAGAAAACGCCTGACGCTGAATAACAAAGTTATTTTTAAATGCTCATGTTTGTCTTTAGACATTTTGGAATCATAAAAATTAAACTGTAAATTGGGACATATGTTCGTAAACACAGAATGCAAATTTATCTTATTAACATAAAATATTAATTCGGAATTATAATTTTGGTGTTAGACCGGGAGGCATTGGCACAGGAGGTTTTGGTCTCATTGTGAACGTGCTTGATTTATTTTCAAATCTTCAAAAATATAAAATGTTAAATAAGTACAGGGTGTGTCAACGATTGGATGAAGTAAGTTTGTGCCTTTTCGGTGAAATTAACAAAGAAACTATACTTATTGTTTGATACAGTTTATTTTTACGCAGATTTTAAAAATATTTAGGACTCTACAGGGTGAGCCAAAAAACGAGGACAGCATAAAGTTGTATTTTTTTAAATAGAACACCCTATATACGAATCATATTTTCGATTTAGCTTATAATTTTAAATCTTTTTTATTAAGGGTTTACTATAACAAAACTTTATAGTTTCTGAGATAATTAAGTTTAAAGAAAAAAGTCACATTTTCAAGCATCAATTCAATCCTAAATAACGTTTTCAATTTTGTGACAAATATATTCAAATTTGGAATTTAGCAAGGCCAAGTACAAGTTAACATAATTTTTACCTAATATTTGCAATAAAAGCTACAGGGTGTTGAACACATCGGCTCAAATTTGAACAAGTTTAAATGAATAAATATCTTTTTTTAAATGGTACACCCTGTATATTTTCATGTTATTTAATAGAGTAATAAAAACCCTAAAAGTTTTGTTCAATATATCCTATACCTATTTATAATAGTTTTTGAGATATTTCAGTTTTTCTTATTTTCCATACTTTTTTACAGAAATAGTCTTCATTATCATAGTAACCATGGCAAAAAAAAATGTAAAAGAACATTTTTCTCTGTGTCAAATTTATAACCGCAATCGCTTTTTTTGGTTTTTATGTAGTGTAGTTTGGTTTTTTTTTTGCATTCATCTTATATTGTAAAATGAATTTTCCAAAGAATGAGTTAATAGATATGATTTATACAATAGGAGAGGCTCAAAAAAATTGCCTTCTTGCTCAAAGAATTTACAAAATGAAGTATCCTGATCGACGCCAGCCTAATACCCATACTTTTCAAAACTTAATGCAAAGATTTGATTCTTCTGGTAGTGTTGATTATCCAAAACGTAAAGTGGTCAACAAACCAGTAACTAATGAAGAAAAAGAACTACAAGTATTGTTAAATGTTCAGGAAAATCCTTATATTGGTAGCCGTCAGTTAGCAGCATTATGTGAAACATCACAATCCACCGCTAATCGTACTACCAAGAAATATAGGTATCATCCATATCACATGGAATTACACCAAGAATTGCATGGACAGGATTTTGAAAGTCGTGTAAACTTTTGTCGTACAATAAATGCGGAGATTCAATTAAATCCAAATTTATTATGCAAGGTAATGTTTAGTGATGAAGCTACTTTTAGAAGTAACGGTGCCGTAAATAGACGCAACATGCATTATTATGCCACAGAAAACCCATTTTGGATTAGAGAGGTGCAACATCAAAACCACTGATCATTAAATGTTTGGTGTGGTATTCATCATAATCGAATTATTGGACCCCACTTTTTTAATGAACCACTAAATGGCCATAGTTACCTGAACTTTCTACAAGAAGAACTACCCCAACTGCTTCAAGGTCTCGATAGGGATGAGCTCGACAGTATGTGGTTCCAGCACGATGGTGCGCCTCCGCATTACCATCGTGCGTTTTTGGACCAACGATATCCGCAAAAATGGATTGGACGTGGGGGTTTCATTGAGTGGCCACTAAGGTCTTGCGACATCACCCCATTAGATTTCTTCCTATGGGGTTATATTAAAAATAAGGTGTATGTTAATCGACCAACAACAGTGGAAGATATGCGAAACAGGATTAGGGATACTTGTAGAACAATAACGCCACTAATTTTGTCCAGGGTCCGAGAAAATCTGCAAAAAAGGCTAAATTTGTGCATTGCACAAGAGGGTCGTTTATTCGAACACTTATTAAAAAGAAATAATTAATCTCAGTATTTAATAGGTAATTTTTTTGTTTCAATTTAGTATAAAAGTAATAATGTATTGGCCTTGTCGTTATTGTTGTGTTAATTTTTTCACATTATGTTTAATTAAACTATTGCCGTTGTAATATAACGAATAATGTATTTCATCATATTTAACCACATTCTGTTTGTTTCTGTAGTTTCTTTTTATTATTTTACATGGCTACTATGATAATGAAGACTATTTCTGGAAAAAAGTATGGAAAATAAGAAAAACTGAAATATCTCAAAAACTATTATAAATAGGTATAGGATATATTGAACAAAACTTTTAGGGTCTTTATTACTCTATTAAATAACATGAAAATATACAGGGTGTACCATTAAAAAAAAGATATTTATTCATTTAAACTTGTTCAAATTTGAGCCGATGTGTTCAACACCCTGTAGCTTTTATTGCAAATATTAGGTAAAAATTATGTTAACTTGTCCTTGGCCTTGCTAAATTCCAAATTTGGATATATTTGTCACAAAATTGAAAACCGTATTTAGGATTGAATTGATGCTTGAAAATGTGACTTTTTTTCTTTAAACTTAATTATCTCAGAAACTATAAAGTTTTGTTATAGTAAACCCTTAAAAAGATTTAAAATTATAAGCTAAATCGAAAATACGATTCGTATATAGGGTGTTCTATTTAAAAAAATACAACTTTATGCTGTCCTAGTTTTTTGGCTCACCCTGTAGAGTCCTAAATATTTTTAAAATTTGCGTAAAAATAAACTGTATCAAACAGTAAATATAGTTTCTTTGTAAATTTCACCGAAAAGGCACAAACTTACTTCATCCAATCGTTGACTCACCCTGTACATAATCGAACTTCAGGAGCTGGTATATAAATTTGGAATAACTTTTTTGTATATAAGTATTCAGTCATGGTCAGGCGCGGATCCAAGGGGGGGGGGCGATCCCCCCCCAAAAAAAAAGCTTTGAGTTCAGGAAAATAGACCCGATTTTGCCTCTTATACTATAGTTTATTCAAGAACTAGAGAGGCTAATAAATCATTTTTTATCTTTTTTTTTTTGTTCGCAAATTATCTGTGTTCTTTAGTCCGGGGTCTTTGGCAAAATCTGTTAGACACATATATTTTTCATAGAAATGAATTAGAAATTTTATAATCAAGAATACCGAACTATAATAATGGACTATTTGGGATGGATAACAATAGATATTTGGATGTGTGAGGTGTTAAAAAGGATTTTAATATTTTTCATAGGGGTCGGAAGGAGGTTTATTTTATCACTAAGTATTTATGGCATAGAATATTATTTCGATAATAAACATAAAATAAAAAGTTTTTATAATATAATTATATTTCTAATGATTTTTTAATAATTCACATACATTAGAAAATATAGATAATTTTAGGCACATTCAGACTAAAACGTAGCCTTTTTCATTCAAAAAATTTTAAGTTATAACTTAAAAACTTACAAAATACCCATTGTCAAAAATACAAGACGTTAAATATATATAAAAAAAGAATTCGTCCATATAATATTAATTTTTTTTGGGTTAGCGGTCATTTAATTATTAATTAATAACATTTTTAGGTTATTTGAGGTTTCAGTTTATTTATTTCTTAAGACATCTGCATTAAAAAGGGATTCAAATGTAATTAATTTTTACATGTTAGAGAAAGTTTAAATAATAAATTGCGTTTACGCTGGTAAACATTACGTATCTAATTCGTAATCAAAGTCGGTGAAGCTATCTTCGCTCAAATTAATTATAATTGGTTCTTCTATCTCACCTGTCATGAGATCGGGTTTCCATATTTTCTTTTCTTTTTTATTATATAGATTTTTCCCAATTTTCTACAGTAACTTAATTCAAAAAAATCTTTCAAAAGTTCAGTTAAATTACTAATTTTGTAAGTTGTGTTATTTCTAGCAACTATACCTTTTACTTGAGAGAGATATTTCCTTCTCCACCGGACATTTTCCGGACGATCTATAAGAACAGATTTCCTATCTGGTTTTTTCCAAGAAAAATTAAGTTCTCTGAGCAATTTCCAGAGCTCAGTTCTTTTAATTTCAGGTAAATCCCGCGATCTTCATCAATTCTAGTTAGAATTTTGTCAACGGTTGGGATCTGCTTCTCATAATAAAATGTATGTACAACTCCTTTTATTGCAGTTTACATCTCTTCTTCCAACGAGGTTTTTCGTCTACCTGTGATCGAATGTGGCTTGGGAGTATTAACAATTCCAGTCATTTTTTTCTCCTTCAGTATTTAGTAAATACTAGATTTTCCAACTCCTGTCATGTTGGAACACATCTCAACACAGATTTTAACATTATTATCTAGATATTGATATCTTAAGGCATCATAAACATTCATCGTAATAGTTTTTCGTTGAGGAAAAAATGCCCTGATTTAACGATTTTGGAATAAATATAGATGTGGAAGCCATATCTTTTGGGTATCTCACTAATCTTAAATAATTTATAAAAATAAGCACAAACAAGATAAATCGCCAAGGACATACTATAAGGTGTACTTTGCTCACTAACAGAAATTAAACTGAACTATCAGAAATTTTATTGCTGCAGTAAATTTATAAATGCTTATAATATTTAAGTATAATTAGATTTACGGCAGACCTCAGTTACCTGCGGCACTGGAGCAGGTACGTTGGAGGTTTCGGTAACAGTTTTTTTACTCTCTCTAGTTCTTGAATAGAGTATAGGAATGTGCATGCTTGCGATCGCTCCTCCCCTTCCCAAGAGCTTTGAGTTCAGGAAAATAGAAGCGATTATGCCTTATATATTAGGAATGTCTATGCTGCTGGCACTCCCCTCCCCCCTTTGACAACTTGTTTTTTTTGTGATCGCCCCCCACCTCTCCAAGAGCTTCAAGTTCAGAAAAATAGACCGGACCCTACCTTTTAAACTAAAAATGGGAATGTTCTGGTGTCGCCCCCCCCCCCCCCCCAACGACAACTTGCTTTCGCTTGCTATACTGTACTTTTGTGATATCACCCCCCCCCCCCCAAAGAGAGAGGCTGGATCCGCTCCTGTCATGGTAAGAAGAGCGTATTTCTAAATCCGTAAACTAAGGATTATTGAATCACTTTTACACCCGGCGAAAAATCTTACCTTATATGAGTTATAATGAGGTAACCTACGTTGTGGATATAATTCAGCATAAATTCATTGAGCTTCAAATGCATTTCTACTAGCACGACCATAAATAAAATGCATATCTGACATTTCAACATTTGTAAACTCTGCCATTTTCACTATTTTTTTTTTTACTTACTTTACATTAAGAGTACATAAAATCAATCACACTTACCACAGAAATTATAACCCAATACAACAAAAAAACAATATGACAAATTCTTTTTGCTTTTATGGATCCAATGTTTTTGAAGTTTTCTATAATCCTTTTAACAGCTGGTGGTGTTGGTTTCTGTTTCTGCGAATATCGGATAGCGAATGTATCGCATGTTCTTTAAATAAATCACATTCTCCATATGTAATAAATAAGTTTAAATCAACTTCGTGAGTGTAATTTAATCGTCCTGGTATGATTATTATTAATGAATGTCAAATGGCAAGAAATAGTGACAATTCTGTAGGGTTCGATTGTTTTATTTTTGTCATGCCTCGCCGTCATAGCCAACTAATAACAAAATTTAAAAACCGTATAGCATTTTTACAATAGAAAAATGTTGAATTTATATGAATATTTTGAAAACTACAAATTTTTGGAATAAACAACCTTATGTAGAGTTACCGTTATTTTTAATGGTTAATATGATAAAATTATAAAAATGGGTACTTTCTATTTGAAAAAATTGATTTTTCAAATTTTTAAATATAATTTTTATTCTTCTTGTTTGACCACTCTGTACTAATAATTTGCAAAATATCATAAAAGAACTACTAAAGTCGATCTTCGTCTACAAGAAAACTAACCCAGATTAAATAATAAAGACTTTCTTATAGGAAAAATTGACATCTACTTCCGGTATAACCGGAAGTGCAGCCATCTTAAAAATATTATAGCCGGCTATCCTCCATGCACGTTAGTACACAATCAAATTTTCAGATTCTTCCTAATTATAGTTCTCCCACAATCAATCGATATGTTATGTTATGTGTTCCAAATATGACTTTATTATCTTTAAAAAGAAATTTTATAAATTTAAAAAACTAAAAATAATAATAAAATTTGACACCCTATATTTTGAAAACGAAGCATTATCGGAAATATGTATCGGATAAGGGAACGCCTACTTGTGTTGGCACCTCTCATTAGTACACTACTAGGTTCCGTCGATTTTTCTTGAATTTGCCTTTCAAAATTTTGAGAACAAAATTGGTTAGGCTCTTGAGTGGAATCGATCGAAGTCGAATCCAAGTGTGTAGCAAATGAGTAAGTGGGGTGTCTCTCTGTATGCGCGAACGCTTGGTTTCTGTGACCCAAAGGTCGTAAACCAGGGAATTGGCTTGAATGTGAAAAATTACTCAGGGGATTCACCGATGTATTCGTTGACGAAACCTCGTAAAACGATTCGTTTTCGAAATCGATTAGGCGTCTGCCGAGTCTATCGGTATTCGTAACAGGGTTGTCCAAATCTATGAGATTCCTCTGAATGTTAATGTTTTCACTGTGGTAATGTGGTTGTTGAAAGGAAAGGCACCCAGGGGGTGCCGGAGAGGACCCACCGTAACCTCCCGACCCAGGAAAAATCCAGGCCTCCTCACCTTTCTTGCGGTTATTGTGTGGCATTGTGATTGGTTGAGTCATTTTTTATGCTCTTAAATTTGGAAGAGTTTGAAGTTTGTTGTTTTGTGAGCCAAAAGTCAAAAATGGGGAATTTATTTAAAAATAAGACGCGTAGTGGAAGTGAGCTGAAGTGCTCTACGGGCCTTGTGCAATAAGATTGGGGTAGTCTAATTATTGGAAAATTAGAACTGTTAGTTGAAACTTGTTGACTGTAATTTGTTGGAGTTTGTTTGTGACGAGAAAGTCAATCTAAATTTGGTCAATTGTTTGTCTTTTGTCGGAAAAGAATTTCCCAAATTTAAATTTATTTCACGTTTGTATCCGAAATCCGCTGCCCTCTCCGAATTTCACGATATTTATACCAATGTATACCAATTTGGCAAAAAAAATCGTGCGGGACCAACCTTAGAAAAATGCTTTTCTAAGTATTTTGTGGTAGTTTTTTATTGTATGGGGATGGTTCAAGGCTTATAACAACCTTTAATGTCTATGGAGGATGAGTTATTTGGGAACACTCTTTATTTAATGGTTTTCGCGAAATTTATGACGGTAATCCGTAATTGCAACCCCAGTTCGTGTATACAATTACGAATAACACCCGTCTTTCGAACTATAGTATATCGGGCTCTGAGGCTTAGAAACCTAGCTTACCTTAAACCTGTAAATTTAAATCAGAGGAACCCCGATATACCGTATTTAATCCGATTTCAGCAAAAAACAAAAATTAGATTATTTTTAGTTTCTTCAGGCGCCCCAGCCTTTGGCAATTTCCCGGGAAAAAGCTACTAGTTCGTCCAGGGGCCTCGGAGGTACTTTGTTTTAACTTAAAATTAACAGAAATCCTTCAGCCACGCAGCCGTCTGATAAGATCGTCGGTGTTGTTATTTTTCTGGGCTATTCAGCCTTCCTGAAAAATTATCTTCTTGAATTTGTCAAATATTTTCCCTCAAAAATGCGAATTTCTTTTGAAAAAATGCGAATTTCTTTCGAAAAACTGCAATATTTGTCAAATTCTGACGTTCTTTCTTCAAAACAGGTAGCTTCTTGCTTCAAAACTGACGTTTTCGTAATTTTCTTTCTCTTCCAAGAGCATAAAATATTGGCCGTGACGTTTTGGCTAACTATTGCACAAAACGTGGGGTTTATATAGTTTTCGAGAGCTGACTCTACTCTCTTGTGTGTAACCAATCGGAACAAAGCGAACTTTTGATTGGACACTTTTTCTTTTACACTGGAACTATATAAGAAAATTGCATTGTGCGACTGCCGTCATTCTATCCGTCGGATCGAAACGAATTATGCAACTTCTCATTCCATTGTAAATTTGTTTATCCGTAAGGGATATTTACAATATATGTTCATATGAGCTTTTATGCTTAAAATTAGGCCAAGAATAACTCTTTAAAATTTTTCGCACTTACTTGAAAACACCCTGTATAAAGGCCAGTCTCGCAATGCATCGGGTTGGTTCGATTCGAGTCGGAACGCTGCGTCAGAAATAAGGTCCATAACAATATTTTAAATTAAAATATTCTATTTTAAACTAAAGTTTGAATAAGGTATAAATCATATTTATAACATGCATATAAATAAACTAAACCCATTAGAAATCATAAAACTCGTTATGTCCATGTGTCACGAACCAAAATTAATAAAAATGATGTTTTAATATGGCATTTTATTTGAGGTCAAGAAGAATTATTGTAATTGGCCGACAGATATGGTCAAAATAAATTATATTGTAATTTTTATCACAGAAATAAAGAGATGCTTGTTTCTTGTTGCATGTAGCCGGGCTTGTAAACAACTTTAATGGCTCTATATGTTTTTTAAATTATTAAATATTATTATAATGTCTTTTAAGAGGATATACCAGAAAGGATAACGGTATAGACGCTGTATTGGCGATCTTTTGTTTTGGGTAAGTTAAAAGCTATTGGTCTTAAATAACTTACAGTTATGTGTAAACCGTGGGTTCCTAAATATTTCCTAGACCATTGTGAATCCCTCTGGGGTCGCTGCTCTATAGGGTGTGCTTTGTGGGAAAAATACTTTTACCGAAAATGCTACAGTTAATTAAAGATTTAATTTATAAAGATGCGTATAAACGTGGCAAGTCGAGCTCGTGATGCGCCCAAGACGAGTATGCGACGAGCTTGCAACGAACCTCTTTGAACTTGGCCGGTTCGAACCCTTATCTTTGGCGCCGGGCACCAAATAGATTTATAGCGTCTGGGCGATGTAAACCAATAATGGGTAAAGAAAAAAAATAGCAAGCAAATTTTTCTAGAACGTTTTAGATAATAGAAAGTGAGAGAAGAAAATAGACCTGCCCTGCCATGTGTGACGATGAAGAACAAACGGCAGCTATATTAATTTTACGCAGTGGGGTTTTAATATCATCAAATTTGTTAAATAAAAAATGACAACCTCGACGATAATGACGTACTGTTTTGTATAAAGAAAGGTCTTCTAGCCAATTTAAATTTCCAACATATTAGCGGACAATATAAAAATTTTACCAGAATGTCTCCTACCGATTCTGAATACATCCATTAACACCTCTAATATGAGTTATAATGAACTTGCGGCCCTTATCAAGTAAGGGTTCTAAACTTGTCCATAACCCTTCTAAGAATGCTTCACGAGAAATTGTCATATTCTTATCTTTATACATTTTTGTACTATATGTCCTTCACTGAGACAGATTACATCCAGATAAAAAATATTTTTGCAGTCTCTGTGGTATTTTCTAATATCCCGCAAATACCTCTAAAATAGTATTTCCTCTGTATCACCTCCATTTTAACTTTCCTTAAGAGAAGTTCATTTTTGTCAGCACTTTCTACAGATTGGTTTTTCCCATGCTAGGCACATTATCGTCTTGTTTCACAACTTTCCAAACTTTATGGAGACTTGCTGGTGGTCTTCTAAGATATAACTCCCTAAAGTGTCTTCTTAGTATATTTTTGAAGCATGCGTATATTTTTTTTCCTCTCACAGACGGTTTAGGCACATTTCGAAAACAAACTATGCACCCTCATTAGGGTTCTTGATTGAACAAGTGAATTATGCACTTTTGAAAGTATTGTCTTAGATTTAAAATCCAAAACACCTATACAAAGTTTTGTAGTAAAAGCAGACAATAGCTAGCACTGAAAGCTGTAAGACAATAACATAGCAAGGCCTTAAACTTATACACATCTGAATTATACTTAAAAATATTATTACTGTTAATTGCCCAATTAAGATACTTTTAAACCTAATTATCTTTTAAGTACACTACTCTCTTCTCAAATACATACTTCAGATACATAGAATATCGTCCCCTTATTTTATCCGAATTCGGAAAGCCGATTTATTTATGAATCTGTTCCGAGGATTGCTATGCCTTTGGTTTATGGCTCTTCACTGGTAAATAAATCTCTTGTGCATATATTTATCACACTTTGTCAGACAATGAAGAACAAACGACAGCTTTGTTAGTTTTATGCAGTGGGGTTTTGCCGTAAAAATGTATATTAAACAAAAAACGAAAATATGGGCGATAATAGCGCACTACCTTGTATAGAAAAATGGTCAGGATTCAAACTTCTAGCTGATAGTTTCAACATATTAGCGATAATGTGGAAATTTCATCAAAATCTCTTCATTACATTTTGAATATATGCTAAACAAAATAGAGGCAGTCATTTTCCAAAGAAAAACATATTTTCAGCAGCCCATTTCCATATGGCATACGCACTTCAGCAGCCCATTTCCATATGGCATACGCACTTCAGCAGCCCATTTCCATATGGCATACGCACTAGAAATTTTCTTCTCGCTGGTCTGTGCAAATTTTCTGACGCAAAATTTTTGTCTAAAATGACAAATTTTGGAGATGTTTGCAGGTCTTCTTTAATTCCTACATATTTTCTTCAGACCGCTCCATATTCATTTATGAACAACTTTTAATCCATGAATGCCAAGTGCTAAATAAATTTCATTTCATTAACAAAAAAAAAATAAGAAAATCTCGTGTCTTCATCCTCGCTGCAAAGTAAATTTTTTCGGAAGATCGTGTCATAAGCCCGTTTCACTAGAACTCAAAGAAAAATCCTTTGAGTTCACATCAAAAAACCGACAGCAAAGGGATCGCTGTGAGTATCGATCGAGCTACTCGAAAACAGTAGAACTATAAAAAAATTGACTTTTTGTAACCCAAATACATTTATTATCTCCTTTGAGACCTGCTGCCGAAGGCTCTCGACATCAATAGAAACCGGCACAATTCAAAGGAGTCTAGCTGTAAGTTCGCAGCAAAGTCGTTACTCCATGGAAAATAGACTTTCGTCAGAAACAAAAACGTAACATTGTTTTTTTTTGCTGGAATGTGTTCATTTGGGCTTCCTATAAAACATATCTCGATGGTAACTCTGAAACACCTGAGCAAAAAAAATGGCGGACCAAAAATTGCCTTGAAAAATAAAAATTGTATCGAAAAATGTTTCAAACAAAAATTGTAGAGAATTTAAAAAAACCTATGGATTCATATAATGTAAGTTATAGGTGGCGCCACTAGTTATCGAGATATATTTTTTTTTCGACAAAATTTATGGTATGTCAAAACCGCAATCTGTGAGTTTTTTATTTTCGGAGAAATTCGATGTCAAAGTTGAAAATTCAACCTGGATTTTCCGCTTTCCTAATGAAGATACAATGCTCAATTTTAATGAAAATTGTTTGTATTGTTTTATATTTTAAAGATCTATTAAAAAAATTATTTTTTTTTCAATCGAGGGCCGAGAAATTCTGCAAAAACCAATTTTTGCACCAAAAAAATTGCGATAACTTTTCACCGGATGGAGATAAAATTTTTTTAATGTGTGCATTGGATTTAGATGTATCATTTCCGATCTCAAATTTTTTTTTTTTAATTTTGGATGAAAAAAACTTTTTTTTTTCAAAAATTCATAATGACGTGGCAAATGAATATTAAGGGCTCAAATTTGCAGAAGATGCTTTTTAATGCTTGTGCTTTACCTGTGAATTTTTGGATCCAAGAAATACACTTCCATACGATCTGTGAACCTTCGAAAATTAGGCCGAATCTAATCGAAAATAGCTGCTGCAGGCCACTCTTGGTGGGTTGCCTTAGTTCAGGCGCTTTATTCATCGGCGCTTCAAGGAAACTTATGCATCACAAGTAATATTTATAATATTGATGTTGTTTAATTACCTTAATATTTTCTGGACCATCTCGGACCCCTGGGGGCTCAGTGCTCTATATGGTGTTCTTTGTGGGAAAAATACTTTTACCGAAAATACTACAGTTAAAGATTTAATTTATAAGATGCAAGAAAATCTGTTCAAAATTTAATCTGCCATATTTCAATTGATGATAAAATAAAGAAGAACATAATTGGCTATTTTTTTATGAATATTGTCGCCTACAGAAACGAAGACAACATCGGCTCGTCTAAAAGAAAAAATAATGACGACTATGTTAGCAAAGCAGAAAAAGGAGAGATAGCGGCACATTCAAGCGGCTCCTTTGAGTTTATCGGGCGGTATCTTCTTGAAATAAATAGGCGTAATGTGTGACAAACAAGCTGCACGCTACCGGTTTTTCTGTTTATTGCTCTATTGTAATCCATCTTTACGTTGTTAACATTTACGGTGTATAAAATTTGATAAAAATTAGGTCCCACAGTTTGGTATATATATACAAGTCACTAGCATTTAATACTATCTTTTATTAATTAAGCTTTTTCTTTCTTTATTTAAAGATCAACTGAAGGGTGACTTTAAGCCTTATCAAGAACTTGAATTGTAAATAAATTAAAAAACATATGTTTTTATGAATTTCCTGGGATTTTTTATTGATGTGTACTGAGTAATTATTTACACTAAACATCATGAAATAAAATGTTAGCCGACTTCGTTGACAGGAATGTACTTTTTTGTTGAAATTTCGGAATACGTTTTGGAGGAGGACCGATGAATTTTACAAATTTTGCTGTCAATTTCTTTTTAACTGACTTCTAAAATAAAATTTTTATAAAAAAAAATTGAACCGACTTCAAAAAGTGCGCTAAAAAGTGAAAAAAACAATAAATTTTTATATGAAATTGAAATTTTTGAAGTCGGCGCCAAACTAATACCTGACAAAATGTGATCCGCATAAACAGATTAAAAATACTTTGTTTGTAATTGCTTTTTTACCATAATTTGTATAGGTATATTAGTAATTAATTACTTATTTCATTTAAAAATAATTTGGCGCCGACTTCAAAAATTTCAATTTCATATAATAAAAATGTATATTTATTTAACACTTTTTAGCGTACTTTTAGAAGTCGGTTCAATTTTTTTTATAAAAATTTTATTTTTCGATTTTTAGTTTTGAATTCATTATGATATCCAAAAATTATTTTAACTAAGTACTAATCGAGATTAGTGTACCTCGCAATGACTGCAAGGTGGCAAAAAAGTACCCATTTTAGCCAAAATTGTAAATCACCCTAAAATGAACCACTAAAAATTCTTTTCAAACAAATATTTAGTCTGTCATAGTAAATCCAATATCTTAAATTTCAAATTATTTTTCGATTTTTAGTTTTGAATGCATTATGATATTCATAAATTATTTGAACTAAGTACTAGTTGAAATTAGTGTACCTCGCAATGATTCCAAGTTGGCAAAAAAGTACCCATTTTATCCAAAGTTGTATATCTCCCTAAAGTGAACCACTAAATATTCTTTGATTCTTAGAATTTTCCAAATACCAGTCAAATTGTATCAAACAAATATTTAATCTGTCATAGTAAATCCACTATATTACATTTCAAATTAATTTTGGATTGGTAATATAGGCCCCAAGACCTTCCAATATCGATATTTAAGAACTTGAGACGTAAACTTCTTGTTCTGATATATTTTATATTGCATACAACCTAATAGTTGTAAAAAAATAACCTTCATATTCGTAATACACTCGACCCCTAAAACTCCCTAATACCAAATCTGAAAAAAATACAAATAAGGTAAAATTTTGAAAAAAATCAGACAAAATTAATTTTTTCGTCCTTCATATTGGATCCGCCAAATGGAATTTTTTAAAAATAATGTTAAATTCGTTATGTGCGACCCCGAAAACTCCCCTGTACCAGTTTTGGAGAAAATCGGACAAAATTGATTTTTTCGTCCGCCATATTGAGTTTTTTAAAAATAATTTCAGAATCGTTGGGTACGAGCCCGAAAATTCCCCCATACCAATTTTAGAGAAAATCGGACAAAATTAATTTTTTTGTCCGCCATATTGTCAGCGTCATCTTGGATTTTACTGCACCAATTTCGCCCACAAAAATATGGGACCACCGCAGCAACTTCCTGAACATAATGTAAAAAATCTCATTCAAATCGGCGCCGCCGTTCCGGAGTAATCGGTGTACATACATAAAAAAAAATAGATAGTCGACGAATTGAGAACCTCCTTGTTTTAGAGGTCGGTTAAAAAGGAATCTCAAGTTCTTTAAACATCGATATTGGAAGGTTTTGGGGCCTATATTACCATTCTAAAATTAATTTGAAATTTAAGATATTGGATTTACTATGACAGACTAAATATTTGTTTGAAAAAGAATTTTTGTGGTTCATTTTAGGGTGATTTACAATTTTGGCTAAAATGGGTACTTTTTTGCCACCTTGCAGTCATTGCGAGGTACACTAATCTCGATTAGTACTTAGTTAAAATAATTTTTGGATATCATAATGAATTCGAAACTAAAAATTGAAAAATAAATTTTTATAAAAAAAATTTAATTAACTTCTAAAAGTTCGCTAAAAAGTGAAAATAACTATAAATTTTTATATAAAATTGAAATTTTTGAAGTCGGCGCAAAATTATTTCTAAATGAAATAAATAACTACTAATATATATAAATTATGGTAAAAAAAGCAATTACAAATAATGTATTTTTAATCTGTTCATGCGGGGCCATACGAAACGAATTTTCAAAAAATTCAATATGGCGAATCCAATATCATGGATTAAAAATTGTAATTTCAATTTCATATGAAATCTATATTGTGTATTTTTCTTTTTCTAGTGTTTTTTAAAATCAAAAGCTCGTGCGAAGCCACAAATCAAAATATATAGTACTAAATCACTAACATACAAAAAATTAGATAACATCTATTACCGCCAGGCCCAAAATATGCATAATTAGTGAAGAAAAATAACCTGCCAGGCAATAAAGATAATAGCATTATTTTGGCCTATAAGAAAAGAAAACAAAAACCCACTAATTACACTCATTTGAATAGTAGTTTATTTTCTTTCCATTTATGCAAAATGTCTTCAACTAAACCCATTACACTAATGAATGTGTGAAAAAAGTGTTCAAGCATAGACAAATATAAATAACAATGTCCAAATGCAGAAGGCCGGAAAAAATTACAAAACCAGGTATAGACACGGGCACAGGTGTTCAAAGACTATTCTCCGTAACACAGGTAGCTGGGGTTTTATTTAAAAACTAATAAACGAAGAATTCTTTTATGGGATTTGTTAAGGTATATAATGGTGTCTGGTGTGAGAAAAACCATAAAAAAATTTGAAACTAAAAATGGAAATCTCATATTTTTGCTTTAGGTATACTCTAGTGTCAGAGATTTACGAAATTATCACAATAAACTGAAGCTCATAAAAAAATCACACATCACTATCTGCAAGCGAATTAAAAGCAAGTAATTAATATCGCAAAATTTTGATTTGTTCAAATACATAGTCGCAATTTATTTCTCTAAGCGCCTAAGCGTATTTTTTTAACATATGGCTAGTTCTACAAACTAAGGAATTTTCTGCGATTCAGCTAAAAATCATGAAAAATGTGTTACAAACTAATTTATTTATATAACATACTGTTGTTTTCGCCTATTTCTACTTAGCACCAAAAAATAATTTAGATTTAAGATTATTTTCTTGACAAAATTTATATTCAAAGTGCCAAATTCTCAGAAATCTGCAGTGTCCCTCGAACAAAATCTAGTCAAAAGTGTAATCTGATTTATTTACTACGACATTGAGGCCATAAATTAAACCAAAATAAAGAAGTTTATTATTTTTTCTTGCCTAGGAGACATATTATTATCTTATTTTCCCAGAAATATATTAAAAAATCCTTTTCCAAAATTTGTCCCAAGGGTTTTGTATCAGAATCCTGTTCAATGTAAAATAAACGAATATTCAATATCCTATAGGCCGAGCAATGTTGTCGTTCAGCTGAGTCAGTTGTATCTACAAAAGAGAAAAAGGACACTACCTATTTTTTTTTGCATCTAACGTATTGTTTAATTAGCTCAGCACAGTTGGCGGAGGAAGTCGCGTCGTAATCAGCCGAGTTCACAGAATCCTGGCAAGATAATTACTTACGAAGTAAATAGACAATATGGGTAATTTTAGCGTTTTGATATATAAGTTGCTTACACGAAGGCTTATTTCTGTTTAATTTTTGTTTAATGTTCTAAATCGATGTTTTTTTTTAATATTATTTAAAAATTCTCAGGAATCTGCTCTCAGGATCCTGTATAATTGAGACCCAGGATACTGAGAACTATCCAGGGTCCTGGTAAGTTTATATTGAAATATTGTTTGTGTGCAAAATAATTTACAACTTTTTAGCTATACGCCATAAAGTCAAAATAATAAAGCCCCTTATCTATTGACACTGGTCTAAGTGCGATTCTTGGTGTAATTGTTTTGTAACGTCGGAATAAAAGATAAATATATAAATATAATCGCTCTTAGACTCGTGCCTAATACTATTTTAATTATACACTACAATTTTTAAGTATATGGCCTGCCCTCGAAATCTGTAAACAAAATTCTTTGATTATCAAAGTATAATTATACACATGAGTTTTATATTTATATGTTGGTAGCAGTATCTGATGCTGAAACCAAAGAATAAATAGACCAAAGAAGAAATATTAGACATAAAAGGATAGTTAAAAATTGAGATATGAAAAATAAAGAACGATCCTCAGAGGTTAGCATCTGACAAGAAGAAAATAAAGCAAAAGTATAAAAAATTGAGAGAAACTGGTAAAAAAAAGTAGTATCTGAAATGTCGGCTCGTGAAAAAAGGCTCGCAAAAATTGGAGGTAATACTCAGAAAAATCTTATAAAAAGAAAAAGTTTATGGTCAATATGACAAGTCAATTTGTTAGTGAAAATAATCCATCTAGTTTGTACGATGAACCTGTGAGTCTTGAGTACCGTAATCATGAACAACTTCAGAAAGAAGAAAATCTTGAAATAAATCTTCCTCAATCGTTATTGCCAGTACCATTAAATCCAAGATTAAAATTATCCAGAGAATGATCACAGAAGCAGCGTATTAAAAGAAACCAGAAATTAAGACAAAAAAATATATTAATTGCAAAACTGAAACAGAATTTAAGCAAATATAAAAAAAGATGTTAGAGATTGAAGAAAACAAAAAAAAACAACTGCTACAGCTAACACCTGATACTGCAATGACCAAACTAGCTGAAGATTCAACGACACAGGTTAACGTGGTAAAAAATTATGTTATTCACGTTAGCATATTTGTGCCATGAACTTCTAAACTGAACTTGGAATTACCTAGAAGCAGTCCATGAAAAAGGAGCGCCAGATGGCGTAGGCACCATGTGCAAAAGAACTGCAATTGCTGTCGTAACATGTGAAGGTTATGTTACTAACCTGACTGAGTTCAAAGTCGTTGCCATTGTGTCACACCTTTTACCATCACTAAAAGTGAAATTGAGGACATGACAAGATTAATTTCGGGCGATTAACAGACGAGAGTTATTATGTGTTAACATTACCGGATGGGTCTACTAAAATATCTTGCAGAATCAAGGCAAAGTGTCAATGACGTCTTCGAAAGTGATGACTCAGAGCAGACTGAAAGTTGAAGTCCAAGTCATCAATACGAACAGACAGGAATTAAAGGAGCAACCTGATAACATGAGCGTTGCAGCGATCTTACATTTAATTTGGAAAATTCAGAAGGTTTGGTTACTATGCCTAATTTGCAAATTGAACCAACTACTCTCTTCCTAGACGTGCCGGAAGAGCTATTGACTGAGCCATTAAAACATAAGAAAGATCCAAGGAAAGCTAAGACTCAAAAAAGAAAAATTAAAGATACTGTTAACGTGGAAACAAAACAGAAAAAATAAATAATTACAATAATAACAAGGAAAGAAAAACTTAAGAAGGAGGTAAAATATAAATATAAAAAAAAACAGACCCAAGTCAGAAAAGTTAAATTAAATCAAAAATAACAAAGAAAAATAACTACGAGTCCAGTGATTGTGAGCGCCTTGTATATAGTGTTATCTCTAGCGAAAATACGACAGGAAATGACTGGATCCAGTGACTTGTATGTAAAAATGGGGCATAAGATGGATGCATTAATGGTGAATCTACATCACTTACATGTCTTGACTGCTCAGCTGACTGTGATTATAAAAAGTAATGTAACGAGACTATCAAAAGTTATTATTTTCTGTTTGAAGGTTGTAGACCATGTTGAAGATTGACTAAAGTGTGGTTTTCGGACTTGCATTGTCTTTGAAATCACTACTTTGTGACATCAAATTATTGAGGTGTGTACAGTGAAAACTTTGAACTTCAATGGACACAGTCCCTACATAAACTCGTAGTCTTAAGACAAAACATTCAGTTTATACTTTATAACGATTAGAGATACAACCTAATCGAAACGTCGTAAAAATAAATAAAAATAAACAAAACAATTCAAGTCCGGCAACGATACTTTAGGTATTATTTTCTGTGACACTATATAATAATAATAATAATAATGGTTTTGCCTTGGAATGAACCCACTATCACGCCGTTTGAACTCAACCAGATACGGCTTTAATGTTAGAAATAATAACGAAGAGGTAGTCAGAGTGAATCATCTTCTATACATGGATGATCTTAAACTGATGGCTGCTACCAGAAACCAACTGGAACAAATGCTTAAAATTGTAGAGGAGTTCTCTGGGGATATCGGAATGCAATTTGGACTTGACAAGTGCCGTATTTTGAACATCGTTAAAGGGAAGATACAACCGGGGGCTTTTGAAATGCAGAACGGTGAAACTATAGCTGCAATGGAAGCAGAAGATACATACATATACCTAGTTATGAAACAGGCTAAAAGAATTGACCATCGCACAATGAAAGCTAAATTGATAAGTGAATTTGTCAGGAGGGTAAGGCGGGTATTAAGAACTCATTTAAATAGTAGAAATTTGTTTAAGGCGCTCAACACGTATGCTTGCTCTGCGCTGAGCTACTCTTTTGGAATTGTAAAGTGGAGCAAGATGGACATCCAAAACCTGCAAAGAAAAATAAGGACACTCCTAACAAAAGCACAAAAACATCACCCTCGGAGTGCTATTGAACGTACAATGCTTCCAAGACACCAAGGAGGAAGAGGATTGGTGGATATTGGTAAGCAGCTCTATCAACAAATAATAAACTTACGTTCATATTTCCACAGGCTAGCGGACTCTTCCACACTACATCGAGCAATATGCGAGGCAGATGGTTCAACACCGCTACAGTTGAGGGAACAAGATATTATTTCTCACCACCAAACAGACCAAGAGAAGTTACAAATCTGGCTACGGAAGCCACTTCATGGACGGCATCCAAATGAGGTCAATCAGGACAATGTCGACAACTCAGCGTCGAACTACTGGTTGATTTCAGGACGGATGTTTCCGGAAACGGAGGGCTTCTTGTTAGCTATCCAAGACCAGGATATTCCGACGAAGAACTATCGGAAGTTCATCATTAGAGATCCCTCAATAGAAAATGACCAATGCAGATATGGCTGTCGAATATCAGAGACAATTCAGCACATAACTGGAGGATGCCAAACGTTTGCCGCAACCGAGTATAAGGAAAGGCACGACTCAGCCGCTAAGATACTCCACCAAGAGTTAGCAGAAAAGTTAAACCTATTACAGGTAGGAAAAGTGCCTTATTACAAGTACAATCCTGAGCCTATTCTTGAGAACAACCAGTTCAAGTTATATTGGGATCGAACGGTTCTGACTGATCAGACAGTTGCTCATAATAGACCAGACATTATACTAATAGATAAAATTTCTAGGCGAACTACACTAATCGACATTGCTGTACCTAACAGCAACAACCTAAGGCTAAAATACAACGAGAAGATCGCCAAATACAGAGATCTGTAGGTCCAGATCCGAAGACAATGGGCAATGAACAGCGTCCAAACGATTCCCATAATACTGTCAACAACTGGAGTGATACCAAAGAACCTCCTGCAGAACATCAAGGGACTGGGCCTTAGTAAACATCTGTATAAGCCGATGCAGAAAGCAATTCTCCTAGCAACTGCGCGAACCGTCCGAAAGTTCGTAGAAAATACAGCAGACAGCGTCACCTAGGACCCGATAACACGGAAAGGGTTCCCACAGAGCTTCATGCTTTTGGTGTCTTTGTATGCCTGGTATGAGTGAATAATCCCTGGAGGGAGTGCGAAGCCGTTTGGCTTGTAAATCATATATAATAATAATAATTAATGCGCAAGAATAATTTAATGATTAAAATATCATTTTCAAATTAGAAAGATTAAAAAAAATTATTGCAAGCGCAAAGCAAATACAAAGTTATTATTTTCTGTTATACTAGATTTAAGTGTCGTTCAAATTCAGATTATCAACAATAATTTTGTTAACTTATTATGCGTGTATATATGTCTTAGAATTATTGCTTAAAGCTCAAAGATAATAAATATAATGATTAAAGTTCCTGTTCAAGGCTGATTTAGGTATAGAATTAGGACAAATCAAGCATAGACCTAATTTTCGTTATTCTTCAAGATATTTAGATTATGACAAATTAATTAGAAGTATATTTTCTATTTCTGAAATAAATAATAAATAAACGTTGATTTCGGTTGATTTTAGTTATTTTCCTCAGTTTCCTGGTCACACTCTCAGATTCCTGCTGCTTGATTTCCTTTAAATGGCCATAAATCTAAAACTTTAAAATATTTTGACTGTTCCACTTAACATAGTCTAAATTTTGCAACCAGAATGTACAAAAAATTTCGGGCCGAAATGAGACTCAGTTTCGTCCTTAATTTTTAAAATAACCCATATTCACTATTATTATTTTTTACTCGACATGAATTATTTGAATACAAAAACTACATTACACTTTTTCCCATAAATTTTCATTTCACCTATAGACTTGCCGTTATAATAATCGAACCCAATATTTCCGAGTGTCTATCAGAACAAGACGAGGTAAATATACCCCTTATATCTAAATAATAATGTTCCTTAAGAAAAGTAAATATTTTAAACAGCGTGCACAGTTCAAGAATAGAACGTCCCCATGAATGTCCTTACCTATAACCTATTGTGCAGAACTAGTTTCTCAATGTTTAAATCATAGCTCCTTATTTAGGTCAACAATAGATCAAAAAGGGTTCGTACTTTTCTCCCTAATTGTATTTGACACTTATTGAATTGCTGCCTTTCTTTGTTGGTTTTGTATTAATTGTTCAATGAGAATTTTATGAAGTGTTAAAAGTTGGGTAAAGATCGAGTTAACTGTGGGTAACTTTTGAAATAGGTGATTAAAAACAGTCTTTAATGTCTTGTTTATTTGAGTTTTAATGCATTACCGAAAAATTTATGGACGATTGAATAAATTATGTTATGGATTTTTCTTGTCAATCTTTATTTACAACCAATACCACTAATTGACAAGATTATCAAATATTTGTAAAATTTGGAACTTTCCTATGCCCTGAATCTAAAGAGTGAAAAATACACCCAAAGTTCAAGGAAAAAAATAAAGACCAGAGGACCCAGAATTCATCTCTGAGGAAATTTCCTAATTAGAATGTTTGTTTTTAAATTTTACGGACTGAACTCTTTCAGTAAGATAACTTCTGACAAACTGACAAGCATGAAGTCCAAAAACCAATTATCCCAAGATGGCTACAAGAAACTGATGGTTCAGTCTATTGAAAGCCTTCAAGTAATCAAGGAGAATATCATTCGTAACCCTTAAGAGTGCGGTTGTGAAGGGTGTTTTTTATAGAGGTATAGAACTTTAAGTTGGCAACACTTTTTTAACTGGCGGCCATTTTGTCAGCTGTCAAGTGATTTATGTTTAGTTTGGTTTGGCATTTCAACATGAATAGACTGACGCCTGAGCAACCCTTCCAAATTGTGCAAATTTATTTTGAAAATCATGGTTCTGTTCGAAATACGTATCGTGCACTACGTCCATTTTACGGTCAACATAATCGTCCATCAGAGCAATTAATTCAATTAACTATGGAACGCTTTCGCACCATGTTTACTCTAAATGATAATACACATCCACAGAGACGTCGTACAGTGCGTACAGAAGAAGTCATTGCTGCCGTAGAGTGTAGCGTAGAGGAAGACCCGAATCAGTCTATCCGTCATCCTGCACAGGAATTGGATATGTGTCCATTCACTTTATGGAAGATTTTGCGGAAAGATCTTGGTTTGCGTGCTTACTAAATCCAACTCGTGCAAGAATTTAAGCCACACGATCACCTAGCAAGGCGTAGATTCGGTGAATGGGCCCAAAACAAGATTGCCGTTGATCCCGATTTTCATAAGCGAATTTTGTTTAGCGATGAAGCTCACTTTTGTTTGAATGGATACGTCAATAAACAACTGCAGTATTTGGAGTGATGATAATCCTTAAGTGTATGTTGAGACACCGTTACATCCAGAAAAACTGACTGTTTGGTGTGCTTTATGGGCTGGTGGAATCATTGGTCCGTACTTCTTTAAAAACGATGCTGGTTAGAACGTTACAGTCAATGGTGACCGCTATAGAGCCATGATTACTGACTTTTTCGTTCATCAATTGAACAACCATGATGTGCAGGAGCTGTGGTTTCAACAAGACGGCACAACATGTCACACAGCTCGTGCCACAATTGATTTATTGAAGGAAACGTTTGGTAACCGTATAGTTTCACGTTTCGGACCCGTGAATTGGCCTCCAAGATCGTGCGACTTAACGCCGCTAGACTATTTTCTGTGGGGATATGTGAAGTCGCTAGTCTACGCCGATAAGCCCGAAACGATTGATCACTTGGAGGACAACATTCGCCGCGTTATTGCCGATATACGGCCACAAATGTTGGAAAAAGTCATCGAAAATTGGACCTCCAGATTATACTACGTCCGAGCCAGTCGTGGCGGTCATATGCCAGAAGTCATATTTAAATTATAATGCCAGAAGGTTATTTTTCGAAAAAAGTAAATTTCATGTCAATTTAAAAAATTCATCGTTGTTTTATTCCATTTAAAAGTTCTATACCTCTATAAAAAAACACCCTTTATAACTAAAATCTCTATCCGACTTTTATACTTCTATACTATGTAGTGATATTTACTTATCAAGCCAATTTTCTCTGACTTAATTGAAGTTAGATCTCATCATTTCGGACACAGCAGGACTGGTGTTACTTAAAACGAATACCCAGTATATAAATGAAAAAATTTTTAAAGAAAATATATAATCTAAAGACGTAGATATTTATCAGCACCCATGAATTTTGAATGAAAACACCATATGGGGTGAATCTTTTCCTTCTTATTTTAATAATTTATCATTTGAGTAAATATTTTTTTAAACGGAATGTAAATTATCACTTTTGGTTTTTCGGCTACCTGAATTGAGTGCAGACAAATATTTGTTATTAAGGGTTTGTTATCTAGACAACCGCAAAACTCTGATAAATTTTATTAGTCCAATATTGAATAGGTTTATTTTATTGTTCGCTTTTTGTGTATAAATAGGGAAAAAAGCTATAATATTAGCATTTTTCCTTCTTTGGGGATGTAATTTTGCAGTCATATATTTTCAATTAACACAAATTGCAAAAAAAATTAGAGTACTTCGCCATAGGTGGGCAATGGAGTGAATTGTTTTTTTTCGTTTACTCTGTCGAAAGATTGTAAAAAATTTATTAAATGAAAATCTTATTTGGGAAAAAGAAATTGAGAAGGAACGCAAACAAATTGGTATGGTGATCTAAGAAGGATTATAGGATTAAACTGGCTAAGGGAGATACAAGATAACAACAAATCGAGATCCAAGAAAGAGGCCTATTATTCAATTATGAATGCACCAATTCTAGAAGAGATAGAGGTTCAGAATAGTGGAAATACCAAATTTTTCGTTATTTTTTTGCATTCTACAGGAATCCGAAGTTTTTTTGACGGTATCGCATTGTTTTTTTTCCAAAAAAAAAATGTTTGTTCATTTGCACACATACAGGTAAAAGCAGCTCGTAAAGTAGTGCTACAGTGTCATGACCCTCTTTTTTTTTTATTATTTTTACTTTTTTTATATCAGGACTAACAACAGCGAAACAAGCCTTGTGTGAACTAAGCTTAAGTTATAGATAAACATATGTATATATTGTCGCAGATGGCGGCACACTCAGAATCTGGTTTATAGGTTCCGCCGCAGAAAGGTTTAAATATGAGTATGCAGATGTAGAAAGTGTACCAAAGGTGTCTGGGGAAAGCTCCGACGGACCCACTGATGAGTCCACCGTCGGTAGCTAGGACGAAACACCTTTTTTAGGGTCAAAAAATAGATTGTGACGAACCGATCGCTTCGACATGGGTGCGGTCTCGTTTATAATATGGCGACCGTGACAGGACCTAAGGCAGTGATCAAATAAACTTCTTTCCGACGCCTATAACAATGATTAAAATCCTTTTTAATACTCCACACTTTCCAAATATCTAATGTTATCCAAGCAAAATAGTCCATTATTATAAACCAGCATTTTTGATTATAAAATTTCCCATTCCTATAAAAATTAGATGTGTTTAACAGATTTTGCCAAAGACACCGGACTAATGAACACAAGTAGTTTGCATAGAAAAAGGGTCAGAAATGATTTATTACTCTCTCTACTTCTTGAATAGACTATAGGTGAATCATATCTTAAATTTTGTTAATTTGGACAAGCACACCACTTTTTTTGTTCTTATCATTTCAGGATATATTCTAATATTTTCCTTAAGGGAGTTGTAGGGAATTTAAATTTCATATCTTCTCCATATCATCATATTTTCTCCAGATTTCGGCATGCAGTTATGGCAAGCACAGGTAGCAAAAATATTTAAACATAATGATTTTCCCTAAATAAATATGAATAGAAAACAACACGATGAAACGTATACAGTAAAGTTAGTTTGAGTCGGGTCGAAATCCGCACAGAAATTTACTTTTAGTGGGAAAGCTTTTTGTCGCATCTGATTAAAATTAAATTACTTTTTCTAATTTTACCACTTTCCACTTACCACACAATTTGATTTCGACGGGAACGTCTTGTATCGCATCTGTAAGATGAAATAATCTGTGCTAACACTATTTGCATATTTACCTATGAAAAAAATTTTGTATATTATTAAACACACATACTATAACATAAAATAACAAAATAAAAAATAAATAATAATTAAAACATAATAAAAATCATCCATTTCTTGATGCATACACATACAATACATAATCTCAAAATAAT
Organism: Diaprepes abbreviatus; assembly: GCA_034092305.1. Lineage (NCBI taxonomy): Eukaryota > Metazoa > Arthropoda > Insecta > Coleoptera > Curculionidae > Diaprepes > Diaprepes abbreviatus. Next base: position 226,922 of record JASJET010000017.1, on the reverse strand, counting down.
TTCAATTTATTAAATATATTTTCATGAATAACCTGCATTGTAAAATCATTTTATTACTAAACTATTAACCACACAAGCTATTTATGGAAACATTTATGGTAATTGCAATATCCCATGGCTAAAACAAAATTTATATCTTTACATAAAAGTTAATTTGAAACATACACAAGCTTACAAATTATTACAAGTACTCAATTTAAGTTATAGCTTTCTGTGATATAAAAATTTGGCCTCCGAATAGACAAGAGCATAATGTTTTTGTAGTGTTCATTAATAAGAAATTTAATATTGTCATTGTTTTAGTGTCTGATTTGACTTTGTAATGCATATTTTTTTTTAAATACTTTTCCCTAGGGCTTATTTTATGCTCAGTACAAAAAAACAAAAACTATTTAACAAAAATAACTTAAATATTTAAAAATAAAATAAAATCAATGTTTTTTATACTTCTCAGAATTAAAAAAAAAGCTCCCTGGATAATTCAAAATTTAAAGTACCTTATGAGCCTTCGAGATAAGGCATTGTCACAGTATAAGGGAAATAATACATAAGCAAAATGAGAAAATTACGGGCAGCTTTGAAATTACGTTACTATATCCATTCATCCATTGTTCTTCGCCTACAGGAGGTTGTTCATATATCTCCTTCTTCATACCATAGAGATTTTCAAGATATTGACGGCCGTTTTTTTGAACACACACTGTATTATTGAACACACTCTATTATTTTGAAAGCTTTTTATTGTCATCCTTAATTATAACACTTGTCAAACTATTTCAATCGTTTTTCTTAATTTTTTTATTAATTTTATTTTTCACTTTTTAGTATTCAAGACGTACGGGGCGCTACAACTCTTGAGTTGGGAGGAGAGTCCACATATGTTTAGCCACCCTCGCTCACCCAGTTCTCGGCACTATACAAACTTTGACTTGGGTGGAAAGATCAAACTAGCTCTCAAACGTGATCAGTCTCTGTTCAGCATCGCTTAGTTTCTGTGATCCTGGGTATAACTAGAACCAGAGTAGTCACTGAGACGCATATGACGAGCCCAAACTTGGTAGGACTACGTCCGCTAGAGCGGAGATCCTGTAGCAACCTTCTGTCTCTATCATCAGACCATCTCGATCGAATAATTAAAAGCGAGTTAAAATTTTATTACAAGATTTGATTGTCAGTCCATACACAGCAGTAAAACTAAATAAAATCGTTTAAATATATATATATATATATATATATATATATATATATATATATATATATATATATATATATAATAATGGTTTATTAACGGCAATAAATCATACAAATTCCATTTTATATAATATGTCAAATAAGAATAAAAAATCTAAAACGAAGCTATCACAAAATATCACAAGTCACATCAGTAATAAAAGAATAACAATTAACTAAAACAATAATACTATCACTACAGTCTATTATGTATAAAATTCAATTATTTATAAATTCTTTAATACAACCCTTAAATGAGTTCAGAGAGAGTATAAATGGGTCAACATTCCTAGGCAGTGAATTCATTTCCCTACTCATTCTGGATATTGGGGTGTTAAACGCATAGTTTGTCCTATGGTATGGTTCATTAAAAAGACTATGGACCCGAAGCACCCTCTGAGGTACAGAGAATCCAACAGCCCCCAACAATTCAGGAGCATCAACCATAGAGTTTATGATCTTATAAAATAATATTAGGTCAAGATAGATGCGTCTATTATATAATGATAACAAGCTTATATAATCCCGTATTACACTGAATGGCACATCCTGCTTAAAAGCAACAAATTTCAAGAAACGGACCTGTACCTTCTCGATTTTATTTCTATATATTTCATAGTTTGGTGCCCAGACTGGAGATGCATACTCCAAGACAGATCGAACCATTGAGCAGTATACAGATTTAAAACACTGCACACTGCTGAAATCAGCTAATGTGCGTTTAATAAAGCCAACAAGCCTTAAACCACGGCTCGAAATACTATCAACGTGCAGGTCAAAAGAAAGACCCTCATCAAATATCACCCCAAGATCCTTTATATGATCTGAGCGAGTCAGCATTGAATTGTGCAATGTGTAATTATAAACTATACTATCTTTTTTCTTTGAGAAAGTAATGGCAGAACATTTTTATTTACTATTGAAACAATCACTTGGCGTCGACAAATTCTCAAACTATACTGTTTTTGAAAGCCCATCTGGACCCTTTATATGCCCTTTTGGTCGATACTGGAAGATTCCCTAATTCTCTAGAAAGATTTCCATACTACATGGGGTAATCAAAATAAGAAAAAGAAATAATCTGGTGATTTCTAGACCTTCCATCATAGGCGTTCCATGTTAAAAATAAGGAAATCGAATTCTCTAAAAAGTTCCAGACCTTCTTTCATAGACGTCTCCTACGGAAATTAACAAAGGTAAAATTAATTAAATAAATTATGAACTCGTAGAAAATATACCTAAAACTCTGCAAACTGTAAACACAAACTAATACTATGAAATGTACATACTACACTATAAAGTTCGTAACATTGCCCCCTTCCAAGCCTTGATCGTCCCGATCAACGTTTTTAATCTTGATAATGGACCAATCTGTCAAGATGCATAACTTTCATTTTCGCATGAGGGCTTTTCTGAATTCGGTACACCAGATCGTTTAATCGGGTCACTACGTTGTACAACCAAACTTTTTCACCAATCATGAATCCACCAGTATTGGTTCTGTGGTCATAACGGATCTTCATTCTGTCGCTTTCTATTTGTAATCGTCTCTATACCTTTCCAAGAATGACCTGGAAGACTTTCTTCTTCCGGAGTCTCTTTCACGGTCGTGGTTCCTCTCGTCGTACCTTTTCGAGGATGACCTGTAGAACGTTCTTATTCCATACTCTTTTTCGCGGTCACGGTCCTTCTCATCACGTTCTCCATGGTCGCTGCGAGTACTCCTTCAATGTCTTTCTTCTATCGCCTCCACCAGCAGTAATTTCCGGGCATTCTCTGTAAAAGTGACGGTCGTATCCGCACTGGTAACAACACATGTTATTCGAATGTTACCGACGATTCTGGCCCCTTCTTCTTGGTCTAGCATAGGTCAATTTAATACGACAACCACATACTTCAACTCCATTGCAAGCCCTGACGGCAACTGCAGCATATTTTTTTTATCTTCGTAAACGGCAAATTCAAAACAGGGAATATTATTACTTAACCAGACTCCTTTAAGTTCACCATAAGGAGCATAGACTTTCTCCAAGTCGCTTTTTCGAAGATCACCACCTATATTAGCAATATGAAGCTGATAGCCATCAGGGCCTCTGTCAGGAACAGTATTGCGAGTATGGTGGCTTTATAGATGCCCCTCTTGGCCACACTTCCAACAACGAATTCTATTTCTGCTACGAAAGATTGTATTTTTGTTGTCATGTGTTTTCTCTTCATTCAAAAATTCTTTCAACTCCCTCATAAGCCTCATGAAAATTTCCTCGTCGATTTTGCGATATTCTCGGGAAACTTTGAATGTTCTTATGCTTCTTTCTTGGTTCCTCGAAGTCTGTTTGGCTATCCCAAATTGATGGGCATAAGCAAGAGCTTCAGAAATTTTCTTTAGTCGGGCCATTCTTAGAGTTTGACTTGTTTCCGGGTCGCGTAAACCTATAAAACTATTTACTGCGAACTCTTGTTTTATTTCTTCTGAGCATATTGGATAGGTCATATTTAATAATCTCATTATATCCGCCTCATATTCTTGAAGACTGTATTTTTGTCTTCTTCCTTGGAGTTGGGCCTTATAAACTTTTTGGAGTTGGGCCCATAGCGCACCTCTAGAAAAGTAACAATAAACTCGTAATCATCCTGTTTATCTTCAGGAATGTTACGTAGAACCTCCGTAGCTTCATCTCGTAGTGCTAGAACAAGAGCACATGCCTTCTCCGGTGGTGGCGGTTTCGAACTGACGGACATAGGTAAGCCAAGGTACTTTGCCGTCGAAGGTAGGTGGCTTCATCAGACTAGTTGCAGGAACACCATCTGCCTTTATTATTCCTGTACTGGCTACCTTCTCCATTTGCAAATGTAACTGTTGCATCTCTTTGTGGATTTCTGTCACCTCACGTTGTATTTCACCATATACGTCTTCTCTAATTTCGCTAATCTTCTGTGGCATTTCTTGTTCTATAAGCTTCATATCTTCTTGGTTTTTTGTAACGTCTTTTTTCAGTTCTTGTTTTATATCTCCTTCACTTGTTTTAAGTTCCTGTCTTATGTTCTCCAGACTTGTTTTTAGTTCTTGTTTTGCCTTTAATTCTTGTTTCATATAGTTTTGATTTTTCGTCATATCTTCTTTCAATTCTGGTTTCATCTCTTCTTGTTTTTTCTTCATATCTTCTTGATTTTTCGTCATATCTTCTTTCAATTCTTGTTTCATCTCTTCTTGATTTTTCTTCATATCTTCTTGCTTTGTTTTCATGTCTTGTATCATCATCAGTATCTGATTTAAACTACCTTGAAGTTGTTCTTCCATTTTTGCTTTCTGTTTTGTAGTTTCCACCGGCATACAATTTCAATTTACTTTTTTCTAATTTTATAACCTGAACTAACCTCTTTTGGATTTGATCCATTTCCGACACCAATTAGTTCTGGATGGACACACTGTGTTATTGAATACACTCTATTATTTTGAAAGCTTTTTATTGTCAACCTTAATTTGACACTTGTCAAACTATTGCAAGTTACATCGACGATCTCTCAAACTATACTGTTTCTGAAAGCCGATCTGGACCCCTTATATACACTTTTGATCGATACCGAAGATTCCTTAATTCTCTAGAAGGATTTCCATACTACATGGGGTAGTAAAAATAAGAAAAAGGAATAATCCGGCGATTTCTAGACCTTCTATCATAGGCGTTCCATATTACAAATAAGGAAATCGAATGCTCTAAAAAGTTCCAGACCTTCTTTCATAGACGTCGCATGAGGAAATTAATAAAAGTAAAATTAGTTAAATAAATTATGAACTCGTAGAAAATATACCTAAAACTCTGCAAACTACAAACACAAACTAATAAAGGATATTTTTTTATAGAGGTATAGAACTTTTAAATGGAATAAAACAAAGATGAATTTTTTAAATTGACATGAAATTTACTTTATTCGAAAGACAACCTTCTGGCATTATAATTTAAATATGACTTCTGGCATATGACCGCCACGGCTGGTTCGGAGGTAGTCTAATCTGTAGTCTAATTTTCGATGACTTTTTCCAACATTTGTGGCCGTATATCGGCAATAATGCGGCGAATGTTGTCCTCCAAGTGATCAATCGTTTCGGGCTTATCGGCGTAGACTAGCGACTTCACATATCCCCACAGAAAATAGTCTAGCGGCGTTAAGTCGTTTCCTTCAATAAATGAATTGTGGCACGAGCTGTGTGACATGTTGCGCTGTCTTGTTGAAACCACAGCTCCTGCACATCATGGTTATTCAATTGATGAACGAAAAAGTCAGTAATCATGGCTCTATAGCGGTCAACATTGACCAATAATTCCAACAGCCCATAAAGCACACCAAAGAGTCAGTTTTTCTGGATGTAACGGTGTCTCAACATACACTTGAGGATTATCATAACTCCAAATACGGCAGTTTTGTTTATTGACGTATCCATTCAAACAAAAGTGAGCTTCATCGCTAAACAAAATTCGCTTATGAAAATCGGGATCAACGGCAATCTTGTTTTGGGCCCATTCACCGAATTTACGCCTTGCTAGGTGATCGTGTGGCTTCAATTCTTGCACGAGTTGGATTTTGTAAGCACCCAAACCAAGATCTTTCCGCAAAATCTTCCATAAAGTGAATGGACACATATCCAATTCCTGTGCACGATGGCGGATAGACTGATTCGGGTCTTCCTCTACGCTACGCTCTACAGCAGCAATGACTTCTTCTCTACGCACTGTACGATGTCTCTGTGGACGCGTATTATCTTTCAGAGTAAATGTGGTGCGAAAACGTTCCATAGTTAATCGAATTAATTGCTCTGATGGACGATTATGTTGACCGTAAAATGGACATAGTGCGCGATACGTATTTCGAACAGAACCATGATTTTCAAAATAAATTTGCACAATTTGGAAGCGTTGTTCAGGCGTCAGTCTATTCATGTTGAAATGCCAAACTAAACTAAACATTAATAACTTGACAGCTGACAAAATGGCCGCCATTTAAAAAAGTGTTGCCAACTTAAAGTTTTATACCTCTATAAAAAACATCCTTTACTATGAAATGTACTACGCTATAAAGTTCGTAACAATATGTTTTCCACGCTTCAATTGTGATTTCGTTAATATGCGTTGTATTTTCACTTCTAGTTTATTTCTCCTCAATATACCCCATATTTTTCTCTGACCACCGAAGATGTATTTCTAGCCACGTATAATTTTGCATCATATGGGAATAAATAAGCATTATCAGTTTTTCTAGCTATATACTCTATTCAGGAAATACTAAATTCATATTATATTTACTTATTTAAGTATTAGGAAACAAGAATAACCCATTAAAGTTTATTTCGAATATTCCCAAAAAATACAAAACACAATTCGAAATCTTTTTTCCAAGCTTTTATTAAATCAAAACACGCCGTGGATTCCTTTAACTAACCAATTACGTGCTGAACTCACGTACCACCCGTGTGGGTTTAATTGTTCCACCCATAGTAAAGACATGGGTGGAATACCTTCTAAAATAGGAAATACTCCGTAAAGCAAATGGTTGTACTTGTACTGTTTGATTTCTGTATATAAGAAAAAAGAATCATCATCAGTTCTCGCTTTGTTATCTTTGTTCTTCGTAAGTTGTCGCATTATAAATAGAGGAATCTATATAGTCCATGGAAATTAAACTTTTGTAGGGAAAAAATGTAACTAGCGATTTTATTGCTGAAAAGAGTATATTTTGGCATCACTAAAAACATACTTCGATGGAAATTCATACGGTCCATGGCTTACAAATAGGCGGCCAAAAAATGCCAAAAGTCACTTTTTTCAGTTTTTTCAGAAAAATAAGGGTTGTATGGAAAAATGTTTCAAACAAAAGTTGTAGATAATTGAAAAACCTATCGACTGATGTAATTAAAGTTATAGATGGCGCTACTAGTTATCGAAATATAATTTTTTCTCTCGGAAAATTCCTTTTTTTTTATTTATAATTAAATGATATTTATTAATTAACTATCGCATCAGAATTCTAGGAAATGATAGATATTTTTGAACCAAAAAAGTGTGTTTATTCCGAAATTTGTGAGTTGAATAGTTTCCGAGAAAATCGAGCTCAAAGTTGAAAATTCTCTACGACCAATAAGAGCATTTTTTTCAAAAAATCACGGAGCGATTGTATATTTATATTAAGAGCTGAATTTTTCACAGTTCATTAAGAGCCTAAAGTATATGAAATCATTCAATTGAGGTTAATTTATACACAATCAACCCTTCAGGAGATTGCTAAACTGTCCGTGCTGGACGCCAGATAAGGTAAGTTGGAGGGAGTAACCGAACCTTACCGAGTATAAAGTGAGAGCGAGTCTTTAAATCGGCGCTCGCTTGAAAAATTAACAATATCTCCCCTTCTAACATAGGACTTTCATTTTTTGATTTTTTTGAGGTAGCTCATCGAAAAAATAATATTGGGCACATGTTCAACCTTCTCGGAACAACCCCATCCCCCCAAAAATTGCATTTTTTATATAAAATTTTTTTTTACTCGTTTTACATGTTTTTTCATTGAAAACGATTACATTACATACCTTATTATTATTATTATATATATATATATATATATATATATATATATATATATATATATATATATATATATATATATATATATATTCCGCACACTTTTTAAGCACTTTAAAACTCACATTCTGGTTAAAGTTGAAAACAATTCAATAAATATTAAGAAAGTTATTAACAATTGAAAAATAATCCATTTTTAATGTTTAATTTGCAGTAACTTTTTTTACAGACCGATTTGGACAAATAAAAACTCATTTTCAAGACGTATAATTCGTCTATATGGAGGACAAAAGAAAATATGGAACATGCTGAGGAACAGAAAAAAAACCAATCAATGAATACGTTCAACTAAGTCCAATCGACAGCCAACAATGGGTCAGCCATTTTAAGGACTTACTCCAGGCACCAGCTACAGAAAACAACGTAGACGAAAACCAACAAGAAATCACAGAACTAACAGATGTTAACATCAATGAAGCAGAGATCCACCTGACAATTAAGAAATTAAAAAACAGAAAATCACCTGGTACCGACGAAATTACGAATGAGATACTAAAGTACGGAGGCCCCAGCCTTGTCACAGAGCTCACTGTTCTATTTCAAAAAATACTCCGCACAACGTCAGTACCCAACGAATGGCGGAAAAGCATCACAATTCCGATCCACAAAAGAGGATCAAAGAAACAACCAGAAAACTACAGGGGAATCAGCCTACTGAATAGTTCAGCCAAATTGTTAACCAAAATACTGTCACAACGGATCGTAGACAAGTTAGGGGCGTGCGAAGAACAGCAGGGCTTCCGGAATAACCGCTCTACTATCGACGGTATATTTATTGTCAGACAGCTGGTTGAAAAATCTATCGAATACGATAAAACGCTGTTCATTTGTTTTGTGGACTTTACACAAGCGTTCGACCGAGTCAAACTGGAACACATAACAGAATTACTGCGAAGAAAACAAGTAGACGAAGCAATCATACGCACAATATACGAACTGAATTCTAAAAACACCATGGTAATTAAAACAAATAACACTCTAACAGAGGAAATCCCTCTATCCATAGGAATAAGACAAGGTGATAGCCTAAGTCCAACACTTTTCAATGTAATCATGGACGAAATCATTGGTGAGGTAAAAAGCACAAATATTGGGTACCCAATGGGACACAACACCGTTCAGATTATATGCTTTGCAGACGATGTTGCCTTGACAGCAGATAGCGAGGACAACTTACAAAGAATGCTTTTCCATCTCAATCGAACAGCCAAACAGTATCATATGAAGATATCTGTGGAGAAAACCAAAGCAATGGTAATAGCAAAAGAACCGGTAAGATGCAAACAAATGGTTGATGACAAACATATCGAACAGGTTGGGAAGTTTAAATACCTGGGAGCACATATAACAAGTAACAGGGCAGTAACGGAAGAAGTACGCACACAGGCCAACAAAGCGGCCTTGATATCAGGTCAACTAAGAGACATAATCTGGAACAATAAACATATGACGGTTGAGAGTAAAGCAAGAATTTACAAGGTCTGTGTAAGACCGATACTGACCTACGGCGCAGAAACAAGAAATGAAACCACAAAGACAAAACAAATTATGAGAACCACAGAAATGAAAACGCTGAGAATGATCACGGGAACAAGTTTAAAAGATAGGATAAGAAACGCAAAAATACGCGAGGACAGCGGAGTGGGGGATGTTGTGAAGTGGGTTCGAAATCGTCGTAGGCAGTGGAGAGACCACGTGGAACGAATGGACGATGACAGACTAGCAAATAGAGAGAAACCAAACACCAAACGGCCGCCTGGACGGCCCCCCAAAAGATGGAAAGACAGCTGGAACTTGGTTCTACCTAGAAGAAGAAGAAGAAGAAGAAGAAGAAGAAGAAGAAGAAGAAGAAGAAGAAGAAGAAGATAATTCGTCTGTGGAACATTTTTCTCTAAATCTAAAAAACCGGGGAAAAATAATTTTTCTACCTATTTGTTAAAAAAAAAAACAATGATCCCACCAGAATTTGTTGAGACACGAGATGAGACGTCATTTCTATTACCTTCCGCTATCCATTTCCGCAATCAGATCGCAAGGAGTATTTGAGTCATTTTTACCTCCCAAAAATCGCTTCGTTTCCTGGCCTAGGAGTCTGGGAAACTTTTACAATCATTTAAAAAAATTAAAGTCTGTAATGAAAGCTTTGGAATTTGAAATTAAAAGTATTTTATTCGAACCTGTAGTAGGTCATCCTTAAGTAATATATAACAGATCAAATTTCCGATAAAAATATGCAAAATTAATGCGTTGTAAGGTTTTATCTTCAAGTCACGGCATAAGAAAGATAAATTACGCTACGGATGCAATAAACCTAAAACCGGTAGCATAGGCTTTATAGCAGTTTGTCACACATAATACCTGACTTATAAGCTTATTTAATTTCATATATTTTTTAGGAATTTCATGTGGCAACAAAAGGCCGCCGACAGGAGTGACTTTGCGTGTAATGAACGGATTTTTAGAGATTTAATTAGTTTAGTTTACTGATATGATGAATAGTTTATCTGCATTTTCTGAGAAAATAAGAAAAATTGAGGAAAACCAAGATCGGAATCGTATTCTACAACCGTTAAATCGGCGGTAAAAAGGAATTTTCCAGAAAAACAAATGCTGTTTTCCTAGATTTTACTAAATCTAAACAATTACTAAGTGATTTAAATTAAATTAAGCCAACTTTCTTTCCTTCATCTTTAATTTATTTCATTTGTATTTCATATACTTACAACTAGTTTAAACTACATTAAAATTAAACACCATATGAAAATGAGAGCTTACAAAGTAGTACTTAGTACTATAACAAGAGTGACGAATCATTAGTTGCTAACTAGAGGTTTGTTTACAAGCCATCATAATTCTAGATTATGGTCGTTCAAATGAACGCTTGAAAAAATCCATACCATTAGGAAAATCATTTAAAATCATTAAGTATGTTTACAATAACTGTTAAAAGTGGCTCCGTAGACTTCACAGCTTGAGGTACAACTTGAGTCAAGTACTTGCTTAGCATGTACTTAAAAGTGTGAGAACGCAAATAAGAAAATACTAATATTTTCTTGAATATTTTGTATTTTTAATGATTTTGAATGACCATGTATGGAGAATATTCCCTTTTTTTTTATAAAAAGAGCAACAAAAGTATTCCGAAGGCAATGTAAGGAAGATCAACGTCTTTGTTGGGATATTATCATCACTGGTAGATCATATAATAGTCAATAATAATAATAATTACGAACTAGTTTAACTATTAGAAATTTGTTTAAGGCACTCAACACGTACTTAAGTACTCTTTTGGAATTGTAAAATGAAGCAGGTCGAACATCCAAAACCAGCAAAGAAAAATAAGAACTCTTAACAAAAGCACACAAACACCATCCTTGGAGTACTATTGAACGTATAATGCTTCCAAGACATCAAAATGGAAGAGTATTGGTGGATATTGGTAAGCAGCTCGAACAACAAATAATAAACTTACGTTCTTATTTCCACAGGTAGCGGGCTCTTCCACACTACATTGAGCAATATGCGAGACAGACAATTCAATGCCGCTACAGCTGAGGGAATAGGATATTGCTTCTCACAACCAAACAGACCAAGAGATGTTACAAGCCTGGCTACGGAAGCCACTTCATAGACGGCATCCAAATGAGATCAGTCAGGACAATGTCGATAACTTAGCGTCGACCTACTGGTTGATTTCAGAGTAAATGTCTCCGGAAACGTCGGGCTTTCTGTTAGCAATCCAAGACCAGGTTATTTCGACGACTATCGGAAGTTCATCATCAGAAATCCCTCAATAGAAAACGACCAATGTAGGTATGGCTATCCAACATCAGAGATAGTCCAGCACATAACTAGAGGATGCGAAGCGTTTGCCGCAACGGAGTATAAGGAAAGACATGACTCAGCAGCAAAGATACTCCACCGAGAGTTAGCAGGTAGAAAAAGTGCCTTACTACAAATACAAACCGGAGCCTATTCTTGAAAACAACCAGTTCAAATTATATTAGGACCGGATGGTTCTAACAGATCAGACAGTTGCTCATAATAGACCAGACATTACATTAACAGATAAAATTTCTAGGCGAAGTACACTGATTGACATTGCTATAACTAACGACAACAACCTAAGACCAAAATACGAGAAGATCGCCAAATGCAGAGATCTGGAGGTGGAAATTCGAAGACAGTAAGCAATGAACTACGTCAAGACGATTTCCATAGTTTTATCAACCACTGGAGTGATACCAAAGAACCTCCTGCAGAACATCAAGGGACTGGGCCTTATTAAGCATCTGTATAAATCGACTCAGAGAGCAGTTCTTCTTGTAACCGCGTGGTCCGTCCAAAAGTTTGCAGGAAGTGCAGAAGACCACGCCCCCTAGGATGCGATAACATGGAAAGGATCCCCACAATGCTTCATACTTTGTATATCTGGTTTGACTCAATAATCCCTAGAGGGTGTGCGAAGCCATTTGGCTTGTAAATCTGATCGTCATTTATTGAAACTAAAGATTCACATACAGGCGAGATTTAGTATTAAATCTGCTACTCTTAGTTAACCTAATAGGTACAAATTTTTATAATAATTTAAGATAAATTATAATTGATCAATTTTAAATATAATTCTCTAAAATAAACTGAAAGAAAGTAATCGGGCAGAAACCAGAATGTGAAGAAAAGAATAGGTGAAGAAGATACTACTTGTTTTCTTCTCCAATGCAAACAAATCAATAAAATAATAAATGAGAATTGTTCCTGAATTAATATGAACCAAGCGAGTCATTGGTTTATTTATATATACGGTTAGATATTCAAAAATTTGTCTATATATTGCATTTTAATTTTCATTTTGAAAGTAAGATTAGACAGAGTTTTAAAGTCTTCCTGGACGTTACTGTATAATTTACGGCTGTAAAAGAAAATGAGGATTTAAACATGGATGTTTTATGTCTAAGAATGTCTAGCATTTATGGAAATCCAATATTAACGTAACGCTGAATATTTCTTTCATAAAACCTGGCGCGGAAGTACGAAGACCAGCCAGTCCGAAGCACACGATAAACTAAAGATGAAGATGAATTTTCCAAATTTGATTCTTAGGAACCCAGTTCAACATTTGTAAAGTAAAAATCCTATTATAATTTGCATAAATAAATAAAGAAAACGTTAGCGACTCTATTAATCAGAAGAGTATTAAAAATGCAGTAAGAACTCTTCCTTCTTCTTCTTCTTCTTCTTCTTCTTCTTCTTCTTCTTCTTCTATTTGACTAGGGATATCCGGTTTGTCATTCTATCTACACCCGTCTTATTCTGCTGATGAAGAGAACCAGCTCTGGGCCCACCTCTTTGGTGGTCGTCCTGGTAATCTTCTTCCTCTTGGTCGTCCATACATACAAACTTTGTCTCTCTTTACTCATTCTCTCAATGTATTCTTTCCATCCTCTTTTTCTTTCTTTTGTCCATTTGACCACGTCCTGCACATTACATTTTTCTCTGATTAAGGTATTTGTCAGCCTATCTCTGATTGACACGTTCAGCATTGATCTCAGTACTTTCATATCGGTGGTTCTCATTTTCTGCTTTGTCTTCTTAGTGTCTGCTCTTGTTTCCGTGGCATAAGTTAGAATTGGTCGTATCATGGTCTTATATATTTTTGTTTTTCCCTCTATTCTCATGTATCTGTTTCGAAATATAACATCTCTTAAGCATCCTGCCACTTGTAGGGCTCTTGTATTTTGTGACAGTACTTCTCCAGTAACGTTACGACAGCTTGTTGTGTCAATGCCTAGGTATTTAAAGTTCCTGACTCTATCTGTAGCTTACATCTTCTTGGTTCCTTGGAAATTACCATACACTTTGTTTTATTCGTTGATATCTGCATATTGTACTTCTTAGTTGATACGTTAAATAGGTGTGTCAATCTCTGGAGGCCGTCTTCGTTACCTGCGAATAGGACCGCATCATCCGCATAGCATATTATATTAATATTGTGTCCGCCCATCTGGTATCCGCGTTTCGGTCTGATGTCCTCTATTATGCGGTCCATTATCAAATTAAATAAGAAGGGGCTTAGCGAGTCTCCCTGCCTTATCCCTTCGTTTATCTTGATGTCTTCGGTTAGACCTTCGGATGTTATTATTTTTGTGCTGGAATTTGTGTACAAGTCATCAATTATGTTTATGATCTCCGCTGAAACATTTTTCTGTTTTAGGATGTCCGTTATGTGCTGCTTCTTGATGCGGTCAAATGCTTTTGTTAGGTCAACAAAGCATAAGTATGCAGGGTGGTTAAATTCTATTGATTTTTCGATTATTTGTCTCACTATAAATAAGGCATCTGTGGTTCCCCTGTTTTTTCGAAAACCCTGTTGTTCCTCCGAGATCTCTATTTTCTCTTCAAGTTTGTCACGAATAATCGCTGTAAATAGTAGAATTGTATAGCTGGTTTTCCATTAAGAACTCTTCCGTGTTTTGAAATTGTATGACGATGTGAAGAATTAGGATTTTAATGAAAATAAAACTCTGGGAAAAATTTCCGAAAAATTTTGAACAGTTACACGATTTTCGGAAAGTCTTTTAATTGTGACCTTTATATTGTTTTATATATTTAGACTCCCCGGAACACATCACAACTACAAGTTAGTTAAAACAATAGTGACATATGAAAGGGTGAAATGGTCGATGGAAACTTTTGCCCCTTTCAAATCACCTGGTAAGGATGGTATATTTCTAGCTTTACTACAAAGTTCCTCCGATATTATAATAAGCCACCTGGTGAACCCATTCCGCTCATGTTTGAGCTTGGGTCACATACCGATGGCGTGGAGGGAAACAAAAGTAGTCTTTATTTCCAAGGTAGGAAGAACATATTATACAAATCCTAAGTCTTTCCGCCCTATCAGCCTGGGATCGACACATCAAAGAAGGAATAATGGTGCAATATCCCTTACATCCTTTGCAATCAGGCAGGAAAATCCACAGATGCGGCCCTACACCGACTCGTCACAAGAGTCGAAAACGCGCTGTTGGGTGGACGATCTGCCTTAGGTACCTTTATCGATATCGAGGGGACAGTTAAATACCTGGGAGTAATTCTGAACTCACGACTGAGCTCGAATGATAATATTGAGGCTCGAACCAAGAAAGCCATATATGCTTTCTGGGCTTGTAAACGAGCCTTTAGGTGTACATGGGGAGTGACACCTAAAGTGCTATTGTGGATATACACTATGGTGATCCGCCTCATGATAACGTACACCGCTATTGTATGGTGGCGTAGTACAACAAAGCGCAAACACATTCTTCAACTTGATGAAGTTCAGAGAATGGTGTGGGAATATTGAGTGCGATGAGAACTGCTCCCACCAGGGCTCTTGAAGTCCTGCCTCCTCTTCACTTTTACATAGAGCACGAGGCCCTAGGACATCTTGAAATTGGAACGGGCGGTTACTCAGGTATCTGGGAAAGAGCGGTAGAGAGGTGTCCATGAAGCTGCTTTTAAAACCCAACCTTTCCCTGGATATATTTCTGTCAAGTAGAGAGGATTGGGAGGGAGAACAAAATTTTCCAAAAATTGGATCCTGGTGGTATACTGCTGGATCTCGACAAGATGAACAAGTCGACAGGAGCACAGGAGTCACAGAGTACTACCCTCTCGGACATTGTGCGATAATCTTTACAGCGGAAATTTATGCTATTCTGGGGGGGGGGGGGGATATAGATAGGAATAGGGTAATAAATATATGCTCAGACAGTAAAGCTGCGATATTGGCACTGAAGTCCAGTGTCGTAACTTCACGACTGGTGTCTAAGTGCCAGGACGTACTAAATGGTATGACAAGGAACGGCTGCACAGTCAGACTCGTATGGGTCCCGAGTCACTCGGGCATACACGGGAATGAGGAAGTCTGGCAAAGTTGGGTTCGGCAACTGAACCGTATGGACCCCAACCAATACTACCTGTCCCAATTGCTATTGGCAAATGGGAATTAAAATCCTTTTCTGGGAAACAAATTTATTGAATCATGGAGGAGAGTTCCTGGAATGAAGTGCGCTAAGGAACATATAACTGGGCATAGCGCAAGGCGTACTAAGGAGCTTCTCTACTTGGGAAGGAAAGAGCTGCGAATTGTGGTGGGATTGTTGACAGGACATTGTCACCTCAGGGGCCATCTTCATAGAATCGGTGTCGAAAACGACCCGACGTGCAGATGGTGTTTGAAGGAGGATGAAACTGTTGAGCATATCCTCAGAGAGTGCCCAGCACTGAACGGACTGAGACAGAGATATTTCGGAGATACAATTTTGTTACCGGAAGCAGTTAGGCAAGTTCAATTAACGAGGCTGCTTGGATTCGTAAAGGCGATAGGCCTCGAATAACCTGCAGCTATGGTGGGATGTAAAGGGCCTAATGGAGACCTAAGTATCGATGAACTAGTATCACTACCTCTTTTTCATTCAATCATATATTTTTTTATAATTCCTTTAATTTTATGTTGATGCCGATTTTATTATTTTCTGTGTGTGTTCCTGTAATTTACTGTTGTAATGTACCTATACAGAAAATCACTCATTATCATTCTTTTATGCAAGCACGTTCCTTAGTAAATTTAATTGCTTTAGATACTATAAAAATTTTAAGTAAATAATAATAGGTTTACTGATTTTGGGCTCTTTAATTGTTTACTCTTCTCAAAATTAAAACGCAATTAGTAATAGCAATAATCCTTAATGTTTTGTGTAAATTGTTATAGATAAATTACTACTTAAGAAACGCCAAAGTATACACATTATTACATTATTCATCTTTAAGCACTATTTGATTAAAATGTTTGACATATTGTATAATATAATTAAACTTGTAACTTTACAAGAAAATAAAGTTAGTGTTACTAAGCTCGTGCCTTTATTTCACTGAAAAGAAAAGTTCCATTACACTCTTAATTAGATTGTTATATTACTTTAAATATTGTAAATCAGGGTGCTGGTCACAACCCACTTTTTTTGACGTTGATGTGTCAGTGTCTAAATAAAGA
The DNA here is from genome assembly GCA_034092305.1 of Diaprepes abbreviatus. NCBI lineage: Eukaryota > Metazoa > Arthropoda > Insecta > Coleoptera > Curculionidae > Diaprepes > Diaprepes abbreviatus. Next base: position 210,029 of record JASJET010000017.1, on the reverse strand, counting down.
AAATTATTATTATGATTTTCAAGCCAAGCGGTTTCGCACTCCCTCCAGGTACACAAAGATACCAAAAGTATGGAAATCTGTGGAGACCCTTTCCATGTCATCGAATTCTAGGTGACGTGGTCTGCTGTATTTCCCACAAATTTTCGGTCCGGTTTATACAGATGTTCACTTAAATCTAGTTCCTTGATCTTCTGCAGGAGGTTCTTTGCTATCATTCAAGTTGTTGATAAACTTATGGGAATCGTTTGGACGCTGTTCATTGCCCACTGTCTTCGAATTTGCACCTTTATTTGGAGAGGTTTTTGTTGCTAGTTATAGCAATGTAGTTCGTCTAGAAATTGTATCTGTTAATATAATGTCTAGTCTATTATGAACAACTGTCGGATCTGTTAGAACCATTCAGTCCCAAATAACTTGAATTCGTTGTTCTCCGGGTTGTATTTGTATGAAGGCACTTTTCCTACCCGCAATAGACTTATCTGCTAACTCTTGATGGAGTATCTTGGCGGCTGAGTCGTGTCTTTCCTTATACTTGATTGCGGCAAATGCTTGGCATCCTCCAGTTATGTGCTTATGTTATCGTCTCTGATGTTCGATAGCCATATCTACATTGGTCGTTTGCTATTGAGAGATCTCAGATAATGAACCTCCGTCTGGTTTTCTCTATTGCGACACTTGCATTTGTGAGTACTCTCTGCAGAATTCGGCGTGTAGTTGTCTGTACCTCTTCTGTAGTAAACGTTCAAAAAATAATAAAACTTATGTTTAGCGCAACATAAATATGAAAATTCTACTTTTTCATTTCATTTTCGTAGAAATTTGAGAAACACTAAAACCCGTGTTTATTTCCAATTAAGGGTCTATATGAAAATAAAAGATTAATTGATTTCGCCATGTGTATAATTGTTGTTCTGGACAATAAACAACAAGCTATTGCTGTTCTTAATAGTCTCAGTTCTAGAATCCGAAAACCAGCTTAATTTTTTAGATCTAACTATTAAATTTTCCGAATACCCACTGAAACAGACCGTATCATTCCTTTACAGTACAACCACCCTATATAATTTAAAATGGCCCCAGTAAACTGTTATGTTAATCAACTGCTCAAATTCTCTGTGTCAATAGAAGACTACAATTGTGAAGTCAATATTCTTTAACGTTTTTAACATCTAAAATGTTTAAATCTCGTTTAAAAGCGCTAACTAGCTTAGTTCTCTCGTTAATATTAAACATACAATATCTGACACTCAAAAAATGGTGTTTATCAACTTTCTTGTCCAGGTTGTTCTTCAATATACAGAGGAAAAACTAAAAAACTTTTAACCGTCCATATTAAAGTTTTATTTTTTTAGTTTAATGGTTGATTCATACTTTCAAAAATGATCAACTAAGAATTCCACTATCAACTTTCACTGGCACGTTAAATGGTACAATTTACTTTCATCTGTTCATAGTCCCAATTAAAAATTAACTATCAATTATCAACTAAGAAGTAAGTCAATTTTTAACTTTTTTCGACATAGTTCGTGTTCGCTTTCGGAAGTTATCGGCTGCAGAAAAATTGACAAGTACATAAAAATATAAAAAATACCGTTACAAACAAACAAAACATAGTAAAAATGTGTTATAAAATAGTCGAAACAATTTAAATTAAAATTAAATAAACAAGCACAATTGAAAATCAAAAAACTGCACAACAATGATGAGTCCCAAATGAGGACGAAACACCGCTGTTGTCATTTTCCAGACCCAGAGTTTCTCCATTGTCTCCGAGCTCTCCGCACTTTTTAATACGATAGTAATGTTTAACAACAATTTATGTCCTCGCAAAGAAAATATATGAACAAGTTATTTATTCTCCTTATGCCGTTAAGTAAATAGACAGACAATATATTCTCTGCAAATTCCACTTTGGTTCTTTCTCCATACTAGTTTCAACCACCTAATGGTCTCACCAATGGAGCTGTAACGAACCGAGAGCAAGATGCGGCGAAAATAACTATCAACTTAAAATCCCCATATCGCAAAATATCGGTAGGATATTACCCGCAGAACTCGATGCCGGACTGTTATTTTAAACAGTACAAACGAACATCTGAATATTCCCCGTAGCGGTAGAAAATTTATTAAAAATAAAGAATTTCACGATCTATGTATTTGGAAAAGTTATTTTATTCTCCTTACGACAGTCAAGAAAGGGGACAGATATTATATTCTCTGCGAATTCCACTCTGGTTCTCTCTCCATACTAGTTTCGACCACCTAATGATCTCATCAGTGGAGCTGTAACGAACCGAAAGCAAGATGCACATAAAACAACTGTCTACTTAAAAACGTCGACCTCACCTTCTCGCCGGCTTACCCTGTTTTCACAGACGAGGCTGTGACGACGGAGTACAGGCGATATACTCTTAGATCGAGGATGGAGGAAATGTCATCCCCAAATGTCGTTGAAGGTAACGGGAACTTACTATAACCACAACCAAGCAAGTTTCCCCAGGACGTCATTTTGTCCACCCACTCTTTATCATGGCAAGAAACTTTAAACAAACGGCCCTCAGTTCCTGGTCAGGTGTTAAGTCACCAAAGGGTTCTAAGAATCCCCCTGCTTGACATGATGAAGACCAAAAAGTGAATTGAAACCTGAAACACCAGAAGTCTCTTTGCCGCCTACCCAAGAGCAGACATCAACTCAGATCATAATCCTCTTATTGCGAACTTTTATTTTCGATATAAACGACGAAGACACCGAAATTATGATATTCAGGCATTAAAACAACCTGCAGTGCAGAGGAGTATGAAGACTACATTGGGCAGGCTTTGCCAAGAAAATAATCCTAGTCAAGAAGTTGCAGCTGATAAGATCTGGATTACGCTAAAAACAAACATCCAATCAGCTACTGAAACTGTTCTTGGTCGACCGAAACAAGAAAAAATCAAATCATGGATGACCGACGAAATATTGAACTTGATGGCTGAACGTCGGATTGTTAAATGATAAATATCTTCTTCTTGCGGTGCCTATTCGTTCCAAATGTTGGCGACTAGCATGGCTATTCTTACTTTGTTGGCAGCTGCGCGGAACAGTCCAGTCGTGCTCATGTTGAACCATTTTCTTAAGTTTTGGAGCCAAGAGATTCGTCTTCGTCCTGGCCCCCTCTTGCCGTACACCTTCCCTTGCAGAATTAATTGGAGGAGGTTATATCGCTGTTCATTTCTCATAATATGTCCTAAGTATTCCAATTTGCGTTTTTTAATTGTTTTGATCACTTCGCACTCCTTTCCCATTCTGCGCAGGACTTCATTATTTGTGACTCGGTCGACCCAGGAGATTCTTAAGATGCGCCTATAGCACCACATCTCGAACGCTTCAAGTTTTTTAATGGACGCTTCAGAGAGTGTCCAAGCCTCTGTTCCGTAGAGCAGAACTGGAAAAACATAGCACTGTAGTATGAAGACCCTGGTTTTCAGCGGCAGATCACGGCCCCTGAAGACGGTGCTCATTTTTGTAAACGCTGCTTTGGCTTTTGCTATACGTTGTTTTATTTCCAAAGATGATGAAAATGATAAATATAAGGGACTGAATCGCACTGTCAAAAGAAAGAGACGGGAAGCTAAGGAGAAATAGACTCAGGAACAATGTGATGAGGCTGAAAGACTCCATCAGCTGCACGACTACTTTAATTTCCCTAGAAAATTCAAGGAAATAATTGGAACAAATAGAACAACAGCATTGCCGTCAATAAGAAATAGACAAGGAAGACCGATATTGGATACCGATGAATTAAAGGAAACTTGTAAGGACTATGCGGAGACTTCGTTCAGTGATCAACGAACAGAAGCCCCGATGAATGACACTGAAAACATGAGTGGTCCAAAAATTCTTGAATCTAAAGTCAGGTACGCAGTGAACTGTATGAAGAATAGTAAAAGTGCATGTCACGACGATATATGTGTAGAAGTTTTAAACCAAGTCTTTAACGTGATATATGACTCTGGACAAATCCCAATGGATTGGTTAAAGTCTACGTTTATTGCTATTCTAAAGAAAACAAACCCCAAGAGCTGCGAGGACTACAGACTCATAAGCTTAATGAGCAACGCTCTTAAAATGTTCTTTCGAGTAGTGACTAAAATATATATTGATATAAACAAATATCCTTCTCTTCCTCGCGTTTTTCGATGCACAATCTGACACTTATGTTAATTTTCGTGCTTCAAACTTTGGCTCCTTATAAATTATAAAAACCCTATTAACAAAAATTCACATTTTTTTTAACCACTCTCTTAATTTTTTTACTAGATATCATAAAAACACGAAAAAATCGGTAATTCCGAAGATTATCTCAAGCAAACAAACAAATCACTTTATCAGTTTATTTATTATCTTAGTATAGATTTACTGAATATACAGAAAAATCAGTTAGGGTTAAAATTTGACACGAATAATGTCTTTTTCAGATATCTTATGGTACTTTGAGGGTGCTAATTGAGACGATTTTACAAAAAAGTAATTATTCCTGCAGAAGAGAGTGCTGTGTATTCTAGAATGTATTTCAATAGCTTAACTGATTACATTACAATATTTTGTTTCTCATTTCTTCTCCCTGTCAATACGTTTCTAAATACACTTCATTACGGATTATTTTTATGTTGGTATAATTTCCACTAACCATGACTGCAATTATATGTATTTTTATAGTCATAATTTCCAAAAGAAAAGAAAAAGAAAGCGGTAATAACGCTGTAGTCGTATTCTGAAGAGGTTTTAACTTGACCGGTTTTTATATTTCGTGAGTCTTCGCGATCGAATATATACGTTGTTGAAATAAAGATTTATTTTAAGGTTAACGTATAGTAGTATATCGAATTTTAATTAAAAAAAAAACAAAATTTCAGTAAGAAATAAGTTAAAGCGCTCCTCTATTTATATATACAGCTTCCCCGCAGCTGGTATAGGAACTCCTCAGCTGAGTGCGGTCACGTTTATCTTTCGGTTCATTTTTCATCCATTTTAACGAGTTTGATTGCCATAGGAAAGGGTGTTTTTTTTTTATAGAGGTATAGAACTTTTAAATGGAATAAAACAAAGATGAATTTTTTAAATTGACATGAAATTTACTTTATTCGAAAGATAACCTTCTGGCATTATAATTTTAATATGACTTCTGGCATATGACCTCCACGGCTGGCTCGGACGTAGTCTAATCTGGAGGTCCAATTTTCGATGACTTTTTCCAACATTTGTAGCCGTATATCGGCAATAACGCGGCGAATGTTGTCCTCCAAGTGATCAATCGTTTCGGGCTTATCGGCGTAGACTAGCGACTTCACATATCTCCACAGAAAATAGTCTAACGGCGTTAAGTCGCACGATCTTGGAGGCCAATTCACGGGTCCGAAACGTGAATCTATGCGGTTACCAAACGTTTCTTTCAATAAATCAATTGTGGCACGAGCTGTGTGATATGTTGCGCCGTCTTGTTGGAACCACAGCTCCTGCATATCATGGTTGTTCAATTGATGGACGAAAAAGTCAGTAATCATGGCTCTATAGCGGTCACCATTGACTGTAACGTTCTGACCAGTATCGTTTTTAAAGAAGTACGGACCAATGATTCCACCAGCCCATAAAGCACACCAAACAGTCAGTTTTTCTGGATGTAACGGTGTCTCAACATACACTTGAGGATTATCATCACTCCAAATCCGGCAGTTTTGTTTATTGACGTATCCATTCAAACAAAAGTGAGCTTCATCGCTAAACAAAATTCGCTTATGAAAATCGGGATCAACGGCAATCTTGTTTTGGGCCCATTCACCGAATCTACGCCTTGCTAGGTGATCGTGTGGCTTCAATTCTTGCACGAGTTGGATATTGTAAGCACGCAAACCAAGATCTTTCCGCAAAATCTTTCATAAAGTGAATGAACACATATCCAATTCCTGTACACGATGGCGGATAGATTGATTCGGGTCTTCCTCTACGCTACGCTCTACAGCAGCAATGACTTCTTCTGTACGCACTGTACGACGTCTCTGTGGATGCGTATTATCATTTAGAATAAACGTGGTGCGAAAACGTTCCATAATTAATCGAATTAATTGCTCTGATGGACGATTATGTTGACCGTAAAATGGACGTAGTACGTGATACGTATTTCGAACAGAACCATGATTTTCAAAATAAATTTGCACAATTTGGAAGCGTTGTTCAGGCGTCAGTCTATTTATGTTGAAATTCCAAACCAAACTAAACATAAATCACTTGACAGCTGACAAAATGGCCGTCAGTTAAAAAAGTTCTATAGCTTTATAAAAAAACACCCTTTATAAACGGACAATTTGTAGTAAATGTTGTCTGGCTTCTATACCTTTTCGCGTAATTTAAAACGGGTTTTCTGTGGAGCAACTAGGCATTTTGGAAAATAGGGAATATTCAGATATTCTAAATGAACGCGATTGTGCAAAAACCAATTTTCTGACAGTACCTATCTCTTGCAAACTTAATCTACGTATTATTGATCATCACTTTCCAAAGGACCATTGTCCTTGTTCCTAACGCAGCGTTACTATCCGATCAAACAGATTTGCTGGAATTTTATCCACTTGAATTTCAGATTGATATTTCCATCGGATGCAACATTTCTACTACCAATTGAAATGTAACGTCTTATAGCAACTTTAATTAAAATTATTTACTACACGAATTTCAAGTAGACAAAACTGTATCAGATTGGTTCAATCAGATCAGAACGCCGTGTTAGAAATGAGGTTTATACTACAACTTGAAATTTTGCGGAGCTATAAACTTTTTAAAAAAGCATTTTTCTCTGGTTTTTGTCATTTCTTGTATTTTTTTCTTTTTGATTAAAAAGAACTGATTTACTTAAATAATTGCTCATTATAACGGTATTTTGATTCCTTACAACCTTTGTTATTAAAGTACCATAAATGATTCATTAGTTTTCCTTTTAAAAATCCGTCTTGCTTACTTATTGTTTAAAAAGTAACAAAAAATATAGTAGTGGGAAACATCTATAATTTGACATGCAAATTTTCTTTTGAATTAGGGCACAATTGATTTACGGAATATTAATGTCAAGTCAAAATCTCAATGTCCATAAACAAATGTGTAATAGAATAAAAAATCTACTTAAAATATTGATAAATAAAGCAATAAACATTGGAAGGTGACAATAAAGGTATTCCCGAAGGTATTTGAGAAGTTATTATACGATAGACTAGTGAAATTCTTAAATCGCTTTAAAATGCTATCAGATGAAAAACATAAATGGCGGGCAAATAGATCCACAGATACTGTATCATTCCATTATCAGAGATAATGGACGTGGGATCATAATGTTATTGTTAATGGAAAGAAATCTACTAATAAAAGTTAACAAGTGTAGCTCAGGAAAATTTGATATTAATGTTGAAACACCACAGAGGTCAGTACTAACTCCACTGTTAATATTGTTTATAAACGATTTAATACTTCCTGAGATAACCAATAAATTTTCCGAAGACCTAACTGTGGCTATCTCTATTAAGAATGATTTGAATTAGAAGGCAGCAGTTAAAAATACGAGTGAGATTATGTGTGTTTTACAAAGCAATTGATTCTCAATGAGACGAAACATCTTCATATTAACAACGATTTACTTGGAATCATATTCTTCTTCTTCTTCTTTAGTAGTCCTACAACCCAGGGTGGGTCTTGGCTGACTGCACAACTTGCTTCCATCTCACACGGTCGTCCATGATAGTTGGGTCAGTGGGTGACCCCATTGTTCTTAAATCTGACCATATGTTATCTCTCCATCGCATTCTTGGGCGTCCTAAGGGTCTTTTCCCTGTCGGAGCCTTCTCCCAAATTAACTTGGTAGGTCGGTTATTAGGGAGCCTATGGACATGGTCAGCCCATCTTAGGCGTTGGGATTTAATTTCTTGTAAGATGTCGCTAGTGTTATATATCTGTTTGACCTCGGCATTTGTTCTTATTCGGTATTGATTAGTATTGGGGTCGTGATAGGGTCCGAAAATCCTTCTAAGGATTTTCTTCTCAAAACATCTAAGTTTCATTTCCATTGCTTTTGTCGGCGTCCACGTCTCACAGCCATACATGAGCACTGGTCTAATCACTGTTCTATATATCCTGATTTTTGAGGTTCGTGTTAGGTTCTTGGATTTGATGGTGTTGTTGAGACTATATATATATATATATATATATATATATATATATATATATATATATATATATATATATATATATATATATATATCTGTTTGCTGCCTGAATTCTCCCTTTTATCTCCTCTGTGATATCGTTATCTGTGGTGATTGTAGCTCCGTAATATTTAAAACGCTCCACTCTTTCAAAGTTATATGTGTCTATTGTTACATTTTGTTCTATTCTATCTCGATTCTTTTGTCTGTTTATGCACATGTATTTGGTTTTCTCCTCATTGACCATTAGACCGGTTTTTCTTGCCTATATCTCTATTTTGTTGAAAGTTTCCTTTACATTGGTGACGGTGTTTCCAACAATATCTATATGCTAGTAGTAATTTTGGTCCATTTACTGTTATTAGTTGTGTTCTAATTTGTGTTGTTCTCACTACTTTTTCCAGGATTATATTAAAGAGAAGGGGTGACAATGGGTCTCCTTGTTTTAGGCCACTGTTTATTTCAAACGATTCTGAGAGTTGGTTACCTATTCGTACCCTGGATTTACAGCCATTTACGCATACTTTGGCGAGGTGGATCAGTTTTTTTGGAATCGAAAATTCTGCCATTGCATTCCACAGTTGACCCCTTTTAATGCTGTCGTATGCTTGTCGGAAGTCGATGAAAAGATTGTGGATAGTTCTATTGAATTCCCATCCTTTTTCAAGTAGCTGTCTTATAGTAAAAATCTGATCTATAACCGATCTATTTTTCTTGAATCCGGCTTGGTATTCCCTTAGAAATTTTCGACAAAAGGCGTTATTCTACTTAATAGGATATTCGATAAGATTTTGTATGCCGTGTTAAGTAGGGAAATTCATCTATAGTTGGAGCACTTGGTTTTGTTTCCCTTTTTATGGATAGGGATTATTATGCTTTCGTGCCATTTTTCTGGCATTTTCTCTTCTTTCTATATAAGCGTGATTAGTGTGTGTAATTGTCTATGTAAAACCTCCCCTCCGTACTTGAGAAATTCGGCCGGTATATTGTCGGAGCCTGGGGATTTTGCGTTCTTTAATTTGTTAATTGCTTGTACTGTTTCTTCTATTGTTGGGTCCTCTACCGGTGGGAACACCCCAATATATATCCTCTCTATGTTCTTCCTCTTGATGTATGTTTAGTAGACTTTGGAAATATTCTTGCCATGTTTGGAGTATCTCCTTTCCTCGAATCATATTCGGTCAAAACTAAATAGAGTATATTATGCCATCCTGAAACTTAAGCAAACGGTGCCACTTGAAACTCTCCTAACTTTATAATTTGCATTAACGGTCAATGTATCGTGAGTCTTTATTTCACAAAAGCGGATAATTCAATTAATCTGCAATATAAAAAGGAAAAGATTCTTACGTAGAACTCCTACATCACTCAAATAAGCATTTTACCGGGACACTGAATCATCCAGGCAGAGACCCGGATTTTCGGGCAATATAGACCCATAGATATAAAATGTATATGTTCTCTGCATGAAATTTTGTGTCATAAATTTTTTGTAAACAATTAGAGGTCAAAAAATGCATTTTTTTGCACTTTTTTGCTTACTAGCAAAAATTTTTGGACAAAATGGAATAGCCATCTTGTAGAGAATTGAAAAACCTACAAATTGGTTTTTTACTAATCTCGATATTTTTATTTGTTGCTGAGAAAAATGCAAAATATGATCAAAATTGTTATAATATTCAATTTACAATAACTATTGCTAAATGCAATCTACGACTTTATTGTTATGTAAAAAGTTGGGTCTTTTAGTGCTTAATATGTGGTAAAAATTTCAGATCGATTTATCAAATAGTGTGTGCAAAATTTAATTTGTTTATCACAGGCGAGCAAATTTTACAATAACATTCTAGCTCCATCGATGAAAGTACATCGATTCTGAGCACATCTCATGAAAGAGAACTCTTCTTCTATGAGAAATATTACATGAAATTGAGAAAAATTAATTTTAAATTTGTTTAAACTTCATTAGAAAACTACTATCATTTTTACCTTGTAAACAAATTAAAAACCTTTTTTCTTTTTGCCGATAAAAACATTCTATTCTCATATTTGGGAAGCTGTTATTTTTGAAATAATTTACTTTCAAAACCTATTACTATATTTTCTTTATTACTGTCGTTAGAGATCTTGATGGTAACATTTAACCTCCAAAGCCGTACAATGTCCGTCTTTGACGTTTTAAGGTATAAACGACGTCCATTGTGGTTACAGTTTTTCTTTTAGCTGCTTCGGTGCTTGTTACAGCATCTCTGATAACATTTTCTAAGAATACTTTTAAAACGCCACGGGTTTCTTCGTAAATCAAACCAGAAATACGTTTGACACCACCTCGTCTGACCAATCTTCTAATGGCAGGTTTGGTAATACCTTGGATATTATTACGGAGAATTTTACGACGACGTTTTGCGCCACCTTTTCCTAATCCTTTTCCACCTTTACCTCTTCCAGGCATTTTGATACGAAGTTAAACAAAGTGATATTAGTTTACCACGTCGAGATGTAGAGACAACTGCATTTAGCAATAATTATTGGTAATCAGCGATAAATAGACTCAAAAATAACAAAACCCCCGGGCCAGACCAGATACACGGAGAAGTTCTCAAATTAATTGACTCAGAACAAATAAAACTACTGACCACCGTCTTTAACAAAATTTACATGAACGGTCAAATACCAAGAGACTGGCTACTGTCGACATTCATCCCGATTCCCAAAAAAAAACGAACGCAACTAAGTGCTCCGATCATAGAATAATCAGCTTGATGAGCCACGCTTTAAAAGCTTTTCTTAACATCATTCAAGCACGAATATATAGAAAACTCGATGAAAACGTAAGTGACACGCAGTTTGGCTTCAGACGGGGACTTGGCACTAGAGAGGCCTTGTTTTCCATGCAGGTTCTGATTCAAAGATCACGTGACATCAATGCCGACGTCTTTGCATGCTTCATAGATTTTGAAAAGGCATTTGACAAAGTGCAGCACAGTAAACTGATTTCAATCCTACAAGAGACAGGAATCGACGACAGAGACAGAGAGATAATATCAAAGCTATATTCACAACAAAAGGCTATTGTACGAGTTGAGAATGAGACAACAGAAGAATTTAATATAAAGAGAGGAGTACGCCAGGGCTGTATACTGTCGCCACTTCTATTCAACGTATACTCAGAACATCTCTTTAAAGAAGCACTGGGCAACATAGAAGATGGAATTATTGTAAATGGAGAAGTAATAAACAACCTAAGATACGCGGATGATACCGTTCTTATAGCCGATACTGCAGAGGGACTTCAAAGAATGATCGACCGAATAGTGACAGCTTGCAACAGATATGGTATGAAGATAAACTGCAAGAAGACGCAAACGATTATTGTCAGTAAAAACGACGTCTGCAATATACAGTTTACTGCCAACAACGTAACTCTCACAATGGCCGAGACGATCACATATCTAGGCTGCACGTTGAATAAGGACTGGGACTACTCTCGAGAAATAAGAAGCCGAATCGAGAAAGCAAGAGGTACTTTTAATAAGCTGCGCAACATACTCTGCAACCTATCCCTCAACATACATACGCGGATCAGGATTTTGAATTGCTATGTACTCTCAACTCTCTTATATGAAGCAGAAGCCTGGACCCTTACCGATGCTTCATGTAAACGTATAGATGCGTTTGAGATGTGGTGCTACCGCCGCATGCTTAGGGTTCCTTGGATTCACCACGTATCAAACGAGAACATTTTACAACGTATCGGTGGAGAACTGGAATACCTTACAAATGTCAAACGCAGAAAATTGGAGTACTTTGGACATATCATGCGGAATGAGAAATATCGCCTGCTCCAACTTATCCTGCAGGGGAAGATGGAAGGCCAGAGATCAGCTGGATGAAGACGAATATCATGGCTGCGCAACCTACGAACATGGACTGGAATGACATCAACAGGTCTGTTCAGAGCAGCAGTGAATAAAGTAATATGGACCAATGTGATACTCAACATCCAAAGAGGATAGGCACTTTAAGAAGAAGATTGGTAATTGAATATTATAACAATTTTGACCTTGTTTTGCATTTTTCTCAACAGCAAATAAAAATATCGAGATCGGTAAAAAACCAATTTATAGGTAACTTTATTCAAAATTCGGAAATGCATATATATATCAGGGAGTAAATTCACGATTCTAAAACACACAACAGAGTTATATGAGAAGTTGTCCTATTAAGCATATGTTAGGGTTTACAATAGATTATCAAATGACATTAAGCAGGAATTAAATAGTCGATAATCATCTTCAAAGAAAAATTGAAAACATTTTTGTTCAAGCATGCTTTCTACACGTTAGAGGATTTTGTGAAATTTAAACTATAAGTTACATTGAACGACATCTAGTTATAACTGTATTTTTTTTTATCGATGTTTAGGAAATCTGTCTGACATACACTCCAGCATTGATGTCGGTGCACTGGAGTAGTGTTGGTTTCCGGACGGTGCCGCCAACTAAAACCCTTTCCTCGTTTGGACCTGGTAAGTGTCCTCCTCGGAACTGCTGCGTGCATTACTTCAAGGAGGTGGTTAGGTAAGTTGTTAATATCAGCCCTCTATTCTTCTGATATCTGTCTTTTTTGTTGCCAAAATCGACTTGGCGAGCTTTGATACGGCCTTCCAGTTGTTCACATTTTGCAGCATTTTTCCCACTAAGTTTTCTGGTGTGAGCTGACCCATATTGCTTCCGCCGTTCTTCTCTCCTCTGCCCATCTAGTGCACTCAAAGAACGTGTGCTCCACAGTGTCCACCTTACCGCAATATATACATTTGTCGGTCTCCGCCACCTTGAACCGCTCTCTGTAGGCCTGGAAACATCCATGACCAGAGATCAATTGGGTAAGATGGTAGATGACTTCTCCGTGTCTTGATCCATGATTCGATTTGTGGAATGAGTATGTAAGTCCATAGACCTTTATTCGTATTTACCTCCCATTCCTCCTGCCATTTACTAAGTGAGTTTTTGTTAATCCCCTCTCTTAGGCTACACCTCTCTTCCACCATTAGGTGTATTGGTGGGGTTCTGGAGATTACCGACAAAGCCTTCGTCGAGACTGTTCTGTAGGAGCTCACGAAGCGTATTGCAGCTTTCCTTAGCACGCTCTACAGCATATTCCGGTAAGTCTTTTTCTTCATAGCTCATCCCCATATTACGACTCCATACAGGATGATTGACTGGGCTACTGCGGATAATGTTCTCCTAATAACTGTAGTAATTGCAATGATTTTTGTTTTTTGTCATTTCCATTTTATTGTCCAATACCTTAATTTTAATTCTTGTAAATCTAAATGCTATGAATGACATGTGAATGATTTATATATATTGGGAATTAAACTGAAATTTAAATATTTGTTTTTACGTAACTCCAATACATATTTTAAAGGGTGAAAAAAAAAATTAAATTTTTCGATATGTAAAAGCAATAATATTCCAAATATACTTAAACCGCATCCTTTTGATAAACCTTTTGTTTAACAATAATCTTTTCGATAAAATTAAACATTGGAATTAATCAGAAACAAAACAGGGTTACGCATAATATCATGCACCTATATATATCGGTCAGTACTTGATTTCTAAAACTCCCACAGATGCCATGGTGAATCGTGGACCTGAGTAATATACACGGTCCACTTTTACTGTTTTGTGTTGGTCATGGCTTGATAGTAACTTGTACGGCAGGCGTACACTCGTCGTACGGCCGTCCGGTCGTACCGGAGTATCTCGGCGTCGCCTTAGGGCCCTCTACTAGTACGGTCAAGGACGATAAAGGTGTAGGCCTGATTTGTGTACAGAAAAACCGTGAAGAAAATTTACGTCTTTCAGTTCTCGCCAAAATGTTATTTGGCATCTTCTGTGCATGTTCATCTGATATATATATATATATATATATATATATATATATATATATATATATATATATATCCATACATAAAACTGCTTTATTTATAGATGAGAAGGTTTTACAAGGGACCCTTGTTTTGCAAGTATATCCGCATTTCCATTGCCCAGGATTCTCTTGTTCCTGGCCCCCATGCAAAAATAACCTTGTTATGTTTTGCCAGAGCGATAATTTTATGAAGACAATCCCAGACCTATTTTGCTGTTCTCATCTCACTTTCACTGACTCTAGGAGAAAATGAAAACTGTCCTCCCCCCTCGCTAGATTCTATCGAAGATAGGTGTAAACAGCGCGTATTTCTGTCTGGAATACCGTGCCTCCGTTATGATGAGTCCGGGTACAGCTCCGTGGATTCCCGTTCCATCAATTTTGGCCTGTCTGTAAACCAGACGAGGTTTCCTGGCTGGTGATCGATTAGATCCTGCCTTCCAGTCAGTTTGAATGATGTAAAGCCTGTCAAAGTAATAAGTTCTTGGCATGGTGTCTCTGCTCATCTTCAATAATCAGTTCGTCAACATATCTCTCATGCTGTTGTGCCCAAGGATAGGTCCATTCCATCAGACCTCATTTTTTTCTAGCATCTTTGCTCCTATCCTCGCCTAAACGTTGATTATTATATCAGAGGGTGGGGAAGGGGTAAGATTTCTATTGCTGCTATTGGAGTGCTTTTCATGACTCCAGAGTTTGGAGAGTTCCTTAGTGGACCGTGAGTAATTTTTGTCTACCATATAACCAAGACATGATTTATCATGGGTCTTACCACTGCAGTGTACAACCAGTGCACAATGTGTGGTTTTAATTCCCACGTCTTGCCCAGGGCCCTTTTTGCTGTAATGATGCTCATTTTACTGCAAATGTGAGTTTCAAGTTAACCTTCCATCCAGGATTATACTTACGTACTTTACCTTTTGGCTAGTCTCGAGTTGTGTGTGTAGATTTAATTCTTCGAGCATTGTTCTTTTAGTGATGGGCATGAGTGTTGTTTTTTCACGATTTATCCTAAGGAGGCCTTAATGCATCACTCCTCCACTATAGTCAGGGTTTCATGCATGAGTTCTAATAATGTTTTATCATGCTTCTCCAAGAAAAGTATGACTAGATCATCAACATACTCTGTAATATCCTAAATCATTGACGTTTACCAGAAGTTCGTCGACCACCATAGTCCACAGGAAGAGGGATATAACTCTTGCCTGTCGTCAGCTTTTAGCTACCGACACGATTTCCCTCAATTGTGATTGTGCTCGTCTAACTTGAGGCATGTTTTGTACCCACCTGCATAAAGTATCTTCAATGCTATGGCTTCTGGGGGACCTTATCATGGAGATGAAGGAAGCATGGTCAAATACTCCTTCAATACCAAAAAGGACTGTTAACGCCATTTCTTTGTTATTCATGGCAGTGGTGGACTAAGGGGGGCAATTCACTTCGGGCCAAAAGGGGTACTGGGGCTTCCAAATCTCAATCTTTTTATCAAATCCTAAACAAAGCCAAAATAACTTCAGTAGGTAAGAGGCAGCATAGAATTGGAGACCCCGTACGTATGCAAAATATAAATGTAGGTCTGACACTGATTCGTGGCAGAGTCTATTCTCCTTAGTAGATGATGTGCAGGTGACACATGATTTTCCTGATTGGTAGGCATTTTGAATGGAGCGTAGTGGCCTCTCTTTGAGAGAGGTTTACCATGTGTTCCTTTCCACTAGTTTCTCTGTCCGATATGAGATCAATTGATCTAAGAGAGTTTGCTTCAGAGTAATCTTTCTCAAGCTTCGGTAAATCCTGCTATTATTAGGATATGGATGATTGAGTTTTTCTCAAAAATGGTTGTTTTTTTCACAATAAATGTCAAAAATCTTTTTTTAAATAATTGTTCAAAGTACTTAAAAAATCTAGTTTCAGCTCTAAAAATTGATGTGTGTCAAAATTTAGATCAAACGAGTTTAGTTACGAGTCCGTTCCTGACTTTCTCCGTAATGACAGAAGATATATATATATATATATATATATATATATATATATATATATATATATATATATATATATATATATATATATATATGAAACACTAGGATTATTTTGACGCCGTCTGTACATTGCCGAGAGTTTTACATATACTTACCGGACACCGGTATATAAGTGTTGAATTGGTAACCTCCTTCTGCTTTTCAAGCCTTCACCAAGGAGGCCTTAGCCGAAACCAAAGTTGTGTTCAAAACAGTGCCCTGTGAGCCTTGGGCACATCGCGGGGGGCGAAGGGCTGAGCAGGGGGGACGCGCTCCGCGGAGTCACTGACACCGCTTATCGTGAGTTCAAGGCGACCTCTTTAGGCTTTGTTACCGCTGGTTGCTCTTCCTAGACCTGTTTGTAGGAAGAATAGACAAGATAGGACAAGAAGAAAAACGAAGAAAGACGTAATAGATGCATGGATAATTTGACAAAAAGACGAGGTAAAGCTTGCTGAGATACGACTTTAAAAACATATATGTATATGTTGCGTGTAAGCTCAGATTTCTATACTTTGTCTTGTTTTTATTGAAATTAGACTTGATGGGTCAAATATTTTTTATGATTTAACCAAAATTAACATAATAGTCCACAGGAAGTAAGAATTATTTCAACATAATTAAACGTCCTCTCGTATTCTTTTAAGCAGTTACATGTTTGTTGCTGTTTCTGTTGTAATTTTTAGAAGGAGGTTTGTACGGGCAACTAATACCGTGTTTTTAGATTTAGAAATTAAATAGAAAATAAACAATGGATTCCTATGTGATTTACAGCCGAACATGTCAACGATTAGTTAATTAACGAAGCTATTTAAGCCCTGACTATCTTGAACTGTCATTTCTTCTTTCGCGTTGCTACTCGTTTAAAGTTCCTCTTGACTCGCTCCCTTTTGTTTGGAAAAAAGAAGCTTATACAGCGCAAACTTCAGGCTTTGTTATAAAATGGCGTGAATTTGTCTGTGACTTTCAGTTTTTCCTGTTAGAATCAGCAAAAGTAGACTGGAAACTTCTATCCCGTTTAATTTACAGCCATCTTGTTAGATATGGATTTGGAATTTTATTTGTAGTGTCCCGATAGCAGTATAGTGTTGTTTGATTTGAGTACTTTTGCCTGCTTGGTTTTTTTTTGGCTGTTTTACCGAGATACAACCCGGAAACAGGGATTTTGTCAGTCTTAAGCATGTTTTTAACCAGGAATCAGTCTAGGCCCAAGGAAATCGGGTAAGGAACATTAAATTACCAATTATTAAAACAATCCCGTATGGATTTTTAAATTTTAAAAGATATCAGCTCAAAATTGATTTTACCGAGTAAACTTAAAGCATATTTTAAAACCAACCCTAGTATACTTTTTTAAGTCTCATTTAGACCCAAAATTGATCACTTTAGAATATTATTAAGATGTATTTTGGGGTTTTAGGGCCGATTGTTGCTTTTTTTTGTGATTTTGTAATTTTCTGGGTTTTCAATATCTCCTACCTTGCAGGGCCTTATTTTCCTTTTATTGTCAGTACGAGTTAATTTTGAGAGTACTTTTGTTAAAACGAACCAGTATAGTGGATTAGATCGTAAGTTTCCCCAACCACGTTTTACACTGTCATTTATTAACCGATTTCTAAAAGACGGAGGTTCTCAATTCGTGGACTATGCATTTTTTTAACCGACTTCTAAAAGAACGAGGTTCTCATTTCGTCGAGAATGTATGTTTTATTTATGTATGTACACCGATTACTCCGGAACGGCGGCACCGATTTGAATGAAATTTTTTACGTTATGTTTAGGAAGTTCTTGCGGTGGTCCCATATTTTTTTGGACAAAATTGGTGCAGTAAATTCCAAGATGGCGCTGACAATATGGCGGCCAAAAAAATTAATTTTGCCCGATTTTCTTCAAAATTGGTACGAGGGAATTTTTGGGGTCGTACACAATGAATCTGAAATTATTTTTAAAAAATTCAATATGGCGGATCTAATATGGCGGACAAAATAATTTAATTTTGTCCGATTTTCTCCAAAATTGGTGTGGATGAGTTTTTGGGGTCGCACATAACCAATCCAAAATATTTTTAAAAAATCAATATGGCGGATCCAATATGGCGGACAAAAAATCAATTTTGTCCAATTTTCTCCAAAATTGGTACAGGGTAGTTTTTGGGGTTGCACATGACGAATCTAAAATTATTTTTAAGAAATTCAATATGGCGGATCCAACATGGCGGACGAAAAAATCAATTTTGTCCGATTTTCTACAAAATTGGTACGGGGGAGTTTTCGGGGTCGCACATAACGAATCCAAAATATTTTTAAAAATCAATAGGGCTGATCCGATATAGCGGACAAAAAAATAAATTTTGTCCAGTTTGCTCCAAAATTGGTAGAGGAGAATTTTCGGGGTCGTACAGAACCAATCTGATATTATTTTAAAAAAATTCAATATGGCCGATCTAATATGGCGGATAAAAAATCAATTTTGTCCAATATTCTTCAAAATTGGTACAGGGGAGTTTTCGGGGCCGCGTATAACGAATCTAAAATTATTTTTAAAAAATTCAATGTGGCGGATCCAATATGGCGGATTAAAAAATTTTTCTAATTAATATTGGGGAGTTTTTGAGATCGCACATTACGAATTTGAAATTATTTTTAAAATATTAAATATGGCGGATCCAAGATGTCGGATTAAAGATTCTACATCTCTCGATTTTGTATAAAATCAGTATGGGGGATTTTTGTTAGTGTTAACTATGAATTTAAAATATTTTTTAAAAAACTCAATCTGATGGATTCAACATGGCGTCCTAAAAATGTTACATTTTTCGATTTTCTCTAAAACTGATATAGAAGGTTCTTGAGAGTGTAAATTATGAATTTAAAAGTACTTTTTCAGGATTCAATATGGCGAATCCAACATGGCGGAGGAAAAAATCGATTTTATCCGATTTTCTCCAAAATTGGTACGGGGTAGTTTTCGGGGTCGCACATAACGAATTCAAAATATTTTTAAAAATCCAATAGGGCTGATCCAATATGGGACTGGATCGTTTTTGAGGACGTAAATAGCAAATATAAAATTATTTTAAGGAAATCTAATATATCAGATGCAATATGATGGTCTAGAAATTTTAAATTTCCGGATTTCATCCAAAATTGGTACTAGGGGGCTTTGAAGGGTTTAGATTTAAATTGGATTGATACATTAAAATTAATTTTTTTGAAATTCAGTATGGCGAATCCAATACGGTGAGTTGAAAATTTTACCTTACTCGCATTTATACAGATTTGGCATTAGGGGGTTTTCGGGGTCGTCTATTACATATATGAATTTAATTTTTTTACAACTATTAAGTTGACAAGATACAATATGAGGAACTGAAAATTTTACATTTTCCGATTTTGTCTAAAACTGATATTGCGTGGTTCTTGCGACGTATACTCAATATGCAGTATAAAATATATCGAACTAAGAAATTTATGTCTCAAGTTCTTTAAATATCGATATTGGAAGATTTTGAGGCCTATATTACCATTCTAAAATTAATTTGAAATTTAAGATAGTGGATTTACTATGACAGACTAAATATTTGTTTGACACAATTCCATTGGTATTTGGAGAACTCTAAGAATCAAAGAATTTTTACTGGTTCATTTTAGGATGATTTACCACTTTGGATAAAATGAGTACTTTTTTGCCACCTTGGAGTCATTGGGAAGTACACTAATCTCGATTAGTACTTAGTTCAAATCATTTATGAATACCATAATGAATTCAAAACAAAAAATCGCAAAATAAAATTTTTATTAAAAAAATTGAATCGACTTCTAAAAGTGCGCTAAAAAGTGAAAAATGACTACAAATCTTTATATGAAATTGAAATTTTTTGAAGTCGGCGCCAAATTATTTCTCAATGAATAAATAACTACTAATATATACAGATTATGGTAAGAAGACAATAACAAATAAAGGGTTTTTAATTTAATTTTATTCGAATCACATTTTGTCAGGTATTATTTGGGCCCCGACTTCAAAAATTTCAATTTCATATAAAGATTAATAGTTATTTTTTACTTTTTAGCGCACTTTTAGAAGTCGGTTCAATTTTTTTTTAATTTTATATTTTAATGTGATTTCCCAAAAGTTGCATATTTTAACTTTTTGGTAAGACTTCTACTAGAAATATTTATCGAATTTGATGAATTTTTTTTCCAGTCATTCTGTAAACATGTAACTACATTTCTCCGAGTAAGTGAAATTTTGTTTAGTGCCACTATTACAGCCTGTAATAGGTCAAAAAAAGGTCGAAATTTGAACTTTTTATGAACAATTGCGTAATTTTAACTAATTTCAATATAAAAAGAATCACCTTCGGAGAAACATAGTCGACGTAATACAAACTAAAGAAGTATTTCATTTTTTTGATTTCAGATAACTCAGATGTCCAAAGCCTTACCAAAAATTGCATATGTCTTAGTCGAGGGGACAAATTCAAAGACGTCACAAGGTCACGAGTGTGGTTATTATTTTTTTCTAAAAATACATTTTAAAAGGTAAAGCTTGTACCAATAAAAGAAAAAGAATCATGTCTCAATTATCTTCAGTAGTTCTTTTATAATTAATTCTTAAAAATAGGCTTGGATTTTACCGTTCAAAGGTGGACGACCCCTTATGGGATATGTCCATGTCCGCCCGTTTTATATTTTTTATTAAATACTGCTGCACTCAGTATATCACCGTTTCTTATAAAAACCAAACTGTATATCTTACAAATACTACGAACCTATGACAACGCCTAATTATAGTTTCAGACATGTTTTTATCGTTGAATTTATTTACCAACAAACCCGTTTATTATTTTCTGTTATTTTTATTTGGTGTTATCTAATCAAAACAGTTCAGTTTGTTTTTAATTAGAGCGTGGTAATTGACATGGAATGAAATAAATAAATTTAATTTATAGCGTTAAAACGGCATAGTATATTCAAAGAATTCATAGAAATTATCGCCTTCTTGGTAACTATAAAATAAAGCAATTAAATTGGAGGTCAATACCTATTACTAGGGATAATTGTTTATGGTAGACATGTATTAAATAATATTAATTTCAATGAATATTTATCTCTTTACAGAAGAAAATAAGTTTTTTTTTTTGAGAACCATACTTAGTTAAATTGTAGAATAATATGATTGTACAGGGTGAGTCAACGATTGGATGAAGTAGGTTTGTGCCTTTTCGGTGAAATTAACAAATAAACTATATTTATTATTTGATACAGTTTATTTTTACGCAGATTTTAAAAATATTTAGGACTCTACAGGGTGAGCCAAAAAACTAGGACAGCATAAAGTTGTATTTTTTTAAATAGAACATCCTATATACGAATCATATTTTCGATTTAGCTTATAATTTTAAATCTTTTTTATTAAGAGTTTACTAGAACAAAACTTTATAGTTTCTGAGATAATTAAGTTTAAAGAAAAAAAGTCACATTTTTAAGCATCAATTCAATCCTAAATAACATTTTCAATTTTGTGACAAATATATTCAAATTTGGAATTTAGCAAGGCCAAGGACAAGTTAACATAATTTTTACCTAATATTTGCAATAAAAGCTACAGGGTGTTGAACACATCGGCTCAAATTTGAACAAGTTTAAATGAATAAATATCTTTTTTTTTAAATGGTACACCCTGTATATTTTCATGTTATTTAATAGAGTAATAAAAACCCTAAAAGTTTTGTTCAATATATCCTATACCTATTTATAATAGTTTTTGAGATATTTCAGTTTTTATAATTTTCCATACTTTTTTACAGAAATAGTCTTCATTATCATAGTAGCCATGGCAAAAACAATGTAAAAGAACATTTTTCTGTGTGTCAAATTTATAACCGCAATCGCTTCTTTTGGTTTTTATGTAGTGTAGTTTGTTTTTTTTTGCATTCATCTTATATTGTAAAATGAATTTTCCAAAGAATGAGTTAATAGATATGATTTATACAATAGGACAGGCTCAAAAAAATTGCCTTCTTGCTCAAAGAATTTACAAAATGAAGTATCCTGATCGACGCCAGCCTAATACCCATACTTTTCAAAACTTAATGCAAAGATTTGATTCTTCTGGTACTGTTGATTATCCAAAACGTAAAGTGGTCAACAAACCAGTAACTAATGAAGAAAAAGAACTACAAGTATTGTTAAATGTTCAGGAAAATCCTTATATTGGTAGCCGTCAGTTAGCAGCATTATGTGAAACATCACAATCCACCGCTAATCGTACTACCAAGAAATATAGGTATCATCTATATCACATGGAATTACACCAAGAATTGCATGGACAGGATTTTGAAAGTCGTGTAAACTTTTGTCGTACAATAAATGCGGAGATTCAATTAAATCCAAATTTATTATGCAAGGTAATGTTTAGTGATGAAGCTACTTTTGGAAGTAACGGTGCCGTAAATAGACGCAACATGCATTATTATGCCACAGAAAACCCATTTTGGATTAGAGAGGTGCAACATCAAAACCACTGTTCATTAAATGTTTGGTGTGGTATTCATCATAATCGAATTATTGGACCCCACTTTTTTAATGAACCACTAAATGGCCATAGTTACCTGAACTTTCTACAAGAAGAACTACCCCAACTGCTTCAAGGTCTCGATAGGGATGAGCTCGACAGTATGTGGTTCCAGCACGAGGGTGCGCCTCCGCATTACCATCGTGAAGTTCGTGCGTTTTTGGACCAACGATATCCGCAAAAATGGACTGGACGTGGGGGTTTCATTGAGTGGCCCCATTAGATTTCTTCCTATGGGGTTATATTAAAAATAAGGTGTATGTTAATCCACCAACAACAGTGGAAGATATGCGAAACAGGATTAGGGATACCTGTAAAACAATAACGCCACTAATTTTGTCCAGGGTCCGATAAAATCTGCAAAAAAGACTAAATTTGTGCATTGCACAAGAGGGTCGTTTATTCGAACACTTATTAAAAAGAAATAATTAATCTCAGTATTTAATAGGTAATTTTTTTGTTTCAATTTAGTGTAAAAGTAAATATGTATTGGCCTTGTCGTTATTTTTGTGTTAATTTTTTCACATTATGTTTAATTAAACTATTGCCGTTGTAATATAACGAATAATGTATTTCATCATATTTAACCACATTCTGTTTGTTTCTGTAGTTTCTTTTTATTATTTTACATGGCTACTATGATAATGAAGACTATTTCTGTAAAGAAGTATGGAAAATAAGAAAAACTGAAATATCTCAAAAACTATTATAAATAGGTATAGGATATATTGAACAAAACTTCTAGGGTTTTTATTACTCTATTAAATAACATGAAAATATACAGGGTGTACCATTTAAAAAAAAAAGATTTTTATTCATTTAAACTTGTTCAAATTTGAGCCGATTGAGCTTTAATTGCAAATATTAGGTAAAAATTATGTTAACTTGTCCTTGGCCTTGCTAAATTCCAAATTTGAATATATTTGTCACAAAGTTGAAAACGTTATTTAGGATTGAATTGATGCTTGAAAATGTGACTTTTTTTCTTAAAACTTAATTATCTCAGAAACTATAAAGTTTTGTTATAGTAAACCCTTAATAAAAAAGATTTAAAATTATAAGCTAAATCGAAAATACGATTCATATATAGGGTGTTCTATTTAAAAAAATACAACTTTATGCTGTCCTAGTTTTTTGGCTCACCCTGTGGAGTCCTAAATATTTTTAAAATCTGCGTAAAAATAAACTGTATCAAACAATAAATATAGTTTCTTTGTAAATTTCACCGAAAAGGCACAAACCTACTTCATCCAATCGTTGACTCACCCTGTACATTCTAATGAATTAAAAACAGGTAGGTTTAAATATATTGTTAGATCTGTTCAACACAGTATACAAAACGGGGAATATACCCAGAGAATGGTTACTCTCCACCTTTTTCGCTATTTCAAAAAACAAAAATGTAAATGACTGCAGCGAATATAGAACAATATCTTTGATAAGCCATGTACTCAAGGTGTTTTTAAAAGTAATACACGGACGCATTTAAAAAGAACTTGAAAAGGGGATAGATGATAATCAGTTTGGATTCAGAAATGATATAGGCACCAGAGACGCATTGTTTGCACTTAATGTGCTTTCACAGAGGTGTATGGATATGAACACCGATATACAGATTTGTTATGTTGACTTCGAGAAGGCTTTTGATAAAATTAGACATGAAAAACTAGTCAAGATTCTAAGAAAAAAAAAACATAGGTAACAAAAATTTAAGAATAATAACTAACCTATATTGGAATCAATGCGCACAAATAATAGTAGATAACGAAACAAGTCCGGAAATTGAAATAGGAAGAGGAGTGAGACAAGGATGCATTTTGTCACCCCTACTTTTCAATGTGTACAGTGAATCGATTTTCGAAGAAGCACTGTTAACCAAAAGTAAGGGAATAATAATAAACGGAAGAGCTGTAAACAACATAAGATTTGCAGACGACACTGCTATCATAGCTAGCTCCGCTGAAGAACTCCAAGAACTAGAGAACGAAACAAATAACGTTTGCGAGCAACACGGATTAAAAATGAACACCAAAAAGACTAAATATATGGTAATAACTAAAAAACAAAACATGCAAACAAGCATAAAGTTGCGAGGTGTGAGTTTAGAAAAAGTGCAAAAATACAAATACTTGGGCACATGGATAACAGCAAATAATGAACAAACAACAGAAATAAGAACAAGAATAGAAATGGCAAGACGTGCGTTTGTAAAACTGAAGACCATTCTATGCAGGAAAGACATCATTCTAGAACTAAGAATGAGAATTTTAAGATGTTATGTATTTTCAGTGCTGCAGTATGGGTTGGAAGGCTGGACACTAAAACAAGGGCACATAAATAAACTGCAAGCATTTGAAATGTGGTGTTACAGAAGGATGTTGAGAATATCTTGGACGGAGAGAAAAACAAACGTAGAAGTATTGCTAGCGATGGACAAAAACTATGAAATAATTAACAACATAAAAATAAAGAAACTGCAATATCTTGGACATATAATGAGAGGCCAGCGATACGAGTTGCTTAGATTGATCATGCAGGGTAAAATAGAAGGAAGAAGAAATATCGGAAGAAGAAGAATTTCATGGTTGATAAATTTGAGAGAGTGGTTTAATTGTAGCTCAGTAGAACTTTTTCGAGTAGCGGCAAATAGAGTGAGAGTGGCAATGATGATATCCAACCTCCGATAGGAGATGGCACCTGAAGAAGAAGAAGGTTTAAATAACTTGTCGCTGTTTGGACAACCGAAGTGACGCAATATCGGACAAATTCAGTGAATTAGTGTTATGGATAGTCAGAGGGTGGGTAAACAAATAAAGACAGCATTTATATTTATTTATTAACAAAATATCAACGCAGTACACTAAAGTAGAACCCCTTCTCGAAGGAAACCACACCTAATTAAATAATAACGGCTTTCATATAAGACAAATTGATAGTTATATTTGGGCCTGCATACACCATTTTTGATTTTAGTAAGCTGCCAAACTATAAAGATTTTCCAAAATGTATTTTCTGAAAAATAAATTGCGGCATTTCGTCGTAGGACTACATTATATATATAAATATATGTATATATATATATATATATATATATATATATATATATATATATATATATATATATATATATATATATATATATATATATATACAGGGTGATTCAAAAATCGATCACGAAACTTAAGGGGGTGATTCTACTTGACAAAATAAGGGTAGAGCTTCATATAATTTTTTTTCAAAATGTCATTCGTTTTCGAGTTACAAGCCGTCCAAGTTCAAGTTTTTATTTTTTGTTTTTTGAATTACTCGCTTACAGGAAAACCGATTTGACTAATATTTGAAAGATAGACTAAGTCTTCTGCGCTTCATCATTTTAGTAACAATTCACATTGATTGTTTGCCGCTAGAGGGCACTTTACCTACATTGAAAATTGTTTTTTTGTCATAATTTTTTAGTGTTGACAGCTATAGTAGTTTTTGGCATAATTTCTGAAAGACTGATGCCAGGCCTTTAAAAAAGGTGCTCTTTATTTACATCGCTAAACCCAACGGTTTAGACGTAAATCACCCTTAAAAATTAAGTGGTATATTTACTTTTCTCATTTCATTACCACCAGCTACCAGGTAAATAGCTATCAAAGTATACTAGAGCTGTCAGTTTAACATAAAATAAATTCGCTTTTTAAACTATTTAATTTATAATCTTAAAATAACTAATAATGGCTAATCAGTAAATATTCATATTATGGATTATTGCGATATACATTTAATTGATAAAAATTAATGAAACAGTACTAAACAAACTAAAAAAGATTCTCAAAATGTCCCCCATTTTCTTCCATACATTTCCTAACACTCTTCAAAAAATGTCGCCTAACTCGATGAAAAATTTCTGGTGTTTCTTTAATAATTTGGCACTTTTCGATTATCCTGAAGCGAAGATCCTCGACGTTGATTACTGGAATATCGTACACCAATTGTTTCAAATGACCCCAAAAGAAAAAATCCATAGGATTAAGGTCTGGTGACCTCGCTGCCCATGCCAATGGTCCACTTCGTCCTATCCATCGCTCAGGATACGTTGCATTCAAATACTGTCGGACACGTATACTAAAGTGGGGCGGAGCTCCGTCTTGGAGGATCCACATGTTGGCCCTTACTTCCAATGGCACATCTTCCAGATACAATGGGAGACGATTTCTAAGTATACGTCACCAGTTAATGGGCCATCAAAGAAATGAGGACCAATAAGGTAATCTCCTATTATCCCTGCCCACACATTTAGTGAAAATCTACGCTGATGTTTCGTTTCTACCACATTGTTTGGGTTCTCGTAAGCATATGTGTGGATGTTGTGTAGATTTGTTATGCCATCACGAGTGAAACCAGCTTCGTCTGTGAATAATATGACGCCAATTAATCGATTATCGTGTTCATACTTAGCTAGGATCTGATTGCACATTTCCAACCGTCTCGGCCGATCATCGTCATAAAGAGCCTGCACCTTTTTTGAATGAAACGGGTAGAGTTGTTCTTCTCTTAGTATCCTCCATGAACTAGCCTGACAGAGCCGCACTTCATTCCCAATTTTTCTAGTACTAATACCTGGATTATCTTCAATAATTTCAAGCACTCTTTCTTCTTGTTGCACGTTTCTAGCAGTTCTAGGTCTTCCCCTATTTCCATTATAACTTTTAAAGGAACCACATTCCGCAAGCCTCCTGTGCACACTGGAAAATGTTTGAGCATGAGGGATATTTCTTTCCGGATAACTCTCCATATAATATCTTCTTGCCAACTCTGCATTACCATTTGCTTTTCCATAACAAAAATGGATATCACAATATTCGATATTTGAATATTGGTGATTAGCCATTATTAGTTATTTTAAGATTATAAATTAAATAGTTTAAAAAGCGAATTTATTTGATGTTAAACTGACAGCTCTAGTATACTTTGATAGCTATTTACCTGGTAGCTGGTGGTAATGAAATGAGAAAAGTAAATTTACCACTTAATTTTTAAGGGTGATTTACGTCTAAACCGTTGGGTTTAGCGATGTAAATAAAGAGCACCTTTTTTAAAGGCCTGGCATCAGTCTTTCAGAAATTATGCCAAAAACTACTGTAGCTGTCAACACTAAAAAATTATGACAAAAAAACAATTTTCAATGTAGGTAAAGTGCCCTCTAGCGGCAAACAATCAATGTGAATTGTTACTAAAATGATGAAGCGCAGAAGACTTAGCCTATCTTTCAAATATTAGTCAAATCGGTTTTCCTGTAAGCGAGTAATTCAAAAAACAAAAAATAAAAACTTGAACTTGGACGGCTTGTAACTCGAAAACGAATGACATTTTGAAAAAAAATTATATGAAGCTCTACCCTTATTTTGTCAAGTAGAATCACCCCTTTAAGTTTCGTGATCGATTTTTGAATCACCCTGTATATATATATATATATATATATATATATATATATATATATATATATATATATATATATATATATATAAATATATATATATATATATATATATATATATATATATATATATATATATATATATATATATATATATATACAGCGCGAAATACAGAATATTGCGGCAAAAATATGTGACTTTCAAAAAGTTTATCTTTCGCGATTTTCTTTTACACCAACTTCCAGTGTTATTAGAATATGTCCTTTTAAATATTAGAACAACTTCTATTACTATTCTGATTCAAATCGGCATTCATACAGAGTTATGAGGAACCAGAACAGGTAGTCAGTTAATGTGTGGGGAGGAATACTGGGTCCATATACTTAATTGGGCCCTACTTTTTGAAGGACCTGAAAATGATTTGATGTTTCGTAATTTTCTTTTACACCAACTTCTAGTGTTATTAGAATATGTCCTTTTAAATATTAGAATATCTATGTGGCTTCAACTGGATGGAGCTCCGCCTCATGATCATCGCGATGTTCGGCATTTTTTAAATGTTTTTCCACCTTTCGAAACTGGTGGATTGGGAGAGATGGATTTTAAAGTTGCCCCCGAGATCTCTGGACTTAACTCCACCAGATTTCTTTTTATAGGGATACATAAAATGAATTGTCTACAATGCACCCCCGACAACACCACAAGATATGAAAATACGCATAAAAGACGCTTTTGAAACTGTAACTCCACAAATGTTGTCCAGATTTAGCAGTGCTATCGAAAAAAGAATATGTGAGTGTTTGGAAGTGGATGGTCGACATTTCGAACATCTACTATCAATATTTTGCTTCTGTTTTGTGCTATCGCTAATATGTTGTTACAATTATTACTGTTAGGGCCTGTTGGATGACTATAAATCGCGTTCCGAGTTTGTGAACATTTATAAACATATTCCTGATTATTATCCTTAAAGCTGTAAATTATCTGTCATTTCCAAATACCATAGGCAACTAGATACATTAGAACATCTATTCAAAAAACACAAAATAGTGCAAAAAACGATTGTTTAGCGTATTCTGTGAAAACGCGAAGACTTAGCTATAGGACATTCTAATACCATTCGATAGTTATGTAAAAGGTACATTTTCTGGTAAGGTAAAAAGTATAGCGTTCTATTTAAATTAATCAAGTTATAGCCACTTAAACTTCTTATTTGATTAGTTTTAATTTTTGGACACCCTATATAATATAGCAGGTTTATTATAATTGGGATATAAAATATGATTTATTGTTACACTTCACTGGAAATTTCGAGTACATAACTGAAATACTTCTTAAGTATTTGAAACATGAAAATTAGGTTAGATTTTATCAAAATACAAAATATTTAAAAACCCTTAAGGTTCAGGTACTATAAACCTTATTAAAATAGGCACTTATTTTGATCGGAGAATCCAATAATAATATACAGGGGATTCCATTTTAAAAAACACAACTTTGATACTTTCAGAGCTTTTGGGACACCCTGTATAATATGAAATATACCCCTATATATCCCAAAGGTAAAACTTTTTAAAAGTCATGTATTTTGGCCGCAATATTCCGTGCTGTATAGGGTGTCCTCATTTCTCAAAAGCATAGAGGAGAGGTCAAAATACCTCTATTTTGTCATAGAAAAAGAAGTTCCTATAGTACCCCTTAACAGAGATACAGAGCTCTAAAGGAGTACCCAGCGATTTACCTTATCGACTCGTTTTGAACGATGAATTTTAACATTTTATAGAGGCCACAAAGACTCATTAAACCATACTACAGGAAACGTTTTAAATCATTAGAGAAATCAGGACTTGCAGCCATACTCGTTGGACGTAATTTTTGACAGATGTCATTTTACAGAACTGAAAACTGATTTTTTTAAATAGCTTAGTCATTCCTCTTTAAAAAAGTTACTCTTAATTTATTTCGTTAAAACTGGAGATTTTCGAGATAAATCAATTTTTATGCGAAACACTCAAAAGTTACGACGCGGTTTTTAGAAGGAGTTAGCAAGGTTGGGAACTGCTGCTCTAGAATATAAAAATTCATGTAGTTACAGTTACTGTTAAAACTTTTATTAATTGCATGTTTCACGAATCTCTGATAACTGATACTCCTGCCAGAAAATTAAAAAAAAAACGAAAAAAAGATGATGCATTTCATCTTTTTTACCATGACTAACTCGCTTGTCACAATAATTTATTATGGAATCATGAAAATGTTTTCTTTCTTCGTGATTATTCAGTCACGTTTCGAAGCATGAAGCAAATCGATAAAGATGATGGGAAAGAGTTGCGTACGCCAAAGAATGACTGTTCGAAATCACGTTATAGATATGAAATTACAGAAACAATAATATTTCAATGAAAATTATTTTATGATTTGTCACGGGCGTAGCTAGGATTTTTTTGCTAGATGAGTCGATCCCAAATCACAGATGGCGATGATTTTTTACGCTCAGGTATAATGTTGTGGACAAAGATGAGTGGATGAGAGTGTATAGGAAAATACAATTTTAATTCATATTTCTTTTATATATTTATAATCTTCGTTTTCCAAAAAAAATATTTTCGCGTAACTTTTTCACTAGATAAGATACCTATTTAAAATTTTCAACTTGAGAGACTGAGACTGAAACCTTTTTTACCACTTTATCTTCCTTGGTTCTGCAAATTGTTATTCTCTCGAGTAGGTAACATTAATAATTTCGAAAAATCTACAGCTCATAGGGTCGAACCAATACTTTTTTGGTTTCCACGCTCCTTGACAAATACGGTGTCAAGCTAACGATTTTCCTGCTGTAGCGGATTTTGTAAAAAAGTTGCACATAAAATAGACAACATTGCCGGCAGAACGTCTCCCTTGTTGTCTGTGAGGCTATCATCTCCTGTCCATGGACAAAATACAAACAACAAAATCTTAAAAATGGAAATTTACGTATCCTTATCTGGCACTTTTGGTATTATGTTCTCCATATTGCAATTTTAGGCGAGTTACTTTTTCTTTGATATTTATCAGCTTAGTTCGATCTCGACATGATGTCAGAGCTGGAGCCGGAATATTCGGTAGGAGCACAGGAGTCAGAGAACAGTACCCTCTCGGACAATGTGCGACAATCTTCACAGCGGAAATTTATGCTATTCTGCAGTGTGTCCATCTCTGTGAGGGAGATATAGACAGGAATAGGGTAATAAATATATGCTCAGACAGTAAGGCTGCGATATTGGCACTGAAATCAGGTGTTGTAACTGCACGACTGGGGTCTGAATGGTATGACAATTAACGGCTACACAGTCAGACTCGTATGAGTCCCGGTTCACTTGGGCTTACGCAGGAATGAGGAAGCAGACTGTCTGGCAAAGTTGGGTTCAGCAACTGAACCATATAGACCCCAACCAATACTACCTGTCCCAACTGCTTTTGGCAAAAGGGAATTAAAATCGTTGCTGAAAAGCAAACTTATTAAATCCTAGAGGAGAGCTCCTGGAATGAGGTGTGCTAAGGAACATATAACTGGGCTTAATGCACGGCGTACTAAGGAGCTTCTCTCCTTGGGAAGGAAAGAGCTGCGAATTGTGGTGGGATTGTTGATAGGACATTGTCACTTCAGGGGTCATCTTCATAGAATCGGTGTCGAAGACGGCCCGACGTGGAGATGGTGTTTGGAGGAGGATGAAACTGTTGATCATGTCCTCAGATTGTGCCTAGCACTCAACGCACTGAAACAGAGATATTTCGGAGATACAATTTTATTACCGGAAGCAGTTAGATAAGTTCAACTAACGAGGCTGCTTGGATTCGCAAAGGCGATCGGCGTCGAATGACCTGCAGCTATGGTGGGGTGTAAAGGGCCCAATAAAGGCCTAGGTATCGATGATCTAGTATTACTGCCTTTTTTTCATTCATTCATTCATATCATTTTTTCCCTTAACAACATATCTCTTGTTGTATCTTAGAGCAACTTGTTGCATTTAGAGTTATATTGCCCTCTCTTGTTTTTTATGTTTTTATTTGTGAAAGTCCAGACTTAGGCCCGGTATATTATAGATGGAAGTATACATTGATTGAAGACCTTCGTTTTAAGTATTGTGAGATCTTCTTATTTCCAAGTAAGTATCGTAGTTTACCGAAGGCCATTCAAACCAAGCACACTTATCTTTTGACTTCCCCATCCTGATTCTCCTTGTTGAGCGTTATTTCTTTAACCAAAGTATACATATTCTCTATCTTGATCCAAGATGTTTCTTTCTATTTTTATTTTTTATCATATATGTGGTACTACTTTAGTTTCAGAAATGTTTGTCTGCAGACTGACCTTCTTTGAGCTTTCGTTGTCATTCTCTCTGCGATTCTAATTGTGTGTTCTGTGACACTTTTTTCGACAGCTCAGGTTTTTGAACACGTGTCAGAGTAAATAATTTGAGGTACAATACATCGACTTTGCGAACACCACTGCTAAGTGTTACAGATTCTATTTCTTTGGTGAGTTCTTTCTCATAATCTATTAAGACTGCATAGAGCAAGATTGAGTTAGGCGGCTTTCTTTTTATTAACTATTTTATTGTTGTAGTAGCCGGTCGTCTGCTGTTCTGCGAAAGCCAGCCTACTCATGAGCTATCTACATTTCTATTTTATTGTTTATTATATAGTTCTTGAGATCCTATTTATCGCCCATATGTTGATGACTTCCTTTCCTTTCTCGCATAGCAGTTCCTTTATTATATCTTTGCCTGGTACATCCGCGTCAATATTTAGCATTTTCTCCAAGGTCATATTTAATACACATATTCTTAGTCATATAATGTATCGATTCAGAAGGCGGTTCTTATTGGCGTCTAAATAATTCTTCATAACAACCCAGGGTTATTTTATTTATTTTGACCCCCGCTCTTATTTCATTATTCTTCCTCATCCTTTAGTACTCCAGTTGTGCTTTTTATGAATTTTATCTCAGAACTTTAATTTCTTTCAATTACTTGTTGTATCTGTTCTTCCTGTTAGTCAAATTGTTTTGTTTAATAGTTTTTCTCATCAATTATTAGTGGGAATTATTATTATTATACAAGATATTTTTAAAAGTAAAGTAAAAACTGTACAGCGTAAATTAATCTTAATATTCTAAACAGATATATTTAAATTGATATGTTTTTCTTCTTACTAGAGACAAATATTTATTTAATTTAAGGTTTAGTATAGTATTTTATTTATTATCGTAAAAATCCATTTTATTTTTGGGGATGCTAGATTCTAAGAGAGGTGCTGAGACCCTCTGGCTACGCCTATGGAAATTGTTTTGATATTTTATAATGTCTTTATATACCAGAAATACGTGCACAATATTTTAATTTTAGTTGCCATTTACTATATTTCTTAACAGAGAATAAATTATATTATGAATACTTATAACCGAATTTAAAAAAAAGAAGGAATTATTTTTGCCTAATTTTATTATTATTTTTCTTTGATCTTGAAATTCTTATTTCATTTTGTAAAGCTTTCAATAACTCTATAATATTTTTTTGCGATAACATGTCAAATATTTACAACCGATGGCAAGTTCGATTCCTTTTAGTGAATTCATTCAAAATATTTTGTCTTCTATATAAGTTGCCTCCCTACTTCTATCTATAAGTTGTAGAACAAATTTCATCTGATTTGCTATAGTTTTTGCTTTTCTGGCACAGTCGTAAGCATTCGAAGATTTTCAGTAAAAACAATTGTTTTTATGTCTCATCGCAGAACCTATTTTACAATATGCCTATTTGGCAATACCAGCGGTATATTTTGCAGCGTACAGCTGTTTCCGTCATTACTTTTACTCATTTTTTGTCACAGTCCATACCATTAAAATTTTAGCTCATTTTTGAGGCACAATTAGCCCACCAACCCGTAGTCATTCTGTGATCATTCAACGGGGTCTCTTTTGTCTAGAAACGCCCCCCCCCCCCCAGGCAACAAAACCTTTTAAAAACTTTTGCACACAAAATGGTGACTTCCTATGGACATCCCTATGACGTTATATATATATATATATATATATATATATATATATATATATATATATATATATATATATATATATGCCTGCTTGATCAATAATAATAATATTTTTCTGAGACATTGGATGATTTGGGTGGAAATTCAACTATGTGGGTTTAGTATACTACTTAGTGAAGATTTTATTTTTTGTTCAGATAAGAGTCATATCTAAAAAGTTTTTCTATTTCCGACGTGAACTGCAACATGTTGTGAAACCTGTTGAATGCTTGGAGGGCACTCATCCACATATCTTTTAAAGAATGTTATATTAAATTTAAGATCTTTGATAGCCCTTTCTTCTGAATATTCCATAGCTAACTGGGCAATGGTGGAGGAGATTGGTGAGCCCATAGCACAGCCATTTATTTATTGGTAAAATGTATTATTACATTGAAAGTAATTTGTGTTTAAGGCTTCGAAATAAGACACATTTCAACAGTTCTAGAACGGAATGGCTTCTCACAGTCAGATATAAAGAAAGCTATAAAAAGACAAGGGAAGACCACAACAAAAACCAAAGACCAAGATCAAACAAGGAACAAAGCCATAATTCCATACATAAAAGAATAACGGACAGAATCAAAAGAATCTTAAGAAAACAAAACATACAACCCAGCCACAAAAAACAATAGCCAACATCCTGGGAAATCACAAAGATAAGACCAACCTTGAAAATCATAGCGTTTATAGCATTCCAAGTGCAGACTGTCATCAAAGATACATAGGATAAACAAACAGGTGCACATCAGCAAGAATTCAAGAACTTAAAAATAGTCTCCAAAATAAACAGACAACCTCAGCACTATTTTAACATCACCAAAAAGCCGGACATACCATCAATTTTGAAAAAGTAAAAGAAATAGCAACAGTACAAAACTACAAGGTACGCGTAATAAGAGAGGGCCTCGAAAAAGCGGGACAGCTAAATAAACGAGACGATGCTCTATATATTCCAACCATATGGAAAACATTAATAAAAAATCAAGATATAAAACAACAAAAATCAAACAATACACGAGAGAATAACATACAAGAACCCAATAAATCTCGTTTGGCAGAGGGGAGGAGCCTACGAAGCCGCTCGTCCAATCAGGCAGCGAGCCAGTTGAACAAAACGACGACGTCAACACTGTATCACCAATTTTGATTTTAAAAATATTACTTTCTACAATTTGTTGGCTGTGCGAACCAAAAAGAAGAAGTTTCGACTTATTCAGACACAGTCCATGACCCCTGGATATCTCCAAAATGATCTGTAAATCATCATTAATCTGCTGTGCAGCCTGTGCCATACCGACTAAATTAAACGAGCAGTAAACTTGCAAGTCATCAGCGTATTGGTAAGAATGACAAGTTTTTATAAATTTACAGAAATCAGCTGTATACAGCGAAAATAACACCGGCCTAAGAATGCTGCCCTGTGGCATGCCCCTATTGAAAGTCACAAATTCAGACCTTTCATTGCCAATGCACACTCTTTGCTTTCTATCTCCCAGATAACTGCTAAATCACTCAATTGTACTCCTCCCCAAGCCAAAGTATCCCAGTTTTACAAAAAACATCGTATGATCCAAAGTGTCGAAGGCCCTACTAAAATCCAGGGATATAAGAGATGTCGTCTAACTGCTATATATATATATATATATATATATATATATATATATATATATACAGAGAGAGAGAGAGAGAGAGAGAGAGAGAACGTTCGGTGACGTTGTCCGATTTCCATACTCCATCTTTTCGTATCTTTCCACTGCCCATCTTGAAGGTTACGGCCACTCATAGCTTTCCTTCCGTCCAAGTCTTCCTCTCTTCTACGGTACTCTGTATTCCAAATCATAATTTGTTTGGGCAGTCGTGAGTTAGCCATTCGTTGTATATGTTATTTTTACTAGATCTTCGATCTCCTTTATCCACCAAGACTTGTTGCTTGTTTTTCTTTCTTTGTGTCATAATGCTTCCCTTGCTGCTCTGTGTATATTTTCAATAATATTTTAGTATACTTCTGAGAATGATTATTTAGACTGATCCATTTTTAGGAATAATGACCTTAAAATTATGGACTTCTTAGAGGTCTTAAAATTAAATTTTGATATAATTCACACGCTGTTATGCATGAGTAACATCGTATGAGACCTTCGACTCATGCTGTAGTACGTATATTTTACGTTAACGCTAAATTAAGTTCCATTATTAAGTTTTTTCACACAGAAATGGGTGCGAAATGCTCGTTGTCATAAACAAAATCACCATTTACAAACAACAGGTTTGTTCACCTGGTCACTAGCAGTATAAAGAACAGTTAGCCACATAATTTTATGCCGGAAGAATGTCAACAGTTAGCGAACGTGTGCTATATGCGATATTTATTTAAATGACACACACAATATTGTAAATATTTTGTACTATTTTTTTTCCTATTTGTAATATGCTGGTTAAGGATAAAGTATGTACTAACCTCATTGAGATAGAAATAAAAGGAGACGCCCTGAATATTTAATAACAGGTGGAGCTTAGAGTGGTAACAGAGTAGGACTAGAATATTACTGCTTATCGAGAATTCCAAAATTTACTAATTTGAAAACGATGCGAATTGAGTTATTTACTCATGGATTTATAAAAAGATATTAATTAATATGCTAATGGTTTATAATGATGCCAATTTCGTCTTTGTTTATTCATACACCTATGTCTTGGTCTTTGTTTATACATACACCCTTTACAATTAGGTTTGATAACACCTCATTAATGGTAATTAAATTAAAACTACAAAAATCTATCTCATTTTTTAAAACTTTTTTACACTTTAAATCATTTGATAATAAAATTTTTTGATGGATTTTGCAGGCCATTTTTATTGTTGTGAAAATAAAAAAATCTTTTGTATTACTAACTAGAGACTATATACAACTCTTCATATATATTTTGTATTTCAAATAATAACACTAGTTTACAGTACATCTGCTGCCGAAGAAATTTTAGCTGTTGTTGACTATATATGATATGCTAATTTCAAATATATGAGTAGAAATTTTATCAGCTCTAGTTTCTGAGTTTCAGCTATGTAGGTATAAAAAAGAAAAAAAAACATGTATATTTACTAAGAAAAAATTTATTAAAAATCAAATTAATTATTGAGTTCTAAAAAACTTCGTTTTAAAGCTCTTCTCTGATGTGTAGACTTAGAAAAATGACGTGTCAGAGACTAACAATAGTCAAACATCATATTCGTATCCCAGAAACCCTGATAGCGCTCTTCCATGACGCGTAAGTCCTGATGCATACGCTCTCCCTGCTCTTCGCTCATATCTCTTAAATTTTCCGGAAACGTGTCTAAGTGACTATGGAGGAAGTGGAGTTTTATGCTCATATTGCACCCCAAATTTTTTAATTGTAACAGAAGATCTTCTACAAGTTCAATATAATTTTCTGATTTTTTATTTCCGAGAAAATTCTGCATCACAAAGACGAAAGCTGTCCAAGCGCTTAGTTCTAACTCAGTCATAGAATTTCTAAATTAAGTAGCTTTCGTAAGTTATCTAATTTGGGGGCCATCAAAAATGCCGGTCTTAATCTTTTCCATAGTGAGTTGAGGAAATTTTTGGTAAATGTAAGAAAAGCAGTCCCCGTCTTTATCTAATGATTTAACAAACTGTTTCATGATGCCCAGTTTTATATGTAATGGCGGAAGGATAATTTTGTCACGAGCTACTAGTGAATTCTGGACTATATTTTGCTTTCCAGGCTTCATATTTTTTCTCAAGGGCCAGTTTCTTCTTACCCAATGCTCTTGATTAGCTCTACTGTCCCAAAGACATATAAAACAGGGAAACTTAGTGTAACCACTTTGTTGACCCAGAAGAATGTTCACCATTTTTAAATCAACACAAATTTGTCACATATGGTCATTATACTGTATTTTATTTAAGACTAGTGAGATGTTACAATATTCTTCCTTTAACTTTATACTGTGTGCAATAGGTACCCTAGCGTATTTATTTCCATTATGTAATAGAATACATTTTAGGCTACGTTTTGAGCTGTCAATGAATAAACGCCCGTAGTTGAGTTCGTATTGTTTCAAGCCCATTTTTATCAACAAGTTTTTAATGTCTGAACAAAAGGCAATACCGTTTTTTTCGGAAAAATAACGCCGTAATTCTTTATCTCTTTCACGATAAAAAGTTATTTTAGTATTTGAGGAAATTAAATTTTTTTCTTTCAGTCTTGATGCCAACAATTCTGAAGCTTGTTTAGAAAGATTTAAATCTCTTACAAGATCATCTAACTCATTTTGGGAAAAGTATTTTGGCTCATTTGATATACCTTCAAAATCAGCATCATTTTGTGATGAGATTGGTTCATCTTTGTCTTGTTCTAAGGGTTCAGATATATTTTTAGGCACTGAAAAGTCAGGTGAATGATGCACTGGACGCTGAACACAACTAATACTTGGGTACTGCCATTTAGCTCGATTTTTAGTGTTTAGACCGTTTACGTCCACGCTACAAAAGTAACAGTCTTCGAGATGATTTTGTGGTTCTCGCCAAATAGTCGGTGTTCCAAATTTAAAAGCACTTCTTGTACCACTTTTCCATAATCATGAATATTCCACACACGATTTATAAACACAATTAGGAGCCCAAGATTTTTCATTTTTATCTAAGAGCATCCCAAAATACTCAAAATAGGTATTTTTCACCAACTCTGATATAACTTTTCTACAATTGTTAAACACATATTCTCCGCATATACAGCAAAAATAACTTGGATTGCTTAAACAACGTCTCCTTGAATTACTCATGACGCATAAACTGCAGATAATAATCTTAACAGAGTAAAATACGCACGTTATTGATAAATAAATACGCATAAATGATAAAAATCAAAAAAAAAAAGTAACTCGAGCTGCACAAAAATTTTTGAGGTTAGATTTGACAAAAGCAGGTCATAAGTGAATATTATTAAACATCAAATTCACGGCAACAGACAAAAAATTAAATTTTGTAAACTAGTGTAATCAATTTAACCTGAAATATATATATATATATATATATATATATATATATATATATATATATATATATAGTAATAGGACTTATCAGAGGGCCGTACTTAATCACAAGTCCCTGCTATAGATGTACTGGCACAAGGACATTTGATGCTGGTTTTGTCACAATATCTGATAAAACTTCTATTTTGGGAGGTGTTGGTGTTTATCTTGTAAAAAGTAAAAAAAAATATTTGTCTGTTATATTAAATAAAAATAAACAATTTATAATATGAAATATTTAAAACTAAATAAATATTTTGTGCTAGGAACTGCATTTTCTCCCAAGCACACATAATATTTAGAGATTCTATCAAAACAATTTTCAACAATATGTTTAAGAAGAAATCATACTACATTTTGTGGGATGTCAATCTTTACACTTTACAAATTCTACCTAAGCTTCAGGACTTGCAAGGTCTTCGAGAAATGTATAATTAATAAAGATAAATTGTTATTTATTGCAAAAATTAATTAATTTTGAAACAAAAAGGAAATACTCGAAAAGCTATCAAATATTTTTAGTGCGGACCTGTTTTTTGTTTATACTGACTTAAAAAATATGCGTCCTGTTGATTTCTTTTTATCTGCAACAATTGCGTCAGCACAACTTAACCGCATTTGAATTTTTTTCAAATAATAATGCAATTCTAACAAAATAATACCATTAAAACACAAAAAAACTCAAGCTAAGATTCACAATGAAAATATTATACAAATCACAGAAAAGCTGGAACAATATAGAGGACCTGAAACCATCTTAGTCACGTGATGTCCTCTCCCTTTCTTTCTACCTCAATGACTAACCAACAACAAAAAAAGATTGACGATAATGTTTTTTAACTTTCACTGGTCTCACTTCATCACACCTTCTATTTTAGTTTATTCGCGAGTACTTGATTTGACAACTTAATACAGTTACAGTTTTTGTTTTACCAGTAACTGTTATATACATCTTTCAAAAAGTATCTTTACAATAAAAAGTTAAAATATCTCTCTAGTCGTGGATTTGAGTACCAAATTTAATTTTAATTCGTTTATTGATTTATGTTTTATGAAGTATTTCACAATAAAAAATGAGCTTTGTAAATTTGAAGCATTGCATTAGCGTTTAAAATAAACAATGTATAACAGCGGTTCTTTGTATTAAAAACATCAAAACATATGATTACTTCTACTGTCTACTCTATATATTTTATGCATGCCAAAAAGCTTAATTGAAATGTCTTTAAATAAATTACTACTTATCGCCGAATCGATCTCTTATTTTGGACTTACCGATCCAAATATTCAATCAAAATGTTTTGTAACATGTAAAAATACTGTTGCCAATCAATTAATTGTTTTTCGCAGATCAACAAATTGATCGGCGTGACTTTTAGTTTGTTTACGGCCTGTCGATTGATCAGAAACACTCAATAAATTATTTTCGTCTGCCTAAAGATATACAGCATGTAAAAAAACGTTTTGTAAGATTGAATCTTTTTCATTATTGAAAACAAAATAAAAAACAGCAGCAAACTAACTTTTATGAATTTAAGTGTGAACCAGAATATATATATATATATATATATATATATATATATATATATATATATATATATATATATATATATATATATATATATATAAAGTCAAATGCGAACAGTAAATGCTTACTTCCTTCCATCATATCCTTTCTGTGTTAGAGGTTGCACAGTTAGAATAAATTGTTATAGAACGCAATTTATCCTTTTCCACCATCATCGAGATGATGGTCTACCTGTACCACCATAGCGAGAAGGAAGTCAAAACTTACCCTCCCCGCCACAGTCATACGGCAGAGGTACATGTTTCGTCTCTATTAGACTCATCAGGGTACCGACATGCACCTGACTGTGCAAAGGACAGATCGGAAGGAAGCATGTAAA
This sequence comes from Diaprepes abbreviatus, assembly GCA_034092305.1. Lineage (NCBI taxonomy): Eukaryota > Metazoa > Arthropoda > Insecta > Coleoptera > Curculionidae > Diaprepes > Diaprepes abbreviatus. The sequence goes on along the minus strand of JASJET010000017.1, from coordinate 168,808 downwards.
CACTGAACGCGGCTTCGCCGACCTCCCGCCGGATGGCGTATATATGTGGCATGATGTAGATATATCCACTGCTATTGCATCTCACACGGAGGAATCCGTGAAAGCCGCATAAACATATATATATATATATATATATATATATATATATATATATATATATATATATATATATATATATATATTGTGACAATTTGGCTATTATTACGCCCATACAAAGTACTTGCCCGACAATAATAAAATTTAGAAAACTTTATTATTATTTATATGTTCAATTTTCAAAATATTGCCAAAATTTAATTAAAAATTAGTATTTATTGCATATATATATATATATATATATATATATATATATATATATATATATATATATATATATATATATATGAGTATATTTTTGTTGTTGTTGAGCGCCAGGTAAAAAATAATTATAATAAAATTATACTTATTCTTTACCAATTTGAAATATTTTCAAATATTCAAATTTTCTATATATAAATGTGTTCCTACCTGTAAATTGACTCCTTCTCAGGTGAGTTCAGATGTTATTAAAATATCAGAAAAACAATCAAAAAAAACAGAGAGTAAAACTTAAAATATAAAAATTTTATTTATAAATAAATATGGCACAATATTATAGTTTATTTCCAGATGGAATTTAATGGTCAATACTTATTCCCTTCATGCAAAACTATTGCTAATCAATATTACTTTTTAGTCAATTTGATCTACCATACATTAACTTTTAACTACCTGGATTACAAAACGGCAACGTTTAATTTCGTAATTGTCTACTAGATGGCTATAGTGTTATTTTAAAAGGAAAGCGTCGTTTATTTTTAGAGAAATAATTACTAATTTAAACAAATTATCGTGTGCTGTGTTGAGATACAAGATGTTAATATTGTTCCAAACCCAATATTTATTATGAGAAATATTATTATGTTCTATCAATTTAGTACACAAATTATAATTTATTAATTTTATTATTTTTATTTTTAAAACTGTGCTGTGATGCAAGATGTTTATATTGTTTCAAACCTAATATTTATTACGAATAATATTATTATATTCTATCAGGTTAGTATATAAAACTATAATTTATCAATTTTATTATTTTTATTTTAAAAAAAGTTAGGTTAATTTTTGATACTAGTTTCAACGTCTAAAAATTAAAGCTTTTTAGTGCCTTATCTTACATATATAAATACCTTGTTATGCTTTCTTTTATTTCGTCCCAATATATTACCAAACACAATTCCAGCTACTTTATTTATTTTCTCTTTTCAAAAATCCATCAAACCTCTAAAAAAATAAATTAGTTGTCATTTCCTATGAAGTAAGGAATTGACAAAAATATTTTCCAAAATCTTTTTCGGCCAAGTTTTTCTTAGTTCGATTCGAATAATTTTCTTCTATATTCTTCTAATCAAAATAATCTCAAAATAAATTTGTTGTTGTTTGAGAGTTGCACAGTTATTTAATAAACAAAAAACTTATAAACTTTCACTGATTGCTTTAAAAATCAATAACTTTTTTATACTTGACAACAAAAATCACACATAACCTCTTTTAAAACTAAATATTTAACTTTTGTTTATTTGTGACGTAGAAGAACTTTTGTTTTTTTTTTAAACCATGGAAAATTGAGGTTGTGTTAATTTTCGGGAGCTCGAGAAACGCAGTGCTTCCAGCACACTGATTATTTCAACTCTGTCGAAAATTCCTACGCCTTGGCTTTTTATAGTCGGCCAAAACATAAGAAATTTCTGTTTTCTTATTGGTCTGATTTTTGATACTAGGCAACTTGATAAATTTTTATATCTTGAAAAATTGAATTTTATGACGGCCTTTTTATTTTTCCAATTTTTGACTGAAATTTTAATGTTTTTTTTAATATATTGACAAAAATTTGACTTTTGAGCTTATTTAGACTTGCAATAAGTAAAATTTAGAGTTTTCTTGACATTTTGATATATATAAAAGCTACTTTGGCACATTATTTATATATTAAAATTGATAAAAATAAACACTCTGCACTTTAAAATTTATGACAATTTTTATCAAATTTTATTCATAAAGACTTTAAAACGTTTATTAGTGCTTTAATGTTATTACAATTTTATTCAGCAAAATTTTCTTGATATGTTTGTGCCAATATTTCTTAAACTAAGCTGAACTTTACCTTACAAACTAATTAAAACTATTTTAAATTCTATGCTTTTTATATACAAATTATTTAAATTTGTACATAATTTATTTAATAAACCTTAAAACTAAAGCATTTTTCTAATATTGTATACATTAGTATTTATTTTTCACTATTCACGGTAATTTTCTCAGAATTTTGCATTAGATTTTCCACTTCACGCAGTTTTGTGTCTTGAAAGTGATTGCTTTAATGGGACTATCGAAGATGTAGTACACTTCATTATTAGCTTTTTTAAAAGCATCCACACTTTTTTTATTCACTTTAACCTTTATATTTGTTTATACTGGACCTTACTCTAACTAATACAATATCTTTTATATAGTTTTCTTATTAACTTTAATTTTTATGAGAAAAAATATGTAATTTTTTAAAAAAATATAACAATTCTCAATTCTTTTTCTTATTCAAGAATTTTGGATTTTATTGTTTTTTTTTAAGTTTACCCGGCAGAAACTCGGTGGCGCCTATAAAAGAAATAATTCACCCCTACTCTACGGCATAGGGGCTAGCTCAGCACTTGCTAACTGGTGTCGCCTCTAGCCTCCAACCCTGCCCTGCTTGCTCAAGCGTTTCTACCTTTTTGCGCCAACAATTAAATTTCCAATGTAGCATTTGCTTGTCGGTCATCATGTCTCATCGTAAATTTAGTGCGCCCCGTCATGGCTCTATAGGGTTCTACCCTAAAAAGAGGTCCCAGAGACACCTTGGTAAAGTAAAGGCTTTTTCCAAAGATGACCCATCCAAACCTGTTCATTTAACTGCTTTCATTGGTTACAAAGCTGGTATGACCCATGTAGTTCCAGAAGCTGATTGTTCTGGATCAAAAATCAACAAGAAAGAAATTGTAGAGGCAGTTACTATCTTGGAAACCCCTCTGATGGTAGTTGTAGGTGTTGTGGGATACATTGAGACTCCTCATGGTCTTTATGCCTTAGCTACCATCTGGGCTGAGCATTTATCTGAAGACTGCCGCAGACGCTTCTACAAAAATTGGCACAAAAGCAAAAAGAAGGCCTTGACTAAGGCTTCCAAAAAATGGTCTAATGATTTGGGCAAGAAATCCATTGAATGTGATTTTAAGAAAATTATCAAGTACTGCAAAGTTGTTATAGTTTTTGCCCACACTCAGATGAAGCTTTTAAAACAACGCCAAAAGAAGGCTCACGTTATAGAAATCCAGCTGAATGGTGGATCTGTGGCCGACAAAGTTGCTTGGGCTAGGGAACATCTTGAGAAATCCATTCCAATCGCCTCAGTTTTTGCACAAGCCGAAGTAATTGACTGTATTGGAGTCACCAAGGGTAAAGGATATAAAGGTGTAACATCACGTTGGTATACAAAGAAATTGCCCCGTAAGACGAACAAGGGTCTTCGTAAGGTTGCCTGTATTGGAGCATGGCATCCTTCCCGTGTTTCATTTACAGTAGCCCGTGCTGGTCAAAAGGGTTACCATCATCGTACTGAAATGAACAAGAAAATCTACAGAATTGGAAATGGCATTCATACCAAGGATAGAAAAGTCATCAAAAACAATGCTTCAACTGAATACGATTTGAGTGAAAAGGCCATTACTCCAATGGGTGGATTCCCTCAGCGCAGAGCACTGGCTGTTGCTGTCCCGCCATATTCCTTAGGGATAGACTGTATCCGCTTCTGCTACCATCGCTTTCAGGATCTGTACTTTTTCTTCCCAAAAGTAGGTACGTCGCGTACGCGTCGTCACACTTCTGGGAATCTAGGGAGTTTTCCACGTCGTACCTATTAAACCCTAGAGAGCGAGCGCTTCGATCCTTTTTGTTCGTTCATGTCCACTTCAGGTTCCACATAAGGTTTTAACTCGTCGCTCTCATACAATCATATCCCTGGTTCATCCACTTGTCCTTCATGATGGTCTCGAGACTGGCCCTTTTGGCCGGGTTCAGTACCAGGAACTTCTTGAGCCGGTTTTCGCAGTCTGTGCTCATGTAGAAAGAGATGCGGTACTTGCCCCTCAAGATCCGTTCTCGGAGTTCCCGGAGGGTGCCCGACAGTGTACAGGATCACTCCCAAGATGTATTGTTAAAAATATTAGAGGAAATAAACATTTATTTACTCTAATATTTTTAACAATACATCTTATGCCATACCTAAACCTAATTTTACCCTATTCTAAACTAAATCTACTGGTATATTAACCATTAAAATGCATCTTTTATACTATACACATATATATATATATATATATATATATATATATATATATATATATATATATATATATATATATATATATATATATATATATGTGGAAATCGATTGTAACGCTGGGTCACGGTTCACTGAGCTCCAGTCCGGTATAAATACCGGGCTGCTGCTCTTCGATAGTCATTCAGTGTTCTAATCTCGTGGACTAAAGATCCCTAAAGATGCCTCGTGCAATCGTAGGCGAAACGTCGAATAATAATTTCAATTTGACACTCAATCCAAGAACCATGATTTACAACTTGATCAAAGTCGTGAAAGCTTTTGTTCTTTAGCTAAGCATCATGTTCGGAAAAAATAGTAATGATTACGTAGTTCCTCAATACATAAACAATTAAGTAATATAGGTAAAAAGTCGAGTGCACGATGTGTGGCGCCACACACAACCTGTATTTTTAGCTTTTAAATTAAATACAAAATCTTCCAATCCTCTTATGAAATACTTAAGATAAAAGTATGTTTAACTTAAGTAGATTTCCTTTGGAATTTAAAAACAATCTGACAAACACAGCATTCATCACGAAGACATCATATTACGTCCTATCAAGACAAAACATCTTGGGCGAGGTCAAGAACTCTTGAGTACCACAAGTACTTACTTTATTATTTCAATTTGACGCAGACTGTGAGAGCTTTATGCTATAATTAAAAATGGTTTATATGATAGCCTTTCTAATGGGTAGGTTACAGTACATTTGTCATGGAATAATGAACAGTTTTGAAGTGTATAAGTACTACGCTGATATCCATAATTCCTGTACTTAAAGTTGATGGATTAACGAATAAACTGTGGAGTTATGCGCTTTCTGTGTTTTCACGCATCATAATGTTTATGGCGTCTATTACGTATACATTTCCTCTAACAATAAGTAAAAGGAGAAAAATAAAATGAAGGAAGAACATTGTTTTAAACGATTTTATTTAAACCATCATTTCCAAGGCAAAATATCAATTTTATAGACAAGTGTTCTATTCGATTCACCAATCCGCGTTTCACTTCGGTATCATAAGACAGAGAAATGGAATTAGAAAGAAAGAGGCTATTCTTTATGCAAATGATATAGATATATAAAGAATAAATCACGATTCCCAGGGTACCGACTTGCGCTTGGAGTGCGAGAGACGCAAACATCTAAGGATATAGTCTTTCTCTTTCTAAAGGGCGAGACCAAGCATCGGGACTTGTGCCGAAGACCCTTCCGGTTGGTTGCTTCTAATTTTGGTCATAGCTCTGGTCCGGTTTACGCGGTTGGTCACATATATATATATTTATATATATATATATATATATATATATATATATATATATATATATATATATATATATATATATATATATATATATATTCCAAAAAAATTTAACCAAGACCTCATTTTAAAGTGTAGAGCGTCTACTTTCAATTGTTGAGTGAGCCTTTAAAAAATGCAATATGGCGGCCGAAAGCCAGAGAAAAATCGAGTATCTAGCACAAAAAGTTTGTAAAAATAAAAATTCGCAACCGATTTGGTCGTTTTTGGCTCATATTGTAGCCGATGGACGCCGCCCCTAAAAAACTGGTTTGGTAGGTTGACAAAATGTAACATGGCGAATTCAATATGGCGGTCAAAAATGAAATATGGGCTGAACTTTTTAAAATCAACCGATTTGCATCAAATTTGGTATACAGGGGTTTTTGGACTCGCTTATTACGAATGCGAGGTCGGATTTGCAAAATTCAAGATGGCGGATTAAATTTAGCGGACGTATTTTTTGAAATCAACGAATTGCAGCAAATTTGGTATATGGGGGTTTTTGGAGTCGCCAATTACGAATCTGAAGTCAAAGTTCCAAAATTCTCAAGGTCAATATGGCGGATCTAAAATGGTGGACGTATTTTTATGAAAATCAACCGACTTACATCAAATTTGATATATGGTGGTTTTAGGCGTTAGTGATCCGAGATTCAATTTCAAGATAACGGACCAAAGTCAACCTATTTATACAAAATTTGTTATAAAGGAGTTTTTGACGTCCCTGATCATTAATCCAAGATCCAGATTTTCAAAATTCAAGATGGTGGACCCAATATGGAGGGCAAAAATCCCCGTACACCAAATTTGGTGCAAATCGTTTGTTTTTCAAAATTCGGCCACCATATTGAATTTCTGATCGTTATATTAGATCCGCCATGTTGGATTTTGTCAACTTACCATATCAGCTTTTTAGGAGCGTTCATCAGCTACAATTCGAGCGAAAAACGACCCGATTGGTTCCGAATTTTTATTTTTAAAAGCTTTTTTGCTAAACACTCGATTTTTCTACGGCTTCTGTCCGCCATATTAGAGCCGTCATATTGAATTTTTCAAAGGCACACTCGGCATTTGAAAATAGACGTTCTAAGCTTTAAAATGAGCCCTTGGTCGATTTTTTGGTTGCTTCTAACTTTGGTCGTAGCTCTGATCCGGTTGACGCTGATTGTTCCATATATATATATATATATATATATATATATATATATATATATATATATATATATATATATATATATATGAAGTAAAATACGAACAGTAAATGCAAACTTCTCTCCATCTTATCCTTTCTGTGTTAGAGGTTGCACAGTTAGAACAAATTGTTATAAAAAGCAATTTATCCTATTTTACCACCATCGAGATGATGGTCTACCTATACCACCATACCGAGAAGAAAGTCAAAAACTTACCCTCTCCGACACAGTGATACGGCAGAGATACATGTTTCGTCTCTACTAGACTCATCAGGGTACCGACATGCACCTGGCTGTGCAAAGGACAGATCGGAAGGAAGCATGCAAATACTGAACGCGGCTTCGCCGACCTCCCGCCGGATGGCGTATATATGTTTATGCGGCTTTCACGGATTACTCCGTGTGAGATGCAATAGCAGTGGATATATCCACATTATGCCGTTGTAGTGCTGAAATCACATTCAGCAAACGTACAACTATATGCAGCTCCGTGTATAGAATGAAGTAAAATACGAACAGTAAATGCAAACTTCTCTCCATCTTATCCTTTCTGTGTTAGAGGTTGCACAGTTAGAACAAATTGTTATAAAAAGCAATTTATCCTATTTTACCACCATCGAGATGATGGCCTACCTATACCACCATACCGAGAAGAAAGAGAGGGTAAGTTTTTGACTTTCTTCTCGGTATGGTGGTATAGGTAGGCCATCATCTCGATGGTGGTAAAATAGGATAAATTGCTTTTTATAACAATTTGTTCTAACTGTGCAACCTCTAACACAGAAAGGATAAGATGGAGAGAAGTTTGCATTTACTGTTCGTATTTTACTTCATTCTATACACGGAGCTGCATATAGTTGTACGTTTGCTGAATGTGATTTCAGCACTACAACGGCATAATGTGGATATATCCACTGCTATTGCATCTCACACGGAGTAATCCGTGAAAGCCGCATAAACATATATATATATATATATATATATATATATATATATATATATATATATATATATATATGAAGAAAAATGCGAACAGTAAAAGCAAACTTCGTTCCAACCATGTCCTTTCCGTGTTAGAGGTTGCACAGTTGGAACAAATTGCTAAGGAACACAATTTATCCCATTCCACCACCATCGAGATGATGGCCTACCTATACTACCATACCGAGAAGAAAGTCAAAACTTACCCTCCCCGCCACAGTGATACGGCAGAGGTACATGTTTCGTCTCTACTAGACTCATCAGGGTACCGACATGCACCTGGCTGTGCAAAGGACAGATCGGAAGGAAGCATGCAAATACTGAACGCGGCTTCGCCGACCTCCCGCCGGATGGCGTATACATGTTTATGCGGCTTTCACAGATTCTTCCGTGTGAGATGCAATAGCGTTCAGTATACGGCATAATGTGGATATATCCACTGCTATTGCATCTCACACGGAAGAATCTGCGAAAGCAGCATAAACATATATATATATATATATATATATATATATATATATATATATATATATATATATATATATATATATATATATATATATATATATATATATATATGATATGTGATATTAATTTTAAAAGGTTATAGACTTTCTTTTTTTGCAAGCAATTCAAAAACTCTTAAATATATTCAAGTATGTTAAATGTTTGAAAGAATAGAATAATAGTAATATTACGCAATATCTCTTAAGTCTCGTACAATATAAATTGATCTACACAACACTTTATCAGATACATGTTTCCCATTAAATTAAATAAGAAAAAAACGAAAGTATAATTTATTATTGTGCTACCTGGAATTAGGCAGCAGCTACCGTACTACTCCACTTCTTGATGTTCCTTTTATAATAAGATACAGGGGCGTAGAAGTCACTATGTATTATTTCAACGATCTAAAAATCTGAGAACAACGAAGAACAATTTTCTGAGAATATTTCTTGACCTAACTTCAATGAAATCATTTGGTAATACCCTATTAAATTTAAGGCATTTTTTTATTCTCCATAGTAACTGTTATAAATACTAGGCAATATTATCAAAAATATTTTTATGTTTATTTAGATGCATTACATATTCTTCGTCTTATTCATCATTTTCTCGTCCACTGCAGGACAATGGTCTCTCTCCTTTTTCTCTCTACACTGCCGTGTGCTATTCTATACCATATTTTGCCTATGCGTTGTTTAAGATCATCAAGCTATCTTTTTGTGGTCCTCCTAGGCTGCTTTTGGATACCTTAAGCACCAGTTGACTAAACTGTAATTTAATGTTCTTTGTACTACTTTTAGTTTCTTAGCACTAACCTCTGTTAAAGTGGTCATTTCCATGCCCTACTTATTGACTGGGAGAATACAGGCATCCTAGATTTTTGTTTTTAAAGACACGTAAATTTCGGTGTTTCCTAGGATGTAAGAGAATCGATCACAAACAGCCCAGCCCAAATGTATACTCCTAGTGATTTTTGTCAACTTTAGTTTTTATCAGATACATACTTAAGCCTATCTTTTGTGTTTCCATTTTAAGTTCCAGTAACATTCGTTTTAATTCGCCTGAGTCTGAATCAATTATGACTATGTCATCCGCGAATCGAGGATTTTTCATCTGCATTTTCCAGTGCCATGATGAAAAGTTTGGCTGATATAGTATCTCCCTATCTAATGCCTATTCTTAATGAAATTTTCTCTATCTTGTTATCATCGTCCAACTTAATCTGTACGCTGGTTTCTTCATCGTCCATTATCAAAGATATGTTGCGAGAAACTCCTTTATTATTCGTAACATCCATTGTGGATTGGAAGTTATCTTCGCATTGTTATCTTTCAATTTATTTATTTTTGTTTTACCAGGTAACAATTTTTTCGTTTACCTTCCTAATTTCTTTTTTGACTAATTTCTTCAATTTTTTATATTCGGTTGAGCTTCCTTCTCTCTTTTAAATTTATTTCCTGCTATCGGTTTAACCCAATGACAGTTTTAACAGGTTGTCAGACTTGTCATGGAATACTCTGATTTAACTCTTCTATTTTCACTGACTTTTCTTGTATAATTGGTGTGAGCTTTTTTTCGAAGGTTCTTTGATCCTTATCCTTATTTGTTTTAATTCTTCCGATATAGGAATCTCGCCATTATGTTTCAGGCTTTGTATTTATTCTCACTATAGTTCTGATTAAGCGCTGGCGACTCTCGATGTGGAAACTCTTCCAAGCTGATACATTTGTTATTATGTGTTTGTGATTTGATATAATAATGCTGATTTTATTTTTCATCCTGCCATCTGGATTTTCCCACGCCCATTTTCTATTCTGTGTTTTTTTTTGAAGCTGTTGATTAGAGTGAGTTTTTATTATTCCATATAGTTCACTAATTTGTCTCCTCTTTAATTTCTTCATCCATGATCAAGATTCAAAATGCTTTCTATATCGATGCTTATTTTCGCGTTCAAGTCTCCATTAATAAGAACGAAATGAGTTGTTTTAGCATAAAAATTGTCTGATTCGAAGGGAGACACTCCACGGTGACCTTCAATTTGTCCTTGAGATTATTTTCCAAATATATTTGAAGGCCTATTTGATTTTTTTAAACGTAAACCATCATTTTGATTGCAGAAATGGAAAGCAAGGAAAATTTCTTATACAAACCACATCCAGAGGTCATACAAAGGTCAAATATCCTTAAAAGGCAAGCTCAAAGTAAAATTTAAGATCACCATTGGATACATTGTTTCATTTCCTAAAACCTTTGTGAGAAATAATTTATACCAATCCATGGTATATGGACATTTAACCTTGATTGGTGTAAATTATCCAATAACTGGACAACCTAGGATGCCAAGGAAAAACTTTTCTCACAAAGATTTTAGAAAATGAAACTGTGCATCCAATAGTGACCTTAAATTTGTCTTTGGGCTTGCCCTTTAAGACTACTTGACCTTTGAATGACCTGGATGAAGTTTATACACTTTATATTATTTATAGCGTGGGATAAGAGGTTTTCTCGGCCTTCATTACTGCAATAAGAAATGGAGGTTTCGATTTAAAAAAATTAACTTGAACTTTAAATATCCTTGAAGGACAAGACCAAGGTCAAATTTAAAGTCACCTTCGGACGAATTTTGACGTATGTTTTTATGTAGGTTTATATATTTAGTAGAACTTCCGAGTTTAAAATAGTGGCCTTTTCACGTTTTCTCTGACAGGCTAAATATACCTTTTTATATGTTTTAATTTTTTGATAGTTTTTCTAGGTGTTTTTGACATCTCACAGCTTATATGTAGCAATCTATAATTTTTCTATGAAGTTGTTTTTTCTATGAAGTTGTATTTCCTGATGAAACGTATTAAATAGTTTAAATCAGTATTCCCTTTTTTATTTCCTTTTGCTGTCCTTTTACTCTAGCTAACTGGTTACTATAAAATTAGATTGATAAACGATGGAAAAAAGATCAAGTTAAAAACTTCGTAAAACAACGAGTTTTTGTCATGTCCACAGTTGTGTGTTCAGATGGTCATCTAATAAGAGTTGATATTCTGTGGCTGTATCACTAGAGGCCTCGTCCTTAAGTAACTTTAAAAACTTCCCAATATTTATGTCCGTATCTGATTCAACTTCAGCATGTCAAAATACGGAATAAAACAACTTAAAATACTTTTTATATAAAACTTTACCTTAATTTTTGCCATGAAACTTAATAAGAAATTAATATTATCATCACCGTACATAATTTCGTTTTCAACTTACCTTTTGTTCCACCCATGCTTTAACCCAGCCATCTTGATCAGTATCAAGAGGATTAAGGCCTTGGCTGAGGATCCTGCTGCACTGCAATTACAACGCTGTTCTGTGATCGCTGATCAGCAAGGTGTGGGTAGTTTAGATGCGGCCTAAGATAAGGCCTTATTGCTTTCTGACTTGTTTCTGTTATGGTCTTGTCTCTGGTTGTCTTGTCTTTTTTGTGAAGATGAAATGTGTCAAGGGAATTATTTTGATCCGATTTAATGTTTTTAGCTTTGTTTAAAGTAGATGTATGGTTTAAAAAGGGTTGACAGTTTTTAATTGACTTAAAATGCAACAAATATTTGAAAAGACTGGTGTAAAAAGGGTTTAAGGTAATAAAAAAATGTTTTTCGTGGATTTGGAAAATAATTCGAGGATAAAAAATGATGACAAAATTTTGAAAATCGTTAATACTGAAGCTTTAGGCAACGTAGATTCTCAGCTCATAATGCTTTTTCTCAAAAACTGTATATTCTATTTATTTGAAATTCCTTTTATCCAAATCTGGTCTAAGAGTCGGAATAACAAAAATATTAGTTTCTCTTTAAAAAGGGATTTAAAAATGGGGATCGAAAAAAATTATTTCTTCTAGTAGCTCAAATGTCATATAAAAGTTAATTTATTATTCATTCTAAAATTGCTTTTCTTATGATTAAGAATTACATCATTTTTGTTGTGTAGGCATCTATGTATGTATATGGAGATAGGCACGTGAGCACTGCGACCTGAAAGATCTATTGTGGCCTCTTTCCGTTGCTAAGTCGTGATGGACGCTTCACCACCTAAAGCAGGTTCTCTGATACTATTTGTTTTAAGAGAATGTAGAAAGGCTTCAAATCGGGAAGATCTCCCTCTTTTGTTCGCTTCCAGGATCGCATCCTAAGTTTTTGCACGGCAATGCATTCTTAAGGAATGTGGATTCTTCACAAAATCTACACTCTTCCCTCTATGCTCGTTCAAGTTTTTTAAGACGCCACAGTATGTACTGGCTTGTTAGGATTCCTTTTAGAATTCTAAGTTTAGTTTTTACGTGGAATACTTTTTTTAATTTCTTTTAGTCATAGTTCCTTCGAAGTATCATCGTTTTTCTCATTCCTTGTAGATTTGTCCAGTAGTTGGATGTCCTATTTTCAACGTCTATTTTAAGTTCTTCCAGTATTGCGCTTAGGCCCAAGAATTGTGTTCCAACTTCCTTTCTTGAGAGTTTAATTTCTTGACACCCACGGGGAGGTAAACGTCATGTCCTTAAATAGTTCGTTTAGTTCCTTTAAGTATTGCCAGACCCACTTGAAACTGATTTTGTGAGAACTCAATGCAAACCCTAATAACGTAAACTTCTACTTAGAATTGGTGATTTGCCAAAGCTTTTGAAAAGTCTGGCTCCTGGTCCATATACTATTATTCCAGTTCCCTTGTTTTAGAACCGTTTGTATACCATTTAATGGAGTTTCTCAGTGGTATCTCTCACTTTTAGGACTCAACCTTGTATTAAAGTCTTTCACGCAGTTGAATTTCTTTTTCATTTCATCTTGGAGTATGATCCAGGTTTCCTGGTTTGTAGATGAGAGATGAGGCACAATTTCCCTAAACTTAGAGAAAACGTATATCTGGTAACGGCGCATCTTGGTATGCTATAACAACTTATATATTGCATAAGTACATTCTTATACCTGCTTTGCTATCAATCAAAACATGTTGATGTTCCCTAAATTTTGCTGATACGACAATTTACAAGTCAATGTAAGGGTTATAAAGGGTGTTTTTTTATAGAGGTATAGAACTTTTAAATGGAATAAAACAAAGATGAATTTTTTAAATTGACATGAAATTTACTTTATTCGAAAGATAACCTTCTGGCATTATAATTTATATATGACTTCTGGCATATGACCGCCACGGCTGGCTCGGACGTAGTCTAATCTGGAGGTCTAATTTTTGATGACTTTTTTCAACATTTGTGGCCGTATATCGGCAATAACGCGGCGAATGTTGTCCTCCAAGTGATTTTTCGTTTCGGGCTTATCGGCGTAGACTAGCGACTTCACATATCCCCACAGAAAATAGTCTAGCGGCGTTAAGTCGCACGATCTTGGAGGCCAATTCACGGGTCCGAAACGTGAAACTATGCGGTTACCAAACGTTTCCTTCAATAAATCAATGGTGGCACGAGCTGTGTGACATGTTGCGCCGTCTTGTTGAAACCACAGCTCCTGCACATCATGGTTGTTCAATTGATGAACGAAAAAGTCAGTAATCGTGGCTCTATAGCGGTCACCATTGACTGTAACGTTCTGACCAGTATCGTTTTTAAAGAAGTACGGACCAATGATTCCACCAGCTTATAAAGCACACCAAACAGTTTTTCTGGATGTAATATACACTTGAGGATTATCATCACTCCAAATATGGCAGTTTTGTTTATTGACGTATCCATTCAAACAAAAGTGAGCTTCATCGCTAAACTAAATTCGCTTATGAAAATCGGGATCAACGGCAATCTTGTTTTGGGCCCATTCACCGAATATACGCCTTGCTAGGTGATCGTGTGGCTTCAATTCTTGCACGAGTTGGATTTTGTAAGCACCCAAACCAAGATCTTTCCGCAAAATCTTCCATAAAGTGAATGGACACATATCCAATTCCTGTGCACGATGGCGGATAGACTGATTCGGGTCTTCCTCTACGCTACGCTCTACAGCAGCAATGAGTTCTTCTGTACGCACTGTACGACGTCTCTGTGGATGCGTATTATCATTTAGAGTAAACGTGGTGCGAAAACGTTCTATAGTTAATCGAATTAATTGCTCTGATGGACGATTATGTTGACCGTAAAATGGACGTAGTGGACGATACGTATTTCGAACAGAACCATGATTTTCAAAATAAATTTGCACAATTTGGAAGCGTTGTTCAGGCGTCAGTCTATTCATGTTGAAATGCCAAACCAAACTAAACATGAATCACTTGACAGCTGACAAAATGGCCGCCAGTTAAAAAAGTGTTGCTAATTTAAAGTTCTATACCTCTATAAAAAATACCCAAATTATCAAAATAATACATTGGTTTCGCAGGGAGAATTTTCATGCATAACACAGTCTTATTGTTAGTCAAAAGTAAAAATAATGTACTAATGTCATTATCTCTTTACCCGTAATGTTTTCTCGCTTTTAATTTATTTTAAACAAGATAACGAAATACCAATAAGCATATTCAACAACATTCCAACAATTATGTTTCATGTAACAAACAACCTTATTATTCATTTCGATTACAACAAAGTAAGCAACACTTCGAACCAAAGAGGAAAAAGTGGAGATAGAGAATTTGAGTGTTAAAATTAAATAATATTTTCTAGTTTTTAGTCTGAATAATTCTAGGGAATGAATGAAAGTTTACTAAGTAAACCGTACGATACTGTAAAAACTAAAATACTAATTTTAATTTTAACTCACTCTTAGTAGTTTCGGGAATATTTTCTGGGTTTTTAACTAGTTTCAGAAAAATAAGGAGCTTCTGAATTATACACGGTGTTTCCAAATAAGTGCGAAAAATTTTAAAAGGTTATTCTTTAGCCAATTTTAAATATAAAAGGTCATATAAATATAGATCTGAAAATGATTAATTTTTAAGATACAGGATGTTAAAATTTATTATTATTTTTAGTTTTTTAAGTTCATATCATTTGTTTTTAAAAATAGTTAAGTCCAATTTGGAACTCATAACACTTTTTACAATTCTCATAAAAAATTATTATTATGTGAAATAATATACAGAGTAGTACTTTTTTCCGGGTCTGTAAAATTTTACCCTCTTGAATTTTTTTTTCGGGCGCCATTAACTTAATTTGATTACTCAGTTAGCTTTCCCATCTTATTGTGAAACTTTTTTCTCTTAAGTTTCCTTCACTTACAGACGCCGTACAGTGAGCTTTGAAAATGGTGAAAGATTTCACCGAAACGTCAACTGCCTTACGGTCCTGAGAAAGGCTCAGTACACACACGGAATACCCGAAAACCTTTGACTACACGTCACACCCCTGAGAATATCTCACATAACACACACACGTGTATATATATATATATATATATATATATATATATATATATATATATATATATATATATATATATGAAGTAAAATGCGAAAGAGTAAATGCAAACTTCTCTCCATCATATCCTTTCTGTGTTAGAAGTTGCACAGTTAGAATAAATTGTTATAAAATACAATTTATCCTATTCCACCACCATCGAGATGGTAGCCTACCTGTACCGCCATACCGAGAAGAAAGTCAAAGCTTACCCTCCCCGCCACAGTGATAGGGCAGAGCTACATGTTTCGTCTCTCACTAGACTCATCAGGGTACCGACATGCACCTGGCTGTGCAAAAGACAGATCGGAAGGAAGCATGCAACACAACGCGGCTTCGCCGACCTCTCGCCGGGTGGCGTGTATATGTTTATATGGTTTTCACGGATACCTCCGTGTGAGATGCATTAGCAATGGTTATATCCACATTATGCTGTTGTAGTGCTGAAATCACATTCAGCAAACGTACAACTATATGCAACTCCGTATGTAAATGAAGTAAAATGCGAAAGAGTAAATGCAAACTTCTCTCCATCATATCCTTTCTGTGTTAGAGGTTGCACAGTTAGAATAAATTGTAAAATACAATTTATCCTATTCCACCACCATCGAGATGATGGCCTACCTGTACCACCATACCGAGAAGAAAGTCAAAGCTTACCCTCCCCGCCACAGTGATAGGGCAGGGGTACATGTTTCGTTTCTCACTAGACTCATCAGGGTACCGACATGCACCTGGCTGTGCAAAAGACAGATCTGAAGGAAGCATGCAACACTGAACGCGGCTTCGCCGACCTCTCGCCGGGTGACGTGTATATGTTTATATGGCTTTCACGGATACCTCCGTGTGAGATGCATTAGCAAGTGATTTCAGCACTACAACAGCATAATGTGGATATAATCATTGCTAATGCATCTCACACGGAGGTATCCGTGAAAGCCATATAAACATATATATATATATATATATATATATATATATATATATATATATATATATATATATATATATATATATATATATATTCAAACAAGAAAGAAGTCATAACCGACGTAACAGTGCTGAATAATTGTACAATAGGACGTGACCATAGACTGGTTAGGGCAACGATTAGTATAGATTCGAAAAAAGAAAGATCAAAGATGGTCCGATGAAACAAAAATACTAAATGGATCCACTCTAGAGATGACTTTGAGCAACCAACTTGATATTGAAACTATGAATAGCGATATAATTAGAGCCATTAAGGAAGCGGAAAAGCAACACTGCAAACAAAATAACGAAAAACAACAGAAGTTCACCCAAAATACGAAAAATATGATTTCCTTACTAAGAGAAATGTTATAACAAAACAACAGTAACTTTGAAAACCTGAGACAGTTGAACAAAATAATATCTAAAGAAATCGGGAAAGATGTAAGAAAATTCAATACAGCAAGGATAAGGCACACTATAGAAGAGAACAAAAATATGAAGGTGCTGAGGAGAAAACTAGAAAAATGGAAAAAGAGAGATTTTTAAACTAAAGAGCAACCAAGGAGTAGCAACAACAAATAGAGAAAAACTGCTAAGAATAACAGAAAGCTTTTACACTGAACTATACACAAGTAATCATCAACAAATACGCAACAATCAACAACATCTCTGCAACAAGATAATTAACCAAGGGTCAGAGGATATTCCGGAAATAACTCGAGAGATCAGAAACTCGTTGAGGGAAATGAAAAATAACAAAGCTCCGGGCGAGAACGGCATAGTGATGGAGGCTGTAAAACTTGGAGGAGAAACGCTACTAAAATGGATTAAAGATTTATTTAATCTATGCCTTGAACATCGAATAGTCCCGTCGCAGTGGAACAACGCCATAATGATACTTCTCCATAAAAAAGGCGTTATCACCGAACTTGAGAACTATAGACCGATAAACCTTCTTTGTCACTTGTATAAGCTATTTACGAAAATCATTGCCAAACGTCTGGAAGGTAAATTATACTTTTATCAATCAAGAGAACAGGCCGGCTTTAGGAAAGGTTACGGAAAGTCTGTGGAACACAATAGACCCTTAGCATTGGTATTTATAGATTTTCATAAAGCGTTCGACACGATAGAACTAACATCAATAAAAGCAGCACTGGAACAGTGTAGAATAGATAATAGATATACAAGGCTTATAGAATACATATACAGTAATGCCACTACAACTGTAAAATTTCACGAAACAACAGGTAAAATTAAAGTGAGCAGAGGAGTTCGACAAGGGGACACCTTTTCGCCTAAACTTTTCATAGCCGTCCTTGAATACGCAATGAAATCACTGCTTTGGCAAATAGAGGTATCAATATCGATGGCGAGAGGCTAACACACCTTAGATTTGCAGATGACATCGTTCTTATCACAGATAACATCGGTGATGCAAAAGAGATGCTTGGGGAAATAGTACAGGCCTCATTAAAAGTCGGTCTCCGAATAAATGCAACTAAAACTCAAATAATGACAAATCTAGTTCTTGCACAAAACATCAGAATAGGCAACTTCGAGATAAAAGAGACGCATATGTACAAATACCTCGGGCACGAAATACAAATTGGAAAAAACAATCAAACACACGATATACTGCGTAGAATAGGTTTGGGTTGAGCTGCTTTTGACAAATTACGAGAGGTATTTAAGAGTGATATACCCATATGTCTGAAGAGGAAAGTATATGAACAATGCGAGTTACCGGTAATAACATATGGAGCAGAAACTGTGACATTAAAATAAAGTCAGCAGGAAATCTAAGAGTAGGCCAGTATGCTTGGAATTACTAAAAAAGACAGAATACCCAATAATGCCATCAGACAAAGAACCAAACTAAAAGACATAGTTGAACACATAACTAGAAAGAAATGGAGATGGGCAGGTCATATGGCGAGAACATCAAACGACAAATGGATTAAAAGAATATCGGAATGGCGGCCACGAGAAGACAAACGTAATAGAGGCAGACCACCAACACGCTGGAGCGATGATATAAAGAGAATTGCTGGGAACTGGGTAATGACGTCCCAGAACCAAGAGACATGGAAGAACTTAGAAGAGGCCTATGTTCAATAGTGGACAATAACGGCTACACGATGACACGATGATATATATATATATATATATATATATATATATATATATATATATATATATATATATATTGACAAAAATTGATGCTCCATTCTCCTTATGTGCTTTTTTCTCGTTGCCCCATACCAAAGTAACAGATTAAAGAAATATCTGGAGGGCCTTAAAATAAGCAATTATTATTTTAAAAATAGTGGCAAGCCTTAAAATCTCGCTTATTTAGCTTCTGGTAAATTACCACTTGTAACCGTAAAGGTTCTGGTTTTTGATTTTTTAAAATTTTTAATCATACGCTGCGGAGCATATGGGAATTCATTATCGAATTTTACAGAAGTTTGAAGAATGACGGTAGTGTTTTTTAATTGCTGTTTGAAATTAACCTAAATATTTTTACTGTTCAGATCATAGATATAAAATAGGTAGACTACGCGTCTCGACTGCCGGCTTTTCCTAAAGTGCGACAGAAGATTAAGAGCCGTATTCTTCTTTCTTTCTAATGAGCGGACCATAGAACTAGATGTAAAGTCCACCCTGGGAGGTCTCGTAATTCATAAGAATAAGTTAAAATTTTGCATGTTTATTTCATGCCACAAGAGGCTTCTTTTGCTACAGTATGAAGTATATGATAGATAGATAGATAAGTCTTTATTTATTCCAATAACTATCACTTACAAAAAACCCACAAGGGCATGAAACAATATCAATATATATATATATATATATATATATATATATATATATATATATATATATATATATCATTACTGTAATAAACATCATAATAAAAATTATAGTTCATTTGCAGCAGATAAAAAATTTTTTTAAAAATGAGAAGGAAAAAACTTCAACAATAATTATACAGTTTTAGGTGCCTTTCTTGAATAATTGTATCAAATTAATATAATAAAAACAAAACAATTAAAACTTAAGATAAAGGGCAATATTATAAATGAAAAAATTTTAAATAACTAGGTAACTTTCACACATTTATAATTTAATGATACAACCAATAACAAAAATTCTACTTCCAGACAATGCTGCACAATGCACACTCATAAAACTCTTCCAATGTAGAGAAGGCTTTTTTACACAAAAATATTTTTAGGGCACACTTTAATCCATTTCTCTGTAGTAAATGTACATTTTCAGGTAAAGAATTAAAAACTTTTATTATAGAAAACTCGACATTTTCCTACAAATAATGTTATATTTATTAGAAAGCAGATTTGGTTTATTTCTAGAAATGTAATTATGTTTAATAGATGCACTCCCAAAAAGATTCCTGTTATCAATAATAAACATCACCGAATCCAATATTTCCATTCCTATAACGGTCAAAATATTGTTACTAAGAAAGATATTTCTACAACTGTCTTGTTGTTTCATTGCAAAAATACACCGTAAAAATTTTTGTGCAGAATCAAAATTCTATTAATATCACAGGGATTACTCCAAAATATCAAACCATATCTGAGTCTGGACTGTACGAATGCATGGTAAGCTGTGATGAGTTACATCGATTCCAACTCTCTCCGAAATAATTCTTAAGGCAAAACAATACTGAGATATTTTAATGGCAACTCTCTCGATGTGCGCCCCACAGTCCAACCTTCTATCGATGTTTAGTCTCAAAACAACAGCGCTCTCAACTGCTGTTATTATTGTATCCTCAAATGTTAATGTAAAATTGATTATTCAATCTGTTGCCAAACATAATCCACGGTGTCTTGGAAACAATTAGCGATAGGCTGTAGGACAGAAAATACCCATCGAGAAAGTCCATCACAGATTGGACCTTCATCGATAGCAACTCCGCCGTGCTTTCTTTGAATATAAGCGATGAATCATCAGCATATAGTACAGTTCGCTCTTCAGAGATTTCGGGTAAATCATTTATATAAAGAATATACAACAGAGGTGCAAGTATTGAACCCTGAGGGACGTCCCTCTTCATTTAAACCCTCTGGAACAGTATAGCTCTATCATGGAGATTAAACTCCACTATACACTAAGTCCTGTCCGTCAAATACGATCTTATTAATTTCAGAACATTACCCCTTATACCATACATTTCAACAATAATGTATTTTGATCCACATCATCAAAGGCTTTAGACAGATCCAGGTACATAGAAAATGTTTTTTTTTTTTATTTGGTGATTCTAGAGTTTGTGGAAGTGTTTGGTAAGAAGCTCTTACTGTGGATTTCCCTTTTCTAAATCCATTTTGTTTATCTCATATTACAGAAAACTTTTTTTCAAAAACCTTGCTATATTAGGCAATAGCGAGATTGGTCTATAATTCTTTTCTTCAGATTTCTCCCCGTTCGTATAGATTGCTCTAATATGGGCACTTTTTAGCTTATTTGGAAAAATACCTGTTGTAAAGCACAAATTTACAACAAAAGATAAAGCCTCAGATATAACATCATTTGCGTCTTTTAAAATAGAAATAAGTATCTGATCATCTCCAACCGACTTCTTGTTTTTTAAACCCTTTATAACTTTTAATATCTGATCAGAATCAGCAGGAAACAAATAAATGGAATTTGTTACTCTCCCTTCAATTTGTGAACTATGATATCGAGAGTCAACCGTGGGGGATGAATTTATAAAATAATTATTTAAACTATTTACTATCTTAAAAGGATCATTAAATTTGGAAGAAAAGTTTTCAATAACTGTACTGGTTTTGTCTCTACGATCAGCAATTTGTTTAACAACTTGCTGGGTAGCCCTAACTTTATTTTCAGTGGAATTAATATGGTTTCTATTACTTAACTGTTGTGCAATATGTTTTTCTATTGTTCAATAAATAACAGTTAAAAAAACAGCCATTTAAACAAGTTTTTTTTTGCAATAACTAAAGAACATATGCAGGTTTAGATGTTCTTTTTTTATTTTATAGGTATCGGTTTTGTTTGTTTTGAACTTTTTTCGAAAAAGGAATAGCTTTTTCTACAACTCAAAAAAGCTGTTTTTCACACCTTAATTTTTAAATAAATTTTTGCCCATAGAAAAATTGAAGTCTAAGAAACCATGAATATCAACCATTATTCTGAACATCCTCCTGCCGTTTGATATCTAGAAATACTAAATGTTAAAATCACCTCATCCGAGGATAATTGAACCTACCTACAATAATAAAAGAAATTGTAACTTTATGAATTACCTAAGCAACAGCATAGAAAAAAACATTGTCGCTTAATCTTTTATCTAATTTCTTGCATTAAGATTTGCCCTTGAGACAATTTTCTGCTATAAATCCTGTGCTGTGTCTTGGAACTCTTTCTGCAATTTGCAACATTACAATTACGGGATAGCAACTCGTTTACATCCGTCGTAAACCTAATACTTCGTCATGCTTTACGTTGCTCTAAAATTACAGTTTTTGCAGTATCAAAATTGCTGGCTGCTGTCTATTATTCCGCCTCTTTCAGTACGAGGGTACTACAGGATCATTTCATTTAAAGTCACAAGATAATAAAATCTATACTAGACCGATTCAAATTTAAAATCTGAAAAACCGCAATCAACAGCTAGTATATATATATATATATATATATATATATATATATATATATATATATATACTCTTCACTCGTACATCAAAAAAAGTTTTTTTTTAAACCCAGCCTAATGAGTCTTACTAATTTTAAGAATCAATTTATAATACTAATGAAAAATATAATTGGATGACACTCACCTCATTTGAAGCATTAAGACTTCCACAAATGATACATGATGGATACATGATGCATATGGCATAATGAATGGAGACAACGACAGAGAGGATATGGCCTATAACAATATGAATAACTAATAAATTACCTCTCAAACAACAATAAAGTTTATTTTCAAGGTAACAAAGCATCACCTTTTGCATTTATGATAAACGGGGACTGGCTGCATTAAGGCTTGTTTCTCAAGTAAAAGATATAAAAGAATTATCTGTCAAGATGTTACACATATTAACGATTATGGTTTTAAAGCTCTGCTCGCTTTAATCTCCACAAAACTTGGTGATATTATTAAAGAACGACAGAGAATAGGTAAGTGGTAAGTAAAAGAGGTATATACATTTTCTATAATATCAAGCCTATAGTCACAGTAAGCATAGTCCAATTATCTTTGAAACAGAAAAAATTGGAATGGTTAAAAATGTTGTAATATTCAATAACAATTGATTACTCACACACCACCTCTGGACTGCACTAATACTATTTTGCAATCTATCACAATTCTCCTTCGACTGAACTTGGACGTACATTTTTAAATCATCAGCAAACAGCAGAAATTCAACACCAATTGATTCAGCGATATCGTTTATAAAAATTAAAAACAAGAGAGGCCCCAAATTTGAGCCCTGAGGTACCTCCGAAGAGGCCGCAAAACACTTTGATTGAAAGCCATTATATTGGACATACTGAGACTTATTAAATAAATATGATTTAAAAAACCGTACAAATTGATCAGTAAAACCAAACTTCGCAAGCTTTGCCAGAATCAAACTATGACTCATCCTGTCAAAAGCCTTTGAGAAGTCGGTAAACACCACATCGACCTGGACGCCCGCATCCACAGCATCCGCTGTAAACTGCAGAAAAGACGCCAGATTAGTGAATGTTGACCTACCCCTCAAAAATCCATGCTGTTTTGTAGAGAACAAATGTTCGACTTTGTTGATAATGAAGTTATACAGCAGCATCTCAAAGATCACCACATATCAGAGAGACAGGCCTGTAATTTTCCACTTCGGTTCTATTTTTGCTCTTAAATACGGGACATATTTTAGCTACCTTCCATCTCTTGGGATACACCAGCTGCTTAAGAGAGGCATTAAACATTTTAAATAGAGGAGCAGCTAAAACATTTATAGTGTCTTTAATAAGAAAACTTGGAACAAAATCTGGCCCGCTAGGCATTTTAGGTTTAAGCCCTTTCGTAATTCTGTTCTGTAAAGACCAGAACTGCAACTGTATTATTGCACAAATTCCCCAGACTAACCTCTTCAGTAGACGATACTCCATTAAAAACCCACTTAAAATATTCGGCGAAAGCCTTAACAATATCATTAGGGTGATTGAAAGTTTTACCCTGATAAGACACTTTATCGGGAATAGCGCAGCAATTTTTTTTCTGTTGAACATACCTCCAAAATGAATTAGGGTCATTTCCAATATCTCTCTCTATACGCTCAATGTAACGCTGATATGAGGCCTTTATCATCTGATTGGTTCGCGCCCTCAGCAATTTAAATTTGTTAAAATAAATGACACTTTTCGTTTTTGATACTTTATAAAAACTCTATTCTTACCTTTCAAACTACGAATAATATCGGCGTCATACCATACAGGAAAAGAGCGACCCTTATTTTTGAAGAGTAGCACGGACCTATCCAATATTTTATACAACATTTCATAATACCTGTCGCAACACATGTTAACATCCGAGTACCGATCCAGCTCAGCCCAATCAGCGGACGTAAGGTCACCATAAAGAGCATTAAAATTAGCTTTTTTAAAATTGTAGCACTTATATTTACTGCTCCTATCCACAAGGAAACCCTTCCGCTGAATCGGGTCAAGCTCCAACTCAACCGCCAGCGATGGGTGATGAACATCCTCCAAGATTATTGGACCTTCATCCCTCTGCACGACACAATTAAAATTAACAAATATTAAGTCTAAATATCTATTGTTGGCATTAGCAATACTGTTGTATTGGTTTAGAGAGAAAAAATCCATAAAGTTGTAAACCAACTCACTTTTAGGATCGTTACCATATCTGTAATTCTCAAATTTAGGGATGTTAAAATCACCCATCACCAGAAGGTTCCTATCATAAAGATATTTCAATGATTCAGTAAACTCTAACAATGCCACATCATCAGCCACGACACAAAACGGAGGTATGTGAGATTAAAATTAAAATAAATTGAACAGAGTCCACAACAATTCGGCAGCCAACCATATCCACATTCGGATTTATGTTTATTGAAAGATACAACTACAACTCTGGTGCTCTCTCCATATGCGTTTCGACTACCTTATGGTCTCGTCAGTAAAGCTGTATAGCATCAAGAACATTTGGAGAAAATTTGTAAGACATGCACTGTTTCGATATATTCCTTCCTTTTTCTCTGCTTGAAAGGAGAATGCATATAGGCAACTATATGGCAGACAGATTTATTTTATTTCTCACTAAAATTTTGATTTTTAAAATTTCGTATTACTCCGATGAATGCATAGATGTCGTTTGACTGGCGATATTTTTCAGTCTGATATCGAAGTCGGCCGGTTTTTAATATCCTACCGACATGCCTCAGAACTTATATTTTATATATAGCAGTTGTATCTTGCGAATGTTGTTCTCGGTTCGATACAGTTCCATTGATGAGACCCTAGGCTGGTCGAAACGCATGTGGATAGTTAACCAGGAAAATACATATGGGCAAATATTAAGTTAAGTTTTGCAACAATTTGTCTAGATATCAACATTAATAACTTAGAAACTGAATAATAACATTTTTCAAAATAATATTCCAACATTCTCCCAATACTTTACTTGATAACATTCAAAGTCTTTATGTTCATAAAACAGTGAAAGTTACCGTAAAGCTTTCGTTCGCCTATTTTAATTTGGTATTTTTTTTTGAGAACATTCTATTTTAATGTTTTGTGACCACTGTTCTGCTTCCTAGCGACTTGAAAATATCTTCCAACAATTTTTTAGAGCTGAAATAGGTAAAATATATAATAATAAATAAATTATTACAATATTTCCCCAGCAGTTTATAAGAAGTCAATAAATACAGAAAAACGAAAACAGATCGGAAAATAAAATTAAAATAAGAAAAATGGGTCAAGTATATACAATAATATATCAGCCAAATCCTACCATATTGAAAATCTATTTTAAGAGAAACAGGAAAGTAGGTGGATCAAAAAAATGCCATAAAACTCCAAACGATCATTCCCATCTACACCTAGAACCCTATTAAAATCTAACGTTTAAATTTCTTTCTGATGTCACAGTTAGTTTTACGATCGACCAAGACAACGCAAGAGATAAGAATATACATTTTCTTACTTTTTTAAGGGAGTTAATATAAAAAAAATGCTTAGTTCTGTAATAATGTCTTATTTATTACAAATTCTTGTTTCGTTCTGCTTCACTTTCTTCTATTGTTTAAACAGCCTTAATAAATTGCCTGAAATTCTTTAAAATGTTCTTCTATGCAATTCATTTGAATGTGGCACGAATTTGCCATTTATCAAGACTTCAAATCGGCATATGCTTTGTATATATGTATATATTTACAGCACTTTTCACGAACAAATAGTTAATTATTAGAATTTGACTCCATTTTTTCTTTTCCGATTTGAGGGAGACCAGTATCACTTTTTCTGTTCACACCATCCCCCATATGTTACCTTGAAATACTTTTGTTCATTATATATAGGGTTGTGATATAGACATATACATATATATATATATATATATATATATATATATATATATATATATATATATATATATATATATGTAATCGAAGGTTTTCGGGCATGCCGTGTATGTGCTGAGTCCCTCTCAGGACTGTAAGGACTGTAAGTTCGCTCGTAGACGCCATACAGTGAGCTTTGAAAATGGTGAATGAGATTTCACCGAAACGTCAGCTGCCTTACAGTCTTGAGAGGGACTCAGCACATACACGGGATGCCCGAAAACCTTCGATTACACATCACACCCGTGAAAATATCCGACATAACATATATATATATATATATATATATATATATATATATATATATATATATATATATATATATATATATATATATATATATATATACATATATATATATACATATATATATATATATATATATATATATATATATATATATATATATATATATACATATATATATACATATATATATATATGTATATATATATATATATATATATATATATATATATATATATATATATATATATATATATATATTATATTTTCTTGATTCTTGAACCATAGATTATATCATTTTTTCTTTATTTTGTCTTTTCTTGGGTTAGAACCTGACCTTCTATAACTGCGCCCGTGAAACATTAAACTAGTTAAAAAGAAAACATTGCAATACCCAAAACTTGGTCCTGCGCACCGCTCTAGTTACGGCACTGATCGTCAGAAGAATCTTCGGATTCTTGTTTTACGATACAAATAGGGAATATTCAAAAAATCAGCGGAAAATTCGGTATTTCCACTATTTCGAAAAATTTATACCTCTAAAAAGCTCCTAATATCAATTTTTAACTTCTTCTTCTTCTTCTTCTACCTTCTATAATAGGTCCCTGACATGTCCCTTCTTCGATTTTCCTCATTCTGGACTTAAATTATCGCTCCACCTTTTCCGTGGTCGACCTCTACTGCGTGTACCACTAGGCGATTTATCTCGTGCGATCCTTACCAGTCAGTCTATCCTCTGTCATTCGGCTTATGTGTTTGTTCCATTGTGTCTTACGCTGTAGGACCCACTCATTAATGCAGTCTGTGTTGCATGATTGCCTAATGTTATAGCTTCTTTCTCTGTCTAGTAGCGTTTTTCCTGTTATTCGTCGAAATATTCTCATTTCTGTAGTCTCCAATAGTTGTTTCGTTTTTGTCGTCTCTGGCCGTGTTTCTGAGGTGTATGTCATAATAGGTCTAATTGTGGTTTTGTAGATCCGAACCTTTGTTTCTTATTGTAAGTGTTTGTTTCGCCAGATCACGTCGTTGAGACAACCCGCCACTTTATTTGCTTTGGCCACCTGCCCTCTTACTTCATCTTCGATATTGCCATAACTAGTTATGTCGATTCCTAAATATTTGAAACTCATTTCTTGTTGTATTATTTGACCGTCTAGTTCTAGTTTGCATCGGAGGGGTTCTTTTGAGGTCGTCATACATTTAGTTTTTTCGGCTGAGATAATCATATTATATTTTCTTCCCGTAAGATTAAAGGTATTTAACAATCTCTGGAGGTCGTCTTCATTTTCGGAACATATCACAGCGTCATCAGCGTAACCGAGAATTTTTATTTCTGTATCACCCATTTTATATCCTCTACCAAGTCGCACCTCCTTTATTATTTCGTCCATTATCATGTTAAACAACAAAGGACTAAGCGAGTCTCCCTGTCTAATACCGCTGTTGACTGGTATGGGTGTTGATAATTTACCGTTAGTGCGAAGATAATCATATTATATTTTCTTCCCGTAAGATTAAAGGTATTTAACAATCTCTGGAGGTCGTCTTCATTTTCGGAACATATCACAGCGTCATCAGCGTAACCGAGAATTTTTATTTCTGTATCACCCATTTTATATCCTCTACCAAGTCGCACCTCCTTTATTATTTCGTCCATTATCATGTTAAACAACAAAGGACTAAGCGAGTCTCCCTGTCTAATACCGCTGTTGACTGGTATGGGTGTTGATAATTTACCGTTAGTGCGAATCTGAACTTTATTGTTTGCGTATATGTTTTCGATGGTCTGAATTATATTGATAGGAATATTTCTCTTATATAACAGGTGGATTACGTCATCTAGCTTTATGCGATCGAATGCTTTTGTTAGATCTATAAAGCATAAAAATGTTGGTTTATTGTATTCTATAGATTTTTCGTAGAATAAATACTGCATCCACGCAAGACCTTCCTGATCTACATTCCTGCTGTTCATCTTCCAGTGTTGTAACCGAATTAATTTTATTTTTGATTACTTTCGTAACGAGTTTCAGAGTTGTGTCCAGTAGATTAATACCCCTATAGTTCCCTGGTTCTTGTTTGTCACCTTTCTTAAACATAAACATCATTGTGTTGGTTCTCCACCTATCTAGTACTTTGCATTGTGTCAGGATTTTTCGAATGAAGCTTGTGAGTTCCTGTGTTAGTCGCTGTCCTCCGTATTTCAACAATTCGTTATGAATTCCGTCTTGTCCGGGAGACTTTCTATTTTTTAAGTATTTTATAGCTTTCTCTACTTCTTGAATGGTGACTTCCACATTATTCCTTATTGCTTTTTTTAACAAAGAGGAAAAATATGAAAGTTTTAGACTGTCATATTGAATTTTTTAAAAATAATTTGGATTCGTTATGTGTGACTCCGAAAACTCTTCCGACCAGTTCTGGAGAAAATTGAGCAAAATAATTTTGTTTTCACCATATTACTATCTTGGATTTTACTAAACCAATTTCAACCAATATGGTACGAGATCAACGCAACAACTTCCCGAATATAACGCAAAAAATTTCGTCCAAATCGGTGTAGCCCCTCCAAAGTAATCAGCATATACAGGGTGATTCAAAAATCGATCACGAAACTTAAGGGGGTGATTCTACTTGACAAAATAAGGGTAGAGCTTCATATAATTTTTTTTCAAAATGTCATTCGTTTTCGAGTTACAAGCCGTCCAAGTTCAAGTTTTTATTTTTTGTTTTTTGGATTACTCGCTTACAGGAAAACCGATTTGACTAATATTTGAAAGATAGGCTAAGTCTTCTGCGCTTCATCATTTTAGTAACAATTCACATTGATTGTTTGCCGCTAGAGGGCACTTTACCTACATTGAAAATTGTTTTTTTGTCATAATTTTTTAGTGTTGACAGCTACAGTAGTTTTTGGCATAATTTCTGAAAGACTGATGCCAGGCCTTTAAAAAAGGTGCTCTTTATTTACATCGCTAAACCCAACGGTTTAGACGTAAATCACCCTTAAAAATTAAGTGGTAAATTTACTTTTCTCATTTCATTACCACCAGCTACCAGGTAAATAACTATCAAAGTATACTAGAGCTGTCAGTTTAACATCAAATAAATTCGCTTTTTAAACTATTTAATTTATAATCTTAAAATAACTAATAATGGCTAATCACCAATATTCAAATATCGAATATTGTGATATCCATTTTTGTTATGGAAAAGCAAATGGTAATGCAGAGTTGGCAAGAAGATATTATATGGAGAGTTATCCGGAAAGAAATATCCCTCATGCTCAAACATTTTCCAGTGTGCACAGGAGGCTTGCGGAATGTGGTTCCTTTAAAAGTTATAATGGAAATAGGGGAAGACCTAGAACTGCTAGAAACGTGCAACAAGAAGAAAGAGTGCTTGAAATTTTTGAAGATAATCCAGGTATTAGTACTAGAAAAATTGGGAATGAAGTGCGGCTCTGTCAGGCTAGTTCATGGAGGATACTAAGAGAAGAACAACTCTACCCGTTTCATTCAAAAAAGGTGCAGGCTCTTTATGACGATGATCGGCCGAGACGGTTGGAAATGTGCAATCAGATCCTAGCTAAGTATGAACACGATAATCGATTAATTGGCGTCATATTATTCACTGACGAAGCTGGTTTCACTCGTGATGGCATAACAAATCTACACAACATCCACACATATGCTTACGAGAACCCAAACAATGTGGTAGAAACGAAACATCAACGTAGATTTTCACTAAATGTGTGGGCAGGGATAATAGGAGATTACCTTATTGGTCCTCATTTCTTTGATGGCCCATTAACTGGTGACGTATACTTAGATTTTATCCAAAATCGTCTCCCATTGTATCTGGAAGATGTGCCATTGGAAGTAAGGGCCAACATGTGGATCCTCCAAGACGGAGCTCCGCCCCACTTTAGTATACGTGTCCGACAGTATTTGAATGCAACGTATCCTGAGCGATGGATAGGACGAAGTGGACCATTGGCATGGCATGGTCACCAGACCTTAATCCTATGGATTTTTTCTTTTGGGGTCATTTGAAACAATTGGTGTACGATATTCCAGTAATCAACGTCGAGGATCTTCGCTTCAGGATAATCGAAAAGTGCCAAATTATTAAAGAAACACCAGAAATTTTTCATCGAGTTAGGCGACATTTTTTGAAGAGTGTTAGGAAATGTATGGAAGAAAATGGGGGACATTTTGAGAATCTTTTTTAGTTTGTTTAGTACTGTTTCATTAATTTTTATCAATTAAATGTATATCGCAATAATCCATAATATGAATATTTACTGATTAGCCATTATTAGTTATTTTAAGATTATAAATTAAATAGTTTAAAAAGCGAATTTATTTGATGTTAAACTGACAGCTCTAGTATACTTTGATAGCTATTTACCTGGTAGCTGGTGGTAATGAAATGAGAAAAGTAAATTTACCACTTAATTTTTAAGGGTGATTTACGTCTAAACCGTTGGGTTTAGCGATGTAAATAAAGAGCACCTTTTTTAAAGGCCTGGCATCATTCTTTCAGAAATTATGCCAAAAACTACTGTAGCTGTCGACACTAAAAAATTATGACAAAAAAACAATTTTCAATGTAGGTAAAGTGCCCTCTAGCGGCAAACAATCAATGTGAATTGTTACTAAAATGATGAAGCGCAGAAGATTTAGCCTATCTTTCAAATATTAGTCAAATCGGTTTTCTTGTAAGCGAGTAATTCAAAAAACAAAAAATAAAAACTTGAACTTGGACGGCTTGTAACTCGAAAACGAATGACATTTTGAAAAAAAATTATATGAAGCTCTACCCTTATTTTGTCAAGTAGAATCACCCCCTTAAGTTTCGTGATCGATTTTTGAATCTCCCTGTATACCTACAAAAATATATATATAGAGATCGAATTTAGAACCACCTTATTTTTAGTGGTCAGCTAATTAATAGTCGGTTAAAAAGGGAAATGTGTCGAGTATTTACCATAATACAATAGCTTAATCAAACCATATCGAAAATCTATTTTAAGATAAACGAAAAAGTAGGTGATACCAAAAAAAAAGCAATAAAACTCCAAACGGCCATACACGTCTGCACCTACAAACCCTATAAAAAAATCTAATTTTTAATTTCTTTCCCGTGTTAAAGTTACTTTTACGATCCACCAACACATAGCAAGGGGTGGATTTTCTATTTAAAAGATTTTATTTCTTTTTTACGACTGAAATTTTATCTCTTGAGGTAACTTAAGATTCCTTTTCAAGTGTCGCCTTAAATCCCTGATGAAGGGCAGTAAAATTTGGCAGTTAAAAATTGAAGAACATTTGTTAAAGAGATTTTATTTTTAAAGTCATAAAACCTATGACTTCTATGAGAATGTAGAAATATGATGGTGGTAATAAAGTGAATTGATTTACGATGATGTATGGGATGATATTAATTTTTGAGCTTTGGAAGTCTTCTGCTCTCACACAGCCTTCTTATGGATACACATCTCAGATTTGAATCAAATTAGCTCAATAGGTGTTTTAGTTAGAAATAAAGGGGTTAAAAAATCAATTTGACTAAGAGATAACGTAAGAGCGTGAAAAAATAAGAGCTATGTATATTTTTTTATTGGTCTTTAAGCATATTGAAGGGATGAAAATCGCCCTCCAAATTTACTCCCAAAAATGGATTGTTCAATATATCTCGGATTCAACTTATTTATTTATTTATCGACGGACAACACTGTCCATTTTACAATAATTAATTACAGAGCTAGAGTAAAACATAACAATGTTAAATCAATAAACGTATAACAAAAGGGTGTTTACAAAAGAAACAAAAAGTGTAATCTTCAATCAGTAACAGCAAAAACACAAAATATCAATCGACAATCAGTTCCAACTGCCTTCGTTTCAACTGATCCAAAGTATCAAAGAAACTCAAGTCACCTAGCCCATTAGCATATTCAGTCATCCTTGATATAAAAGAATGGCTTGCATAATTTGTTCTGTGAAAAGACCTGTGAAATATATGGGAAATATGAGTACTCCTGGGAGTGACCCACAGACCAACACTCGACAGCAAACGCGGGCAATCGGTGATACTGTTTATAAGTTTAAAGAGAAGTTGTAAGTCTCTATCCTTTCTTCTATTAGCAAGAGGGAGTAAATTTAACTCGAAGCACAAAGCAGCATAATCAACATCGGCACCTTGTTGAATTTCAAGTTAATATATCTGTACCTATTCGAGCCAGTACACATGTGACTCATAGTGGGGGTTCCAAACATAAGAAGCGTACTCAAGGTGTGTTGAATCAATGAGCAATAGAGTATTTTAAGGGATTTCACCGTAGAATGCTCCTTAGCATGACATTTAATAAAACCTATCATCCCGAAGGACTTACTAACAATGTCAGTAATGTGATGAACGAATGAAAGTGTAGAATCAAAAAGGACTACCAGGTCCCGCACAGAATCAACGGAGGTCAGTGGCCTACCACCCAAGGTCCTTGTGCTCATGAAAGAGTTAAAAAAGTAGTTAAAATTACTTAATAATGGCTTGTAATTTTCGTGATAAAAATAAGTTCAAAAATGTAGATTTTGAAAATTATAATTTGAGGTTACAACCCCTACGGTTAAAACTACAACTGGCATCTTTTATAGGAACTAATTTCCATTTCATTTCATTGAAAGTAACAATTTGAATCTGAGATATATTCAAAAATGCATTTTTGGAGGTAAACTTTGATCACCCCCCAAATATACTAAATAGCAGATAAAAAAATTTTATAAAAAGAATTGAACCGACTTCTAAAAATGGGTTAAAAAGTGAAAAATAACTATATATTTTTATATAAAATTGAAATTTTTGAAGTAGGTGCCAAACTAATACCTGACAAAATGTGATTTGCATAAAGAGATTAAAAATACTTTATTTGTAATTGCTTTCTTACCATAATTTATAAATATTAGTAGTTATTTATTTAATTTAGAAATAATTTGGTGCTGACTTCAAAAATTTCAATTTCAAATAAAAATAGTTATTTTTCACTTTTTAGCGCACTTTTAATTGGTTCAATTTTTTATAAATATTTCATTTTTCGATTTTTAGTCTTGAATTCATTATGATATCCATAAATTATTTGAAGTAAGTACTAATCGAGATTAGTGTACCTCGCAATGACTCCAAGGTAGCAAAAAAGTACTCATTTTATCCAAAGTTGTAAATCACCCTAAAATGAACTACTAAGTTTTCCAAATACCAGTAAAATTGTGTCTAAGAAATATTTAGTCTGTCATAGTAAATCCACTATCTTAAATTTCAAATTAATTTTAGATTGGTAATATAGGCCCCAAAACCTTCCAACATCAATATTTAAAGAACTTGAGACTTAAATTTTTTAGTCCTATCTATTTTATACTGCATATTGAGTTTGTACACGCCCCAAGAACCCTGCAATATCAATTTTAGATAAAATCGGAAAATGTAAAATTTTCAATTCCTCATATTGTACCTTATCAACCTAATAGTTGCAAAAAATTAACTTCATATTCGTGATACATGACCCCGAAAACACCCTAATACCAAATCTGAAAAAATGCGAATAAGGTAAAATTTTCAACCCACCATATTGGATCCGCCATATTGAATTTCAAAAAAATCTAAATCCTTCAAAGTCCCCTAATATCAATTTTAGATGAAATCCGGAAATTTAAAATTTTTAAACCGTCATATTGCATCTGACATTAGATTTTCTTAAAATAATTTTATATTTGCAATTTACATTCGAAATAATTTAGTCCCACCTTTGAGCAAAATTGAAAAACGTAAAATTTTTAGTCCGCTATATTGGATTCGCCATATTCAATCTTGAAAATAATACTTTTAAATTCATAATTTACACCCTCATCAAGAACCCCCTATATCAGTTTTGGAGAAAATCGAAAAATGTAAAATTTCTAGTATCAGCCAAATTGAATTTTTCAAAAAATATTTTAATTTCATAATTAACACTAACAAAAATCCCCCAATACTGATTTTTGACAAAATCGAGAGATGTAGAAACTTTAATCCGCCATCTTAGATCCGCATTATATTTAATTTTTTTTTTATAATTTCAGATTCGTAATGTGCGATCCCAAAAACTTCCCCATATCAATTTTGAAAAAAATGAGACAAAATTAATATTTATCCGCCATATTGGATACGCCATAGAGAATTTTTTAAAAATAATTTCAGACTCCTTATGTGCGACCCCGAAAACTGCCCCATACCAATTTTGGAGAAAATCGGACAAAATTGATTTTTTCTCCCGCCATATTGGATCCGCTATATTGAAATTTTAAAAAATAATTTTAGATTCGTTATGTGCGACCCTGAAAACTCTCCCGTATCAATTTTGGAGAAAATCGGACAAAATTAATTTTTTGGTCGCCATATTGGATCCGCCATATAGAATTATTAAAAAATAATTTCAGATTCGTACTATTCCGAAAATTCCCCCATATCAATTTTGGAGAGAGTCAGACAATATTAATTTTTTGACCCCCATATTGTCAGGGTTATCTTGGATTTTACTGCACCAATTTCGTATATAAAAAAAAATTTATATATGTATGTATGTATATAAAATATGCGCCCACCGCAGCAACTTCCTGAACATAACGTAAAAAAATTCATTCAAATGTACATACATAAAAAAATACATAGTCGACGAACTGAGGACCTCCTTCTTTTAGAAGACGTTTAAAAAATACACGTATATCTGATTTCTTCAAGCTCTCCAACGTATTCAAAAATCATGGAAATCGGTCAGTTAGGTTGGAGTACCTTCCTTATTAGTTCACTGTGTAAATACACACGTTTATCTGGATTTAGCGTTTCGAAACGTCGTTCCTATCACTGAACAACTTACTAACTACTTTAAAAGCAAAAATTCGAAACATTTATAGCAATTCGCAGTAATAACACTTAATTTCCATCATCTATCACAGTTAACTGATTTAAAAATTGCACTCATTTAGAGAGAATTATCAACAAACTCGATAAAAACTAAGACCTAACCAACCTTAACTAAATACTTGCTTTGTACTCCGCTCACGTATCAACTACAATTTAAAAAAAAGCTCTAAAAATAAATCTGACCATTACAAATTGCACGAATTACAGCAGACCTACTGTAATTGCATAATTGACTTGACCAGATTAAAATAATTGTCTTCAACTATATCGTGCAGATCGTCTTTAATCGGTATGTAGATACGCTTTATGTACAGGGTTGTTCTTTATATTTTGAAAAGCTCTTGTGATTTTATTATAGGAGTTAGAAAAAACTTTAAATACAAAAGTTGCTGCATTTTTTCTATATCGCCATAATATGTTACTAGAAAAAGCAAATACTTAAAAAAATGGATTTTTTAAAAATAAATTCACTTTTTTTTTTAAATAGAACACCCTGTATATTTTTAAATATTAGAATAGAGCTGCACTTTTCAAAAATATGTATGTTGCCTATGTTTGTTTTAACCATTTTTGAAATATTTACCTTAAAATATTAAATATTTCAAAAAGTCGCCAGAGCCATGTAAATTATTAACCGACTTCTAAAAGAAGGAGGTTCTCAATTCGTCGCGTATGTATATTTTTTTATGTATGTACACCGATTACTCCGGAACGGCTGCACCGATTTGAATGAAATTTTTTACGTTATGTTCAGGAAGCTGCTACGGTGGTCCCATATTTTTTTAGATGAAATTTGTGCAGTAAAATCCAAGATGGCGCTGACAATATATCGGCCAATAAAATTTTCGGGGTCGTACACAATGAATCTAAAATTATTTTAAAAAAATTCAATCTGGCGGATTCAATATGGCGATCAAAAAAATTTAATTTTGCCCGATTTTCGCCAAATTGATGTGGGGAAGTTTTAGGGGTCGCACATAACGAACCCAAAAAAATTTTTAAAAAATTCAATAGGGCGGATCCAATATGGCGGACGAAAAAAAAAAAATTTTGACCGATTTTCTCCAAAATTGGTATGAGGGAGTTTTCGGGGTGGCACACAACGAATCTCAAATTATTTAAAAAAAATTCAATATGGGGTATCCAATATGGGGGATAAAAAATTCATTTTGTTTAATTTTTTTTTCAAAATTGATATAGAGGAGTTTTTGAGGTCACACATTACAAATCTGAAATTATTTCAAAAAAATAATTAAATATAGCGGATCCAAGATGGAGACTTAAAGATTCTACATTTCTCGATTTTGTCTAAAATCAGTATTGGCAGATTTTTGTTAGTGTTAATTTAGAATTTAAATTATTTTTTGATAAACTCACTTTGGCGGATTCAATATGGCATCCTAAAAATTTTACATTTTTCGATTTTCTCTAAAACTGATATAGGGGGTTCTTGAGGGTGTGAATTATGAATTTGAAGCTATTTTTTTCAAGATTCAATATGGTGAATCCAATATAGCAGACTAAAAATTTTACATTTTTTGATTTTGTTCAAAGGTAGGACTGAATCGTTTTTGAGGATGTAAATAGCGAATGTAAAATTATTTTAAGAAAATCTGATATGTCAGATGCAATATGACGGTCTAAAAATTTTAAATTTCCCACTTTTATTCAAAATTGGTACAGGGGGCTTTGAAAGGTTTAAATTTAGATTAGATTAAGACATTAAAATTATTTTTTTGAAATTTAATATGGCAGATCCAATATGGTGGATTGAAAATTTTCCTTATTCACATTTTTTTCGATTTGGTATTAGGGGGTTTTCGGGGTCGTGTATGACGAATATGAAGTTAATTTTTTCCAACTATTAGGTTGATAAGATACAATATGAGGAACTGAAAATTTTATGTTTTCCGATTTTGCCTAAAATTGATATTGCGGGGTTTTTGGAGCGTATACAAACTCAATATGCAGTATAAAATATATCGGGCTAAGAAATTTACGTCTCAAGTTCTTTAAATACCGATACTGGAAAGTTCTGAGGCTTACATTACCAATCTAAAATTAATTTGAAATTTAAGATAGTGGATTTACTATCACAGACTAAATATTTGTTTTACACAATTTCACTGGTATTTAGAGAACTCTAAGAATCAAAGAATTTTTAGTGGTTTATTTGAGGATGATTTACAACTTTGGATAAAATGGATACTTTTTTGTCACCTTGGAGTCATTACGAGGTAATCTCGATTAGTACTTAGTTCAAATAATTTATGGATATCATAATGAATTCAAAACTAAAAATCTAAAAATAATATTTTTATAAAAAAATTGAGCCGACTTCTAAAAGTGCTCTAAAAATGTAAAATTATTTCTACATGTAATAAATAACTACCGATATATACAAATTATAGTAAGAAAGTAGTAAATAAATTATTTTTAATCTGTTTATGCGAATCAGATTTTGTGAGATATTAGTTTTGCGCCGACTTAAAAAATTTCAATTTCTTAAAAAATTTATAGTAATTTTTTCACTTTTTAGCGCACTTTTAGAAGTTGGTTCAATCTTTTTATAAAAATATTATTAAACAATTGGAAATCAGGTTGTTCAATGAAGAACATAATATAGGGTGTCCCATAGGGAAACATTTCCCTCCCTTCTATAAATGGAAAATTACATATAGAAAAATTTTGAAAATTTGACAGTACACTAAGATCTGTGGGGACAACCAGGCTAAAATATTTTCAAGATGGTGACACTTCTGGTTATACTGGTGGTAGCTTATTTTAAATGAAACACCCTGTATATTGCATTTTGGATTCTGTGCAAGGTTCTAGGTACATTTTGTGTACCATGTCCTACACATACATAAGTCTAGGCGTTTTTGACTTCTTTAAGTTTTTATGTCAAAAATGACTTTTGCAGGCCTTAAAATAATTACCAATTTTTCCTATAAGGAACCCTTTTTTATTCATTTTAAGTTGGATTTTTTGTTGAAAAGAGCCTACTTTATTAGATTTTTATAATATTTTGATATCCAATTATACAGGGTGTTCAAAAAATAAAATTAAACATTATATTTTGAGATTCTTCCTAATTATAGGTTTCGCACAATCCATCGATGAAATTCCCGGAGAATCGCACTATATTTACTTATGGCTTGAAGTAGGTTGCGATCTACTTTTTATAAAGGGTTATTCACAAAAAAAAAACCTTTAGAATCTTATTTTTTTCCAATGTGAACCAACAAATTTATGGTTCCTAAAACACTCCCATTACCATTTTTAAAAGAAATGGGATATAGAAACAATTCAATCAGCCATATTAAATCTGTCATTTTAAATTTTTAGAAATTAATTTGTAATAACGACCCCGAAAACTCCCAATTTTGAAAAAAATTAGACAATATTAAATTTATAAACCGCATTCTGAATTAATTAAAAATATATTTCAAATTTGTAGTTTATACCTCCAAGAATCATCCGGTTTAATTTTGGATAAAATCGAATAATTTTTAGTCTGCCTTATTGGATTCACCATATTTAATTTAAAAAAAAATAGATTTGTAATCAACGACCTAGAGCACTACCCCATACAAATTTTGAATGAAATCGGACAATATTAATTTTTTGCTCGCCGTATTATAACTGCCATTGTATGTACAGGGTGAGTCAACGATTGGATGAAGTAAGTTTGTGCCTTTTTGGTGAAATTAACAAAGAAACTATATTTATTGTTTGATACAGTTTATTTTTACGCAGATTTTAAAAATATTTAGGACTCTACAGGGTGAGCCAAAAAACTAGGACAGCATAAAGTTTTATTTTTTTAAATAGAACACCCTATATACGAATCGTATTTTCGATTTAGCTTATAATTTTAAATCTTTTTTATTAAGGGTTTACTATAACAAAACTTTATAGTTTCTGAGATAATTAAGTTTAAAGAAAAAAAGTCACATTTTCAAGCATCAATTCAATCCTAAATAACGTTTTCAATTTTGTGACAAATATATTCAAATTTGGAATTTAGCAAGGCCAAGAACAAGTTAACATAATTTTTACCTAATATTTGCAATAAAAGCTACAGGGTGTTGAACACATCGGCTCAAATTTGAACAAGTTTAAATGAATAAATATCTTTTTTTTTTAAATGGTACACCCTGTATATTTTCATGTTATTTAATAGAGTAATAAAAACCCTAAAAGTTTTGTTCAATATATCTTATACCTATTTATAATAGTTTTTGAGATATTTCAGTTTTTATAATTTTCCATACTTTTTACAGAAATAGTCTTCATTATCATAGTAGCCATGTAAAATAATAAAAAGAAACTACAGAAACAAACAGAATGTGGTTAAATATGATGAAATACATTATTCGTTATATTACAACGGCAATAGTTTAATTAAACATAAT
This sequence comes from Diaprepes abbreviatus, assembly GCA_034092305.1. Lineage (NCBI taxonomy): Eukaryota > Metazoa > Arthropoda > Insecta > Coleoptera > Curculionidae > Diaprepes > Diaprepes abbreviatus. Next base: position 128,774 of record JASJET010000017.1, on the reverse strand, counting down.
GTGAAAAAATTAACACAACAATAACGACAAGGCCAATACATATTTACTTTTATACTAAATTGAAACAAAAAAATTACCTATTAAATACTGAGATTAATTATTTCTTTTTAATAAGTGTTCGAATAAACGACCCTCTTGTGCAATGCACAAATTTAGTCTTTTTTGCAGACTTTCTCGGATCCTGGACAAAATTAGTGGCGTTATTGTTCTACAGGTATCCCTAATCCTGTTTCGCATATCTTCCACTGTTGTTGGTGGATTAACATACACCTTATTTTTAATATAACCCCATAGGAAGAAATCTAATGGGGTGATGTCGCAAGACCTTCGTGTCCACTCAATGAAACCCCCACGTCCAATCCATTTTTGCGGATATCGTTGGTCCAAAAACGCACGAACTTCACGATGGTAATGCGGAGGCGCACCATCGTGCTGGAACCACATACTGTCAAGCTCATCCCTATCGAGACCTTGAAGCAGTTGGGGTAGTTCTTCTTGTAGAAAGTTCAGGTAACTATGGCCATTTAGTGGTTCATTAAAAAAGTGGGGTCCAATAATTCGATTATGATGAATACCACACCAAACATTTAATGACCAGTGGTTTTGATGTTGCACCTCTCTAATCCAAAATGGGTTTTCTGTGGCATAATAATGCATGTTGCGTCTATTTACGGCACCGTTACTTCTAAAAGTAGCCTCATCACTAAACATTACCTTGCATAATAAATTTGGATTTAATTGAATCTCCGCATTTATTGTACGACAAAAGTTTACACGACTTTCAAAATCCTGTCCATGCAATTCTTGGTGTAATTCCATGTGATATGGATGATACCTATATTTCTTGGTAGTACGATTAGCGGTGGATTGTGATGTTTCACATAATGCTGCTAACTGACGGCTACCAATATAAGGATTTTCCTGAACATTTAACAATACTTGTAGTTCTTTTTCTTCATTAGTTACTGGTTTGTTGACCACTTTACGTTTTGGATAATCAATAGTACCAGAAGAATCAAATCTTTGCATTAAGTTTTGAAAAGTATGGATATTAGGCTGGCGTCGATCAGGATACTTCATTTTGTAAATTCTTTGAGCAAGAAGGCTCTCCTATTGTATAAATCATATCTATTAACTCATTCTTTGGAAAATTCATTTTACAATATAAGATGAATGCAAAAAAAACCAAACTACACTACATAAAAACCAAAAGAAGCGATTGCGGTTATAAATTTGACACACAGAAAAATGTTCTTTTACATTGTTTTTGCCATGGCTACTATGATAATGAAGACTATTTCTGTGAAAAAGTATGGAAAATAAGAAAAACTGAAATATCTCAAAAACTATTATAAATAGGTATAGGATATATTGAACAAAACTTTTAAAGTTTTTATTACTCTATTAAATAACATGAAAATATACAGGGTGTACCATTTAAAAAAAAAGATATTTATTCATTTAAACTTGTTCAAATTTGAGGCGATGTGTTCAACACCCTGTAGCTTTTATTGCAAATATTAGGTAAAAATTATGTTAACTTGTCCTTGGCTTGGCTAAATTCCAAATTTGAATATATTTGTCACAAAATTGAAAACGTTATTTAGGATTGAATTGATGCTTGAAAATGTGACTTTTTTTCTTTAAACTTAATTATCTCAAAAACTATAAAGTTTTGTTATAGTAAACCCTTAATAAAAAAGATTTAAAATTATAAGCTAAATCGAAAATACGATTCGTATATAGGGTGTTCTATTTAAAAAAATACAACTTTATGCTGTCCTAGTTTTTTGGCTCACCCTGTAGAGTCCTAAATATTTTTAAAATCTCCGTAAAAATAAACTGTATCAAACAATAAATATAGTTTCTTTGTTAATTTCACCGAAAAGGCACAAACCTACTTCATCCAATCGTTGACTCATCCTGTATAAATAACATATCTTTACCCCATAATATATGTCAAAATAGTATCTCTTAGCTTCCAAACCCAGTGTCACTCCCTGTAAAGTATAAAGGTGTTTTTTTTTGAGAAAAGCTAATTTGAGGAAGACTAGTTGCATTTAAGGGGGTTGGTTCCTCTTTATTCCCTATTTCCGCATATATTCAAGCTAAATTGGATTTATAATTTTTTAATAAATAAATATCATTTTAAGGAAAGGATTAATTTCATAATAAAGATCTATTTTATTTAAATGTTAAGACGTTATGGAATTAAATTAAAACATAATCACTCCTCATTTTTCCAAACCAGTTTGAGAGGAAGTGACAGTTTAATAGGCATTTCTTTATCCCATGTGAACATGCTCCAGTACTCGCTTTACCGAAGCAATGACGTATTTTATTACAGTTCTATTTTCTATGAGAACAGGAAATGGGGTGGACACTGGATACTATTAATCGCGGACATTTCTTTGCACTAGCCGTGCGGTAATTATAACTTGCGATATAATTTACCATTAAGATTTACAACGGATACTTGCTAGAATTTTTAGTTCGTTAGGTGATTTAAGTACAGGACCGACTCTAGGAGGTGCATCTAACTCTGGATTAGAAAATTGAGGTTAAGTAACACAACCCATTACTGTCTGTATACACAGTGTTCATAAAGTAACGTATAAATTTATTATCTCAATGCAATAAAACTGTTTGAAGCTGAAACTGCTATGAATACGTGAAAAAAAAGGATCCTGTTTTATGCGACACAATAAAATCTGGTTTTCCACCACGCACATCTTTTTTTAAGAGGTGAGGGGTACCAAAGGCCAATTGTATTTACATAGATCCACCCAAGTTTTTTAAAAATATTTTGATTTCTTGAACACGAATTTTTTTAGTGAAAGTTTGGGAAAAAATCGTTATCAACAAAATAATTTGCAGAAAATTGAAAAATTGTTTTTTTTTTCTGCGAAAAAAGATGCATTTTTATATTGTCTAGATCATTCTAATCTAAAAATGTCTCCTGTAAAATTTTTGTCCGACACTTCTTTTCAGAGATAATTGAGATTTAACTTCAGGCAATTTCGCGATTTTCCGATGCTCATAACTGTAGATTGAATAAATATTTTTCAAGTCTGCTGGCAGCATTTGAAAGTCCGACACTTACCATTTTTGTGCATGATCTGTCACGTATACAAGTGCTGGTTGCCTACTCACAGGCGGTTATATATAGTATAGAAAAGAAATTTCTTTGCTATTTCTTTCTATTATGGAAAATTATCCAAAATTTACTCTATAAGCACATTCGGCAACGGTCGGGTATGTCCAAACAAGTAATCGTGCTATAGAAATAGAAACAGTCTTTGGCTTGTTGTTGTTTTTTTATCTCTCTCAAAGCAATTTGAATGCTGCCTAAGTTTATCTAATTTTTTTCCTGATTTACGTGTGCTTGAATTTGTGGTTATGTCGAATGTGGGATATATTTGTTTCTAAGAATAAAATGAAGTTCATAAATGTGTTTTTATATTTTATTTAGCTAAAAATATAGATTTACACGTTATATAAGAAAAAAATATCAAAAGAGCAATAATTATTTTTATTTCTGTTTATTTCTTAACGTTAAGAATCAGAACAATAATAAATTATTAGAGCTTAATTAAGAAAAAATAAATAAATATATACATATTATATATCCAATTGAAAAAGTCTTTAATTCCGTATTACTGAGCTGCAGAAACTTTTGACAGGGTTCAGCTAAATGTCTGTTGAGCCCTCAAAATATCCCTCTACTCCTCAATATTTTATACAAAATACATAAATATCGGATCCATATTTTCTAATAGATAATTTATTAAAAAAAGTGTAGAGTTAAATACTTTAAAACATAATATTGGAGATTTCGCGATAAAAATTGTTGGTCAACTAAAAAATTACAAAGTAAATATGTTTAGTATTTTTTTCTTTTAATTATAAAGTTCCTAAAAAAGATAAATGTTTTTAGAGATGGTAGTTTGTAGTTATTCCATGTGAACTAGCCCGAAGTTTTAAGGGGGTATTAAGTCCGCCATTTTTGCCCATTTATCTGTCATTCACAACTAATTCCGATATTTTATACTAGATGTCACCCCTATGTAGAATAGAAGAAATAAATTTCTTAGTGTAAAAAATAGTAAATCCTAAATTTAAGAAATCTCCATTGATGAAGGTGGTGTTGTCAAACATTACATGTTACATTACATTACCTAAATTTAATGACTTTTTGGTCATTTTCTAGCACTAAATCTAAAATGTTGCAGAACAAAAAATAAGGAAATATTTCGTGAATAATGTTTAGAGTTTTCATTGGATTTCGAATTCGACAGATATTATTATTATCAGCAATCCATGAGTCTCCTCTTTTTTAAACATACGGCATCCTGCATTTTATTTAGCAAAAATGGGAATAAAATTATGTTCTGGCCTTGACAGCTTATTTAATTTCAACCTAAATAATGTTGTAAATTTTGGACTCGTAAAACTTAAAAGTTAGGTTATATATACAAAAAAAAACATTGTTTCTAGAAATAAAGAATAAATTTTGTTTGATGTGTTGAAGATCGGATATAGAAACACAAAGCCAGAAAATCATAAATATTTTTAAAATTGTAAAAAACGACGTAAGCATTTCATCGCAGGTGGGGGGACTCGAGTTTTTTCAAAAATAATAGGTAGGTACAACATGGACATCTGTACAAAAAATAGCATGCAAAAACCAATGTTTGTTTCAATTTAATTATTATATTTTTAGCTTTTTTAATTCACCAAAATTGTTTTGTGTACCTGGGTAAGCTTTACATTGACCAAAAGATATGAAACTTTTTGCGGTTGTTGCAGATCCAACAGAAACAAAAAAATGGATTCTTTTAATAAGGTATCTACTTATAATAGCCTTTATGTGAGAAAATATGTTAAAGAAGAAACCTGACAATATATTTTATTACAATTTTATTTATAAATTCAAATTTGTAGGACAGAAGACAGAGAACGCTCAAAACATTGACTATAATGCGACTACCATTATGTAAATACGGATCAAAAAGTGGTTCAATCATATTTTAATTTAACATTCAAAGGAAATTTAAATTTCCTTCTCTATCAAAATATAATTTTTTTTTAAGAGGCTCGTTATATTTTTTTGGCAAAAATCCACAAATATTATAACAGAAAATATTTAGAAATGAGATTTTAAAAAATAGTATTACTTTTTTTTACGAGAATTCCATATTTATATAAACTTTTTTTCAGCAAAATAACTTGATAGAAACAGCTGACAAAGTCTTCCCACAATGGAATAAATTAATAACAATTGGGCCTTGTACAGCAAATATATATATATATATATATATATATATATATATATATATATATATATATATATACAGTGCCTTCATTTCAAAACGAACCATCCTTAATAACTTTGTTAAATAGAAAAATTTTAAAAAAAAGAAAAAACACGTCAATTTAGATATACAGGGGGAAGTTTAATTTTGCATTTGTTAAAAGTCTGTCAATCACCTCCTCACCTCCAGCTAACCTCACTTTGATATGTCAAATGGGAACCCCCACCTTGTGACACATCATTGTAAGCAGCATAAAATTGTCTATCCAACCGTATAAAAAAAATTAAATCGGTTGACGTACAAGCGAACAGTGTGCAAAAATGTCTTGTAATAATGCATAATATATCGGCCTCGAACTTTAGTATGTCAAATGATTACCCTATAGTGTGATACATCATTTTAAAGGGCATACTATCTCCTATTTAGCCAATAAAAAAAACAAAATCTGTTGATGTACAAGCGAATAGTAAGAAAAGATGTGTGGTAATAATAGACACCTTATCACATTAAACTTTATTATGTCAAATGGCTAGTTCATAGAGTAAAATATTATTTTAAATTTAAAATAAATTTTTTTTTAAAATAATAAACAGTTAAAATATTTGCGAGAAAAAAACTAAGCCTGTTTTAAAATTCATCGCAAAATTCATTGCAGTCTAATCAATCTAGTGTATTTATTTCAATGATATTTTTTGCGGTACCTGATAGGTACAAAAAATCACTGCAATAAATAAAATTTTTAAGATCTTTAAACACCAGTTGTTTATTATTGTTAAAATTGTCATTGTGACGCCTAGTTGAAACGTGAATATAAATGGTGTATACGCTAGCCGAAAGAATAGAAATAATTTTTCTCTATGGAGCTGAAGATCGGTGCGCTCGTAGAACCGCCAGAGCATTTAACGAGAGGCATCAAGACAAAAACGTGGGCCATAAATATGTACTCGAATTGGTACGAAAGTTTGAAGAAACGGGATCCGTTTGTAATAAAAAATCTATTGAGAAAAGGGTTGTAGATGAAGCATGCCAAATCGAGGTACTAGGACAGTTTGCAATAGATCCAACTTTATCCATCTCAAAGGTCGCAGATTTAACCAACATTTCTGCTGGCTCTGTGCATAAAGTTTTAAAACAAAATAAGTTTTTTCCCTACAAAATTAAAATTCTTCAAGAACTCGGAGAAGACGATTTTGATAGGAGAATTCAATTTTGCGAATTAATGTGCCAACGAATTGACGAGGACCCCCATTTACCTAAGAATATCTGCTTTAGTGATGAATCAACTTTTTTTCTAAATGGACTGGTTAACAGACATAACTGCAGATACTGGGATAATGAAAATCCGCACCTTTTCCGAGAAGGGCATACTCAATATCCCGAAAAAATTAACGTGTGGGCAGGAATTTATGGCAATGAAATCATCGGGCCATTTTTTTTGGAAGATAATTTAACTGGGCAAATTTATTTAAACCTTTTAGAAAACACAATATACCCTGCCATTGTGCAATCTTTAGAAAATCAAGTGGATGAAAATGCTGTTATGGTACTAAATGAAAATAATTTGCATTTCCAGCAAGATGGAGCTCCCCCGCACTACGCTTTGGCAATTCGAGAGTGGCTTGATGAACATTTTCCAGGGACGTGGATTGGCAGACGTGGTGCAATTGATGGCCAGCACGGTCTCCAGACCTAACCCCTCTAGACTTTTTTCTTTGGGGGTATTTAAAAAGCAAGGTTTATAAAACCCCACCTGAAAATATTGACGATTTAAAAGATCGAATTGTTCGGGAATGTAGAGGAATTAGCAGAGAAACCCTTGCCAATGTTCGTGGGGAATTTCAAAATAGGCTTTTTTATTGTCTCGCTAATAACGGCGCACATTTTGAACATTTAATAAAATAATTTTCTTCAACTGAATAAAACTGAATAAACTGCTTATATTTAACACACATTTTTGCATCCTAATTGGCTATAACGTCTATTAACTTAATTTTTTTTGACATCGTTGGATAACAGATCGTACGTCCTTTAAAATGATGTATCACACTATAGGGTAATCATTTGACATACCAAAGTTCGAGGCCGATATATTATGCATTATTACAAGACATTTTTGCACACTGTTCGCTTGTACGTCAACCGATTTAATTTTTTTTATACGGTTGGATAGACAATTTTATGCTGCTTACAATGATGTGTCACAAGGTGGGGGTTCCCATTTGACATATCAAAGTGAGGTTAGCTGGAGGTGAGGAGGTGATTGACAGACTTTTAACAAATGCAAAATTAAACTTCCCCCTGTATATCTAAATTGACGTGTTTTTTCTTTTTTTTAAATTTTTCTATTTAACAAAGTTATTAAGGATGGTTCGTTTTGAAATGAAGGCACTGTATATATATATATATATATATATATATATATATATATATATATATATATATATATATATATATATATATATATGTTGTAACGTAGGTTTTCACGGATGATGAAATGTGAATTAGTGTTATTCCAGTTGTCAATCTGTTCATCAATAGAAAAATCTTACGAGGTTTCGCCAACATCTCAGCTGGCATATTTGCAAGTGACGCTTCCTCGATGGCTGCTCGACTTGGAGCAGTTTTAACTTATTTTTTTTTCCAAGACAAGAAATAAAATCTATTTACATTTCATATACGAACCAAAACAACCCATTTTATTTCTATTCGGGACCATACTGGTGACTCCCTCTAGTAATACACCGAAGTACTACGGTACACTTTACAGCAATCGCATAACAGCACTTATGCACTGTAGAATGCAAAGCTTATAGTAAATATACATAGATGTCTTTAGAAAACCATTAGAACTTGAAAGGATTTATGGTCCTTTAAATTTCAGAAAAAAAAAACGAAAATAATCATAATTTAGAAAATGTTTTATTAGCCTTTAATTTTATTTTAAAAACAGTGGTTTATAGTACAAAATATTATTTTTATAAGCTAACAGTGGCGTATTCAGAAAGACAATGAGGGTATTTGTCTCTCTCAGACTAACACTTAAAAACTATTGAAAATGAACAGAAATTATTTCCAATGGAGGCTTGTAAAGTATGTTTTAAAAACGTTTTAACATTTTATTTAAATTATTTTTACTTTACACTTTTCCGAATATTTTTTCTTTTTAATTATTTTCTGGCAGCAGGGCGATAGCTTAACATGCGCAGATTTTCTATAATCGCCAAAAAAGGATAGTGCCATTAAAGATGCACAAGGAAAAAATCGAAGATCTAACGATAAACAAGAAAGATGTTGACGAAAGTGAACAAATAGGGAATAGTATCCCTAATGTGAAATGCCAGCTTTTCTCTAGAACAAATTGTTGAAGATACAATTGAAGATCATCTTTTATTTCATTTACCCACTTTAGTATTACACTTACTTCATCTCGTCATTCTGGTGAACGTCGTCACCGTGTGTAGGGGTGTATACTATGATTATATATTTAGCAAGTTGTATTCATTTTTGTTTTAATATTTTCGATATATGAACAGTCAGTGGAGTCTAATTATGGAATATTCCATTATTGGGTTCTAAGACCTAAGATTCCTCCTTATATAATGTTCTATATTACTTTTTAGAATGCGATCGTCGCAAAAGATGGGAATGAATATAAGATAAGTAATACTACCCACACAGCACTAGACGTCTTATAGACGTCGTTTTTATATCCAGATTATGTCTGAACGTCTTGAGACATAAATAAGGCGTCTTATAGACGTTGTTTTAAAGACGTCCATAAGACGTCTATATACAACGTCTTTAAGATATTTTTTAAAAGTCTCCATACTACATTTTATATGAAAATAAATACAGTTGTGTATAATTTAGTTGATAAAAACTAAAAAGCATTTCCTTCCCTATAGATTTTGTCGCAGTTGGGTAATAAGTTTGCAACGCCGCACAGAGCTCAGCTGAATACAAGTTGAGGTTAGAATTTTTGATTGAACGACAAATTTTTAGTAGCCTCACTACGACCTTGGTTAATGGAACTTTTGCGAGATCTTTTTATCAATACTTTGGTGCTTTTTGTCACAGACTGTTTGATGTGCCGATAACAATGATACACATAAATATGATGCTAGCGAAACTATAACTTTAAAAAACCCGCCTTTTGTTTCTGTCACTGTCATTTTTCAGTTTTGTATTTGTGTTTCGTCATGTCATTATTCATTTTTAATGTTGTTGGGGTACCGACTGTGAAAATTTAGCTTTTGAAAGAATTTTATTAAAAGAGTTGATATATCTATGTGCCTCTAAAAATCTTTTTTATTCGTGTTTATGTAATACTTAAGGTAAGATCGAGAATCATATGTACTTAGGAAAATCAGTAACGTTATTTATAGGTTGTGTTACCGGAAGTTCCCGAATGCTTTGCCGTTTATATTTTTGTAGTAACTCTATATTAGAAGTATGAAATGAAATCTTCAAAAATATTATCTATGCGAAAAAGGCTTGCACAGCTCATCCAGACCCGGTCCTAAATATTACAAGAAATATTACTAATGAAATGGAAGGCGAAATGTTTGTTTATGGAGTGCTCCACTAATGAAACCTGCAAGATTTATTTTGTTCCTGATGATTGATTTATATTTAAAGAACATAGAAAATAGAGTTGTGTTAATTACAAGAAGTAATTTTGTTTAAGGTTTTAGAAATTTCAAAACTGGGAGTACGGAGCATTTATGACTTTGTAAAGCGAGCTTGTAAAATTACCATGTACAGTTGATTAGTACGAAAAGGAAAAAGAAAGTTCTACGATTCCAACTTGGTGAGACTTATTATGAGTAAGTTCTGTCTTTCATTATATATATTAACCTTGAAATAGCATAAGTCACGATTCTATAGTAGAGGACAATTATAAAAATTCGCAAAAATATCAAAAAATTTACTACCACAAATGATAAACTTTATCCTATAATATTAAAATCAGTTTGTTATTAGGATCTACAGAGACAACAGGACTGGAAAAAGTCAGAAGAATGAGGAAATTTCAATCCATACATGGCTGAAAAGGGCATCAGACCAGATTTGTTATTCGACTAAATAAAAATTCTTGTATTTAAAGATTTGTGTACTTTTTATTTCAATAAACTTTTATTTTGTTGATAGTCTACCTTTTAGAGTTATTTTATCGAAGGGATAAACTAAGGCTTAAATTTGATAGGTTCACTTATAGTTCGAACAGTAGTAGTTCTGAAAATATTTGCTCTTCTACCTCACTTCTTAAATTTCAAATTAGAAAAAGTTTACGTTAGGCTTAAGTCATGTATTTTTTTGTATAAAGAAATTATGTTGAACATATTTTTTAAAGCAAATTATTCATGCGGAACTTGTAGTTATTTAAAATGGTAGTGTATATTTTGCTCTTGATTTTTTCTTAATTAAAGTTATTTCTTGGATTTTTGAATAATTACGGTTTGACTTTGTAAACAAGACAAACAAAAAAATTAAAGGGACCCTTTTTAATGTACATAATTTTATTGGTGGAATATGTTGTTTTAATGTTGAGAAGGGACGTCCATAAGACGTTGTAAGCAAACGTCTTAAAGACGTTACCTTTTGTAACATAAGACGTCTATACAACGTCTTATGGACGTCGTTCGTCTTTTATGGACATCCATAAGACGTCCTGAATGTTGAGATCAAACGTCTTATGGACGTCTTTAAGACGTATTTGTGCTGTTTGGGTATAAAAGGGAAAAATTGGTTATTTTAAAGCAGTGAAATATTTTCAAGACATTGATAACTGGAACGCCTCATTGTGGTGGGGCACCATCGTGTTGGTAAAAACTGACTCTTTTTATTATTAATACATAATTAATACATAATTTAAAATGAAGACATAATTTGATTTGTATCATTAATGAATTATCATTTAAGTTTTCTTCATAAAAATATAGTTTTACTATTTCATCATTTCTTACAGCACAAAACACTTTAAATTTCCAGTTTCCTTGAAACTTCCACAATAATACTGCATGAAGATTTGAATCACTCCAAAAATGGGAACTGTGTCTTTTAAAAATGCAATTTTTCGTAAATTTGGTTCATCAGTCCAAAGCGAGGTTCGTCTTATATCATCGTTAATATAAATTCACAAAATTGCACTCTTTTCAGCAAATCAGTATCTCTTACGTGTTGAACCAAAGATATTAAATAAGGGTGGAAGTTGTGTTTCCGCAGAATTCTATGTATTGAGCCCTTCTAGATTCCTGTTTATAGAGCAACTTGTCTTAACGATATTGTGAATACGTTCACAGCAGAGTCAGTAGATAATTCCACTAATTAAATGTAATAAATAAATATGGTCATGCTAAACTCTCTATAAAATTCACAAGAAAATGTTAATCTAAAACCTTTAAATAAGCTGGAATGTCAAGATATTTTAATTTTTAATTGCTTCCAAAATTTCCTAGTTCTGTGTGATCGGTGTCGCAGTGAAGACGGCAGATAAATGGAATTAAGTCGACAGACAAATCCGATATTTTCGGCATCATCAGAATAAACTGCGATTGGTAGAAACCTGGTGGTTTTAAGATAGAAAAGGAGAAAAGAAAGAAAAAGGACTTGAATACGAATTGAAAAGAGATAACTTCTCAGCATCTGAAAACGGGCAAAAAGCTCTCTCTCTCTCTCGTAGATTTTACGGAAATTTAGCAAAGTAAAATAGTAGAAAAGTAAAAGGGAAAGAAGGGAGTAGTAGATAATACTGTAGGCCAATTTGGAATGGGCAAAAGAAATGATAGAGGGGATCGTCGTATTCAGTTCTGCCAAGAAATGGACAGTGCGATAATGAACACCTTTTTTCAGTTACCGCCTCGAAGACTCTACACATGGAAGTCTCCAGCTGATTGTCTCCAAAAAGTGATAAGAAACCAGATAGACTATATCATCATAAACAAAAGATTTCAGAATTCCGTAAAATCCGCAAAAGCATATCCGGGAGCGGATGTCCCTTCAGACCATAATCTTTTGCTGAGCCAGATTAAGCTACACATGAAAAAGATCTGGAAAGGAAAATTCCAAAAACGACCGGACGTTCAGAGGTTGAAAGATAACACCACAAGAGACGAAGTCAAAGAGGAATTAAACAACAAAATAACAAGCATAGCCACGGATATTAACAAGGAGAAAATAAATGTGGATGATATGTGGAAGAAGATAAAAAATGTCTGTAATTCAATAGTGGATAATAAACTAAAAGCAGGAAAAAATATAAAGAAACATCCGTGGATGACAGAAGAAATATTAGAACTCATGGAAGAGCGAAGAAAATACAGACATAAAAATGAAAGGAGGTACAAAGACATAAACAAAGTTATTAACAATAGGATCAAGGAAGCAAAAGAGTTGTGGCTACAAAACGAATGTAAAGAAATCGAATCCTTAGAACAAAAATATGACATTTTTAACTTGCATAAGAAAATCAAGGCCCTAACCAGAGGAAACATCTCACGCAGCAATAATTCAGTACTGGACAAACACAACAATCTGCTGTACGAGAATGAAAAAATACTTGAAAGATGGGAGGAAAATATGGGAGAATTATTCAGAAACAGATGTCCTTGGATTTTCCGGACCAGAAATAACATTCAGCGAAGTAACATATGCAATAAAACGACTAAAAAACAATAAGTCACCTGGGCCGGATAATATACAATCAGAAATACTAAAACTATTTGAAGATGACCAACTTAAACTCCTAACAAGTTTACTTAATAAAATTTACGAAACTGGCGAATTGCCTGGAGATTGGTTAGTTTCCACCTTCATTCCTCTTCCTAAGAAAACAAATGCTACCAGATGCTCTGATTACAGAATTATAAGCTTAATGAGCCATGCGCTGAAAATCCTTCTCAGTATCATTCACTCTCGAATATATAGAAAACTTGAAGAAAACGTTAGCAATGTTCAGTTTGGCTTTAGAAATGGACTTGGAACACGAGAAGCTCTATTTTCTATTCAAATTTTGATATAAAGAGCTCGGGACGTAAACTGCAATGCCTATGTATGTTTTATCGATTTCAAGAAAGCATTCGACAAAGTGCAACATCACAAATTGCTTCAAATATTAAATGAATCTGGTATCGATGACAAGGATTTACGCCTTATTAGAAACCTTTACTCACAGCAAAGGGCGACTGTACGTGTAGACAACGAAACATCACAAGAATTTACAATAAAACGGGGAGTTCGTCAGGGCTGTATTTTATCGCCGACGTTATTCAATACGTACTCGGAAATGCTGTTCAGGGAAGCTATCAGTGGAATGAGAGAGGGCATAAGAATTAATGGTGAAAGCATTAACAACTTAAGATATGCAGACGACACAGTTCTGTTGGCCGATAATGCAGAGGATCTGCAAACACTAATAGACCGCGTAGTGGAAGCCTGTGAAAGATACGGCATGAAATTAAACTGTAAAAAGACAAAAATCCTTATAGTAAGCAAAAATGACGAAATACACCACCAATTTAGAGCAAATAATGAAACTTTGGAAACTGTTGACAAAGTTACGTATCTAGGATGCAGTCTGAACAGAGAATAGGACCACTCACAGGAGATTAGATGCCGCATAGAGAAGGCGAGAGCTGTCTTCAACCGCCTCAGAAAGATCTTGTGCAATATGCACCTGAACTTTGATATAAGAACACGAGTCTTGAGATGTTATATATTTTCAACTCTTCTATATGGAGTGGAAGCCTGGACTTTGACAGAAACAACATCTAAACGACTGGAAGCCTTCGAAATGTGGTGTTACCGCCGCATGCTCAGAATTTCATACATCCGTCATGTCACAAATAACACCGTGATGCAACGTATGAAAAAAGACCCAGAAATTATGCGCAATGTGAAAATCAGAAAGATATCATACTTAGGGCATGTAATGCGCAGTGAGAAATACCTACTAATTCAGTTAATTTTGCAAGGTAAGATAGAGGGTAAAAGAACTCAGGGTCGCCGACGAACATCATGGCTGAGGAATATCAGACAATGGACAGGAATGACGACTGTACATTTATTTAGAACAGCTGTCAATAAGGTCATATGGGCCAATGTGATTGCCAACATCCACAGAGGATAGGCACCAACAGAAGAAGAAGAAGAAAGAAAAAAAATTAGTGCAGTGGCGCATCATAGGGTTTCAAGAGAAATACTGTAAATAACCTTTTTTATAACTTTTCTTTTTACTGTTATTAATAAATAGTAAGGAAATCGGCTGTGGTGCTCTTTTATTTATAAACTTTGATGATCCTTTGAAAATCATAACAATAGAAACACAATAACCTATGGAAAACCTGTGTATGTCCTCCCCGTGTTAGAAGCAGGGTTCTGAGCAGCCCGTTAAAAACAGATGTCATAGGATATGCCGTAAAATATCCCAGAATTTTCATTATTGAGAATAGGTTTCCTTTTATGCATTTTTGCCTTAACAATTCCAAAATTTTCCAATATTTGTTTAAAACTAGCGCTGTATGGTTTTTCGTGGTGAACTAATAACAAAACTTATAGCGTTTTTACAATACAAAAATGTTAAATTACCAATATTTCAAAAACTGCAAATTTTTTGAATGAACAGCCTTATTCAAAATTAAATAAGAAAAGTCAAACTAAAAAAAATAATGGCGAATTATACATGAATTATGTCTATAATTTTGGGTAGAATATAAAAATGAAATAAAACAGTAAGAGTAAGTAAGAAAAAAAGCCATCAACTTTCGGTATAACCGAAATTGCCACCATCTTGAAAATATTTTAGTCGAATTGCCCCCCCCCCCCCATTGACTCTAGTAAACTGTCAAATTTTAAAAATTTTCCAATGTATATTTTCCGAGAAATCAATCCTGGCATTTTGTCGTAGGACACACTGTATAAGACCGTTACAAAATGGTATTCTATATTTGGTTACTGTCTTCTAACTGTTTTAAGTTAATCAAAATTTGTACCAGGTGCTAAATGACCGAAATGCTATTAAATAAACTGAAAAAAAAAACATACTTATTACTGGATGACATGTGACATTAAGGGTGGGGGAATTGTTGTTATATATTTTATAATGATCTCATACTTTTTCCTAGATGTTGGAATTACTTGCCTAAACAGTCATCAATCGCCACTGATTATTTCTATGGTACAGATTTTCTTGTTTACTCTATGACAGCTGTAAAAACTTATTTTACTTTATATTGAGGGAAAAATCTATAAATACGAAATAATTGTTACATTACCCTCTGGCTGAACTATCGTAAGTTAATAACTAATTATTACTATTTTTACAAAACAATACTAAATTTTATTATTAACAGACTAGAAAGAAACACAGAACCGATAAAAAAGATATCCAACAAACAATGAAATATATTTGTAACAAATCAAAAATTATATAAAATTTTTCCTATCAATAAAAAAAACTCACTCTATGTTCAATAAAACAATATTTCAAAGAAAATGATTAACAATAACAAAGCATTTCTTGAAAGTTTTCAAAATTATTTCTTATTTAATTCCACACTTTATGTACCCAAAAGATTATTTTATATATTGAACACATTTTAAAATCTGAATTTTTAGGCACACTGGTACAACACAAGTATATAAACGGCAACTAAACAAAATAATCTATATTACTTATTTAACTCTGTAGTACTGCCAGGCAAAGAAACTCTTTCAATCTCAGTTTTTATCGCCTCAATAACAGATATTGCAGGATCGCTTGGTTTGAATTTTCCTTCTGCCAAAATATGTGCTACGTTAACCCTGGGTGCTGTAGGTGTCCTCAGAATTCCACTAGGTACCCTACTTAGTTCGCTTGGTTCTCCAGGAGCAGTAGGCGCTCTACTCGAGGTAGTACTATGAACGGTGCTAGGTGCTGCGCTGGAAATTCTAGGTGGCCGCGCTAACAGCACGGACGAGAGGTGATGGGGCAGCGCTACTCCAGGCGCAGCTTGGTCCTGACGATTGAAAATCTGGTTTTTTGGCGCCTGTTGTTCTTGGACGTGGTCGCAGAGTTGAAGCTGGTAGATCATTAGGTCTAAAAGCAAAAATTTAGTTTTATTTAAAACCTTTTAGGTGATGTCAATGTTCGGTTTTTTTAAATAATACTATTTTATACCTATTATCGTTTGCAGAATGGCTTTTAACTTCAATAGCA
Organism: Diaprepes abbreviatus; assembly: GCA_034092305.1. NCBI lineage: Eukaryota > Metazoa > Arthropoda > Insecta > Coleoptera > Curculionidae > Diaprepes > Diaprepes abbreviatus. The sequence continues at coordinate 112,265 of JASJET010000017.1, read as the reverse complement.
ATCGGCCTACTCCTATCATCCACAGGAGTATTGACAGGACTTCCTTTCCTGCTGTTTCCAAAGAGACTGAAAGTATCGTCTAAAAGATCATGAAATCTTTTTCTCATTCTCGATATATTACTTTGGGGGTTCAGGTCGTTTCTGAATTCATTGATTCCTTGGTCTACACTAACACCTAAAAAGATGTTATAGATGTTTTTGAAAAACCACAATATTGATATTACTGGATTAGTGTAAGCTCCCATGGTTGTATTTGGTATTTTAAAATGATGAATCTCAATATGAAAAACAGTTACGAGATCAGAGAATTTTTTATTAACAACGTAATTGTTGATAACAAGATAAAATTAGAACAAAGTTAATTATAAATCAACATATTGCAATATTAGGGCAAAATTAGGGTAAAAAAATGTCATCCATGCACAGCGTTGTAACTAAATCAAGTGTTACTTGGCTTTTAATTAACATCACTGTGGTGGGAAGGGTAAGCTTTGACTTTCTTCTAGATATGGTGATACAGGTAGGCCATCACCTCGATGGTGGTGAAATAGGATAAATTGTGTTTTATAACAATTTATTCTAACACAGAAAGGATATGATGGAGAGAAGTTTGCATTTACTGTTTCGCATTTTACTTCATTTACATACGGAGCTGCATATAGTTGTACGTTTGCTGAATGTGATTTCAGCACTACAACAGCATAATGTGGATATAACCACTGCTATTGCATCTCACACTGAGGAATCCGTAAAAGCCGTATAAACATATATAAGCCATCCGGCGAGAGGTCGGCGAAGCCGCGTTCAGTGCTGCATACTTCCTTCCGATCTGTCCTTTGCACAACCAGGTGCATGCCGGTACCCTGATGAGTTTAGTAAGAGACGAAACTTGTACCTCTGCCGTATCACTGTGGCGAGGAGGGTAAGCTTTGACTTTCTTCTCAATATGGTGGTACAGGTAGGCCATCATCTCGATGGTGGTGGAATAGGATAAATTGTGTTTTATAACAATTTATTCTAACACAGAAAGGATATGATGGAGGGAAGTTTGCATTTATTGTTTCGGATAAACTGTGTTTTTTAACAATTTATTCTAACTGTGCAAACTCTAACACAGAAAGAATATGATGGATTGCATTTATTGTTTCGCATTTATATATATATATATATATATATATATATATATATATATATATATATATATATATATATATATGAAGTAAAATGCGATATCAATCAAATATATATATATTTGAATTTTTACAGGCAAGTAAATATCTGCCATTTATTTATGTTTTTTTATTCTTGCTATAAATTATAATAAATCTGTTTTGGAAAAAACCGTAGATTGAGTTTCCCTCAAGTGGAAAAATTATATGAAATCAACCACCCAGACGATTTATACCCAAATTTGCACTGACCATGTCTTAATTTTTCACAATGCATGTTCCAGACTACAGGACCGATCACTCCTGGATCTTCTACAGTACCAACACTTCCATGTCTTACAAGAGTTTCAGAACCATACCTCCTATAAGACTGTTGAGGTAACGGTTCATCTTCTGGCATATCCAGGTGGGTAACACTAACGGGTTCCAAGACTTTATTGAGCGGTTCTGGCATCTTCGTTCTGTAAAAATTAAATTTATATTCTACATTTTTTCTTTCTTCGTAAATTTTAGAAGTTTATAGCTGTACTCTAATTTCTATGTTTTTTCTTACCTGGGAAAACTCTTAACGCTGGGCATTGACAAGTAACTTTTAGGACTCATAACCCCAGGATCCAAATTTTCTCCAAATATCATATCCGGAGATTCATCTTTCCTGGAAGTGCTACTGTCAGAGTCGAATACTTCAGGAGGTAGTTTTCGTACGGTTGTATTGAGCGGCACCGTCTTGTTAAGGGCTGCCCTAGGTCTTGGAGGTTTTTTGGGGGGAGTTTTGTGTTTTTTGTTTAAGTTCATTAAAGGAGAGATGTCTAAAGAACTAGAACTAAAATAAAGAAAAAGAGGCTTAACCTCCGAAAATACCATTATATATATACAACAAGTTTGGTCGTTGTTTATGGTAGGCGTGGGAGCGGTTTTTTTGATGTTTAACAAACACCAATATTTTTAATTAGCTTTGCTTTCAGTTTTTTTATTTGTTGTGACTCGTTGGAGCACTTTTACCTGATAAAAATTATTAGAAATGCAAAGTTTTTAATTAATATCAACAAAAAAAGATCTAAGAAGTTATTTTTATCGGTAGATATGGTTGAAACATAGTAAAGTAAATTGTGAACGATGGTAAAATACTGTATTATTTGTAAGAATAAATAAATAAATAGATGTATGAAGTACACACTTCTCCTAAATGAAACTATTTTAAAAAAAAATTTAACCGACTTCTAAAAAAAGCGCTAAAAATCGAAAAATAACAATATAAATTTTTTTCGGGAAATGTTTGAAAGGAACTATTATGTTTTATACCACTAAATTTATTAAGAAAACAGTGACTGCAGTTTCAACTCACAGAGTCATTTTCAAACTGAATTACAAAGGTAGACTAAGTATACAATACAGAAACATGAGAAAATTTAACAATAAATAAAAACTACCTGAGATATTTCATTATTACAAAGGGGAGGTACTAAATTTTGGGAACTAATTATTATTTGGCGACAACAAATAACGGGAAAAACCCAAGTTCTGTCTGGTCATTAAGCAAATTTACATTTTTATTTCTACTATGTTTATATATTTCTAAAGATTCAAGAATATTTAACTTTTGGCCCTTTGTTGAATAATGTAATATGTCAGTGTTGCCTAAATCAGGAACACTGTGGCTGTGTTCTAAGCAATGGTTGGCAAAGCTCGAGTCTGTTTTTTGTAGTCTATATGATCGGTGGTGTTCTGAAAAGCGAGTTTTAAAGCTTCTACCACTTTGTCCAATATACAAGCTATCACACTCTGAACATTTTAACTTATAAACTCCTGATTTATCAAATTTATTAATTTTATCGTTAGCATTGTAAAGGATAGTGGACAGATTGTGTTGAGATTTAAAGGCTACTTTTATGTTATGTTTGGAAAGAGTATTAGCTATGTTTTCTAATAGGGCACCACAGTATGACAAAGATATATAAGATGAACTATCTTTATCATTTTTTATTTTAGGATATATTGAATTAAAAGCTAGTTGTTTTTGTTTTTTAGTTATTAATTTCTTTATGGTTTGTTGGGAGAAATTGTTTGATATTCAATGATATTTAGTTCCTCTTGAAGATCTTCTTCAGAGAGACGCAAAGAGAATGCTCTATGTATCATTGAATTGTATGCAGCCATTTTGTGTTGTAAGGGGTGAAAAGAATCATTAGATATAGTATTACCTGTAAACGTTGGTTTTCTAAAAATTTTAAATTTACACTGATTATTGAGGTGAGATATGGTGAGATCAAGAAAATTTATTTTATGGTTATTTTCAGTTTCCAGAGTAAATTGAATTTTTGGATGGCAATTATTAATGAATTGTAAGAATTTTTTAAGCTGTCTAGTAGTGCCTTTAAAACATGCTAGAACATGATCTACATATCTGTACCAAAATTGAACATGGTTTTTGCTTAAAGGGGAATTAAGAATTTTGTTTTCTAAGTTTGACATGAAAATGTCTGCTAGGAGAGGGCTAAGAGGAGAACCCATTGGTAGGCCTGAATTTTGTAAGTAAAATTTGTTATTAAACTGGAAATAGGTTTGTGATAGGCAAAGTTCGAAAGAGGACAAGATTTCAGAAGTAACCATTGGATTTATATTTCGTTCCTGTAAGATTTCTTGGATGAGTATAAAACATTCATCTGTTGGAATATTAGAAAACATGCTTTTTATGTCAAAAGAAACTAGTATGGAGTTATCTGGGATTTTTATGTTTTTTAGTTTTTGGACGAGATCTACTGAATTATTTAAACTGTGACTTGGTTTAAAGTTGCTTATTTGTTTGAAGAATGAATTTAGTTTCATACTTAGTTCTCTCGTGGGACTATTTATGTATGAAACGACTGGGCGAATGGGATTTCCCGGTTTGTGATTTTTTATAAGGCCATAGAGTTTTGGTGCTTGTGGGTTCATATTGATTATTTTTTTTTATCGAATTCTGGAAAAATGGTTGTTATGTTTGAGAGGGTTTGTTTCAAATTTGTTTGAAAAACTTTTGTAGGATCGTTTTTAATTTCTGTAATATTTTCGGGTTGAATAAATAAATAAAAAAAAATAAATATAAATTTTTAAATGACATTGAAGTTTTTGAAGACGCCGCCAAATTAATACCTGACAAAATGAAATTCACTTAAAAAGATTTGTAATCGCTTTCTTACCGTAGGGTATCTGTATTTCGTGTTACAAGTTATTTGTTTCATTTTGTAATTATTTGATGTCGACTTCAAAAATTTCAATTTCATTTTTAAATTTATATTGTTATTTTTCGGTTTTTAGAACTTTTTTTAGAAATAGGTTTAATTTTTTTATAAAAATTTAATTTTTCGATTTTTAGTGTTGAATTAAGTTGAGTTTCTAAGATTGCGAAAAAGTATTCATTTTATCTAAAGTTATAGACCAGATTTTACAAATCTAAACTTTTCTAACATTACTAGTTAAATAAATATTAACTTCAATAAAAATAGTTATTTTAATTATTATAGATCACCATATGATGTCACCATCGCAGGTCAAGCATGTCGAATATTATAATTTAAAAACAATAAAATAATTTATTTTCAAATTATTTTTAATGATTTAAAAACATTCAGAACTGTTCTTATTATCAAAATAAATACAGTATTTAAGTTTTGGTAAATAAAAATCCATTTAAATCGACTGCCAGAAAGGTCACAATTAAAGATTAATTCTTATTACCTAGAGGATGATCCACTAGCAGAACTCTGAGGCCTCAAAACAACAGAAGCCCTGGTTTGCTGATTTCCAAAATTTATATAAGTTGGTGATTCTTCTCTTCCTCTTTTACTTTCACTCAATGTGTCTTCATCTTGAACCAAACCTTTATTTTCGTGCCCGATACCTCTTTCAAATATGTGTCTTCTACAAAATAAAATAATTATTGCTTTTGAAGCAGTCATGCCGTGCAAAGCACCACAATCTACTGTACCTGTTATCAATGCCTACATTTGGTTGCTGGTATCTTTTCTTTTTGGTAACACCCAATATCAAAAATGCTAACACCAGCAGGATTAGCAAAAGGCCTATGATAGAAATTCCTATAACGAACCAGGTGTTCTTAGCTTTAGATAAGCCTAGAGGTTCGGCTGCCTTTAAATATGCTAAAAAATATCGAACATACCATCAATCAAAATGAAATTTATACATGTGCCAATATTTATTTTATTTAAACGTTAAAAATACGATACTCGCAAAAACAAATTTAAATATTAGCTCTTGAGTAACCAAAACTAATGCCATAAAAAATGAAACTATACATATTCATGACCAACAGAATGCTTTCAAAATTCTTCTTCTTCGTCTTCTTCTTCTTTCTAACACAGTTAACCTTGCTAGTAGGGTATTGCCTGTTTATTGCCATCACGTCTTCCCCGGAAGAAGAGGTCCAGCATTCTCGCCATCGTTTTGGTGGTCTTCCCTGTGATCTTTTTCCTACTGGATTATTCATTTTTGCGCTTTTAACGAGTCTACCGTCCTCCATTCTCCCTATATGTTTATTTCAGAATCTTCGCCTTTGTCCAACCCGTCTTCCTATGTCCTGTATCCCGCATTGTTGTCTGATATCTTCATTCGTATTCTGTCGTGTAGAGTTTTGCCTTGTATACTTCTTAATGTTTCCATTTCGACTGTTCTCATCATTTGTAGAGTTCTGCCTGTATCTGGTCTTGTTTCTGCCGCGTATATAATGATGGGTCTTAAAGCCGTTTCATATATCTTAGTTTTGCTTTCGGTATTAAGGTACTTGTTCTTCCAGACAATTTCTTTTAGGCATCCCGAAATTCTAGCCGCTTTCATTGCTTGCTCCCTTACTTCGTTAAAAAGGTTTCCATGGCTCGTTATTTCTGCTCCCAGATATTTGAAATGATTTACCTGTTCGACAATTTTGGAGTCGATTTCCAACTTGCACTGTATTGGTTCTTTGGATGTTACTAAGCATTTGGTCTCCTCGGTATTGATGAGCATATTTAATTCTTTCGCTTTAGTTGTAAAAGAATGCAGTAGTCTTTGGAGGTTATCTTCAGAGTCTACAATAATAACAGCATCGTCCGCATAGCAGACGGTATGGAAGAATGTATTTGTAACCAGCTGTTCTGGGGAGATTTTCTATTATTTTATCCATTATTAGATTAAATATAAAGGGGCTGAGCGAATCGCCCTGTCCAATTCCTGTGTTTACATATATGTCTTCCGTTGTTATATGCCCTAGTCTGATTTTTGTTCTGCACTGGATGTTAATATCGTATATTAGGTTAATTAGCCTATGGTTTAGATTTCTTCTCATTATTTCTAAGGCGTCCTTTAAGCGTACTCTGTCAAAAGCCTTGGTCATATCGACGAAGCACATGTACGCAGGTTTATTGAATTCTAGGGATTTTTCAGTTATTTGTTTGACAATGAATATTGCGTCAATAGTGGATCTGTTCTTTCTGAAACCTTGTTGTTCTTCTCGTACACTTACGATTTTGGTGATTTCTTCCAGTATAGTTTTTGTGAATGCTTTGAGAATGCTATCAAGCAGTGTTATTCCTCGATAGTTTTCTAGGTGCGTTTTCTGTCCTTTTTTAAAAATGGGTATTGTTACACTATTCTTCCATTCATTCGGTATTTTTTGTTCTTCTATGATATTCTTGAATAGGGTTAATATTTCATTCCATAGCTTTTTTCCTCCGTATTTAAGCATCTCATTAGTGATCTCCTTCAAAATTGTTCAACAAAGAAAACGCAGGAGAAAAATTTTGTTTAAAACAAAAAATCTAATTTTAAGAAATGATTAAAAAAAAATTATCAGAGGCGTACCACATTTTTTTAAACCCTACGATAATATCCGTACGTAAGCCACTGAGTAAACTACGGAGTCAATTTTTTTACTGTTACTAGGACAGTATCAAGTTAAGCTATAGCTAAAATTTCATTCCATTATGTTTCCAAACTTATTACACTGAAACGAATTTCTTTAAATAATTTAACACCCTGTAACTCAGAAACGAATATTTGTAGAGCAAAACTACGATATATATATATATATATATATATATATATATATATATATATATATATAAATTTGTACGGTAGAAGTATTATTTTATCTTACGTTCTGCCTTGATCATAAAAGGATATCCCAATTCAGTTCTGACTTCTTCATCCGTAACCAACTTCATATCGTTTGCAGCTGTATATGCATCTACAGGCTTTCCCTGCACTTCCACGTGATACAGCACTTCAAATTTGTCATCTCCGTTGATTTTTTGTTTATCAATTTTGTGAATGTGAACGTTTACTGGCTTATCGGTTGGTGTTCTTTTTTGACGTGTGATGATGCCTAAATGTTCTGCTTGTTGCCTAAAAATAACAGAAATTGAATCTTTACATCCTTCTTAGTTTTTAAAATATTACCAAGATTTGTTTTTCAGAGACTTTGATTTCTTCTCAGAATCTTTAAAATAAGAATAAAGCTAAACATTTCTTCAAAATATGCAGATTAACTTGTTTTTTTTATGTAAATCAACTGATTTTAAATAACATTAAATGTTAATTAGAGATAACTGTAGTCTATTTCGTTGAAAGTAGATTAATTAATAATATGCAACAGCTATAAAAACTGTATGTGAGACAACTCTTAATTTAAATTAACAATTAAAAACAATTATAGCATAGTAAATTTTATCTCCAAATTATTATATTTTGCATAAGATAAAACTTTTTTACATTTTAATTTAATAATTGTAATTTCTGCACGTCACTAATAACACTGAACAACAGCTTAAACATATCATAAATAAAAACCTAGTCTTATAAATTTTAATACGCTGATCATGAACATGACGGGTATTTTTAATTATTCAATATATATTAAATATTTCTATATTAAAAAAGGTGTTATATAACCTTGAGTTTTTCAAAAAATTGATTTTCATTTTTGTCTAGATAAACTGTTTATACTTTTAGGAACATTTCATAATTCAAATTATTTCCGAAGTTATAGTAGTTAGAATTGAACGCGATAGAATGTCGGCCCGAAACTCAGGTAGTGAGCGGACTGATCAGAGCCTTGACAAAAGGGTATTGTTGACTATTCTTTTGTATTAGATATTTTCAATCGGTCCTGTATAATAAGAATAACTTTCAATTAAAATTGCTCAAGATTTCAATATCTTATACTCTATTCAAGAACTAGATTAATAAAACTATCACCAAAACTTCCGACGTACCTGCTCTAGTGCCGCAAGTAACTGAGAACTGCCATAAATCTAATGATATCTAAATATATTTAAATATAACAAGCTTTTATAAATTTAGTCTTCTTCTTCTTCTTCTTCTTCTAGGTAGAATCAAGTTCTGTTATCTACACAATGCCTCATCGATCCTCGTTTGACGTCGAAATCCAGCTGTCTCTCCATCTTTTGGGGGGCCGTCCAGGCGGCCGTTTGGTGTTTGGTTTCTCTCTCATCACGGTTTTGCTAGTCTCTCATCGTCCATTCGTTCCACGTGATCTCTCCACTGCCTACGACGGTTTCGAACCCACTTCACAACATCCCCCACTCCGCTGTCCTCGCGTATTTTTGCGTTTCTTATTCTATCTTTTAAACTTGTTCCCGTGATCATTCTCAGCGTTTTCATTTCTGTGGTTCTCATAATTTGTTTTGTCTTTGTTGTTTCATTTCTTGTTTCTGCGCCGTAGGTCAGTATTGGTCTTACACAGACAGATAAATTCTTGCTTTGCTCTCAACCGTCATAAGTTTATTATTCCAGATTATGTCTCTTAGTTGGCCTGATATCATGGCCGCTCTGTTGGCTTGTGTGCGTACTTCTTCCGTTACTGCCCTGTTACTTTTTATATGTGCTCCCAGGTGTGTACCATTGCTTTGGTTTTCTACACAGATATCTTCATATTATACTGTATGGCTGTTCGATTGAGTTGGAAAAGAATTCTTTGTAAGTTGTCCTCGCTATCTGCTGTCAAGGCAACATCGTCTGCAAATCATATAATCTGAACGGTGTTGTGTCCCATTGGGTACCCAATATTTGTGCTTTTTACCTCATCAATGATTTCGTCCATGATTACATTGAAAAGTGTTGGACTTAGGCTATCACCCTGTCTTATTCCTATGGATAGTGAGATTTCCTCTGTTAGAGTGTTATTTGTTTTAATTACCATGGTGTTTTTACAATTTAGTTCGTATATTGTGCGTATGATTGCTTCGTCTACTTGTTTTCTTCGCAGTAATTCTGTTATGTGTTCCAGTTTGATTCGGTCGAACGCTCGTGTAAATTTACTGCAACAATAAAATTTCTCATAGTTGCGTTTAATTTCTGTCATTAAGAAAAATACACCTTACACTGTGTGTCCTTAGTGATTTATCTTGTTTGCGCTTGTTTTTATATATTACTTGACATTAGTGATACACAAAAGATATGGCTTCCATCTCTATATTTATTTCGAAATCGTTAAACCAGAGCATTTTTTCTTCAACGAATTATATAATATTCTTTTAACACTTCACACTTCCAAATATCTATTGTTATCCAACTCAAATAGTCCATTATTATATACCGGTATTTTTGATTATAAAATTTCTAACCCATCCCTGTAAAAAATATATGTGTCTATAACAGATTCTGCCAAAGACACCGGACGAAAGAACACAGGTAATTTGCGAAGAAAAAGTCAAAAATTATTTATTACTCCCTCTAGTTCTTGATTAGACTATAGGCGGAAAAATACCAAAATCAAACCACAGCCAATCTCTCATCATTACTATTATTTTCGTATTCAACAAAAATGTTATGAAAAAGTGCGTTAGTTTTACGTATATCGAAAACATACTAAAATTGGTTGTCCAATGTAAACTGTCGATTTGTCGCTAGATCGAATTTATATTATTTCATTTCAATTGTTATCAAATTGAGGTCAGGATTATAATACGTTAATGGTAAATGAAAAATATATATAGGCAAACAATTTCTTTTGCAGATTTAAAAAATTTTATGCAAGCCAATAAGGTCATGTAAAAAAGTTAATAGAGACAGTGTAAGACCAGAATTGTCTTTTAATCACAAGTTTGTGAGCTTTATTACCGTTGAAAAGCAGTTTTATATAACTTGGCTAGACTGTTTCTGAGTTCAGTAATTGCCGGATCTTTCCCATCAGTTCTTAAAACAGTCACCAGCCAGAACTGTCTACCAGCATCAAAAAAATCATCTTCACCATGTTCATGTTGATAACCATTTTCATTCGTTTCCGTAAATGTAGGTGTTGGATCTATCTCACCACTTGGAGGTTTTGGAGATTCGCAATTGAAGGTGCATTTTGATTTTTCTGTAGTTGACTGAAAATAAACAAGGCGAAATTTCATTTTATATATAGATCAAATAGTTGTAAGTTAATTGATAAGTTTGCAGATTGAAAATGTGACTATGCGGATGTATTTTATTTACTAAAGAAAGATACTGGCGTCCCGAATCGGCACCAATAGATACGACCAGATGTGCAATTAAATAACTTTATATCAATATGCGTGTGTGTATATATGTTACAAGAGTCTCCATTTTAAACAATGCTGACAGAGTACAACGCTGTCTATTGAAACACAGATTAAAGTCATCGCATGGCATCATTTGGGACCAAAGATTGGTCTCTCTTCGGGACGCTAGTCACAGCACAAATTAAAATCCAGTTATGATAGAACTTACTGTATTAATAAGCGGTGTAGAAGGAGTTTCAACAAAAACAGTACTAATGACAGTAGAAGTCTTGTAAATTATGGCAGGTCCGTCCGAAGTCCACACATTTTCGTCCGGTTGACCATCTCCAGATCCGGTCCAAAAAAAATCTTCAAATTTGTAAGCTTTTTGTTCTGTATAGCGAGAGTTCTCCAAAACAAGAAGCTCTGAAAAAATTATTGTGCCGAAATATTATAACATTAATACAATTATTATTTCTTTTAGTTCAATATCTTTAGAGAAATTTAAGTGAAATTAAAACATTTTTCTTTTCACTAAAATTTCGGTTTATTTTAATTAAACCATCTTACCAGTAATAAATATATATATATATATATATATATATATATATATATATATATATATATATATATGTATATATATATATATATATATATATATATATATATATATATATATATATATATATATTTCTAATATTTTCTTGGGTATAGGTTTTTCCATTAGAGAAACAAAGAACAACAATTTTTTTTCTGACGTTTCGCTCTACATAGTGAGCTTCTTCAAAAGAGCTAGGTATATTTATATATGTAAAATAAATATACCTAGCTTTTTTGAAGAACCTCACTATGTAGAGAAAATATTAGAAAAAAATATTTAACGAAAAGTTTAAGATATAAAAATAAATTATATATATATATATATATATATATATATATATATATATACATACTAATCTTCTAATGAATATTTGTAGTTGATAATAAAATAAATTGTTTAATCTGCACGGTAACAATACCACTCTTAATATTAACGGCACACACAAATATTTTTTAGATTGTTTAAAGTGAAATTACATGTAATAAGACACTAGTCATTTTTAACTTTTCGACATTATATACAACGTTGCCAGATTTAATAATCTTAAAACTAACAAAAGAGAAACAGTGCACATTAAATAATATTGAACATTTTAATTAGGAATAGATAAGGTTATCGATAAATATTCCATAAAACTGCACCAACTGATATATTTGTTTTATTTCAATAAAGTTTATACTTGTTTTTATGAATCATTGGTTTGACTTTTCTAATAATAATAATAATTTAATCTGAACCCACGTGAACAAATCAATTATATTCAGGTATAGTTATTTGTGCCTGCGCCCAGCAATTTTAAGAAAAAGGGAAAAATAACAAGCATATATATGTGCTGTCAATAAATTTTTTTCCAATAATAAGTAAACAATTTAGTTAATTTTTTTACGGGCACGTTGCGCAGTTGCGAAACCAACATATATATATATATATATATATATATATATATATATATATATATATATATATATATATATATATATATATATATATATTATGTGTCATGAAAATATATCTATTTTAAAAATAATAAACCTTCCCAAAGCACGAATTCAGAAGGCTGACTGTAAAATATTAATTTTAATATAACGACCTTATATTTTCTAGAAAATCCTGAAATAGAACTCTACGAAATTATTGACAACACGCAAGTTATCGGAGTTACACCTCATATGTCCATTATCCATTTTCATTTATTTTCACATCAAACAAACAACCGTGTCCTATATCGGGGAAAACGCATCAGCTTATTATTTTTAGATTTAGGTTAAATACATAATGTTGATTTATTGGAAGTGCCTGAATATACATAAAAGTATTTTAATAAAGAAATACATTCAAAAAGCTATATATCACGAAATAAAAGCCCTCTACATTTAATATTTACTACCGAAATCATTAAAAAACTTTTAACATGGTATAATTATTTTGAGACTTGGAAGTAGTTGTAGCAAACTTCAATAAAAAAAATTGTTTCCAAGTTTTAAGTTAATTTACCCTAGAAATACCAGAGGTGAAACAATAAGTTTTACAACTTTTTTAAAGTTTAATAGATAATTAATTTTATAATAAAACATTTTTTGTTATTATCTATTCTGACCAGGGGCGGATCCAGCCTCTCTCTTTGGGGGGGGGGCGGTGATATCACAAAAGCTGTCGACTGGGGGGGGGGGGAGACATCAGCAACATTCACATTTCTAGTGTAAAAGGCAGGGTCGGGTCTATTTTTCTGAATTTGAAGTTTTTGGAGAGGGGGGGGGGGCGATCATAAGAAAAAACAAGTTGTCAACGGGAGGGGAGTTCCAGCAGCATACACATTCCTAATATAAAAGGCGGAATCGTTTCCGTTTTCCTGAACTCAAAGCTCTTGGGGGTAGTGGCTATCGCAAGTATACACATTCCTATACTCTATTCAAGAACTAGAGAGAGTAATAAAACTGTTACCGAAACCTCCAACTTACCTGCTTCAGTGCCGCAAGTAACTGAGAACTGACGTGAATCTAATTATATTTAATTATATTTAAACATTACAAGGTTTTATAAATTTACTGCAACAATAGAGTTTCTGATAGCTCAATTTAATTTCTGTCAGTGAGTAAAGTACACCTTACAGTGTGTCTTTAGTAATTTATCTTGTTTTTGCTTGTTTTTATATATTATATGAGATTAGTGAGATACCCAAAAGATATGGATTCCACATCTATATTTATTCCAAAATCGTTAAACAAGGGCATTTTTCCTCAACGAAAAACCTATTATGATGAATGTTTATGATGCCTTGTTGTGTTGGAAGAAGAGATGTAAACTGCAATAAAAGGAGTTGTACATACATCTTATTATGAGAAGTAGATCCCAACCGTCAACAAAATTCTAACTAAAATCAATGAAGATCGGGATTTACCTGAAATTAAAGGAACTGGGCTTTGGAAATTGCTCAGAGAACTTAATTTTTGTTGGGAAAAATCAGATAGGAAATCTGTTCTTATAGATCGTCCGGAAAATGTCCGTTGGAGAAGGAAATATCGCTCTCAAGTAAAAGGTAGAGTTGCTAGAAATAACATAACTTACAAAATTAGTATTTTAACAGAATATTTGAAAGATTTTTTGGAATAAAGTTACTGCAGAAAATTTGGAATAATCCATATAATAAAAGAATAAAAGAAAATGTGGAAACTCGATCTCATGATCCCTGAGATAGAGGAACCAATTTTAATTAATTTGGGCGAAGATAACTTCACTGACTTGGATTACGAATTAGATACGTAATGTTTACCAGCATAAACACAGTTTATTATTTAAAAATTTTTAACATATAAAAATTAATTACATTTGAATCCCTTTTTAGTGTTTAATTGTAATTCTGCAGATGGTTTAAGAAATAAACTGAAACGTCAAATGTTCTAAAAATGTTTTTAATTAATAATAAAATGACTGATAGTCCAAACAAATTTTCACATTATATGGACGAATTTATTTTTTTTATATATGTTGAACTTCTTGTATTTTTGACAACGGGTATTTTATAAGTATTTAAATTATAATTTTTTGAGAGAAAAAGGCTACGTTTTATTCTGAATGTGCCTAAAACTGTTTCTATGCCAAAATTAAAAATATAGTTGTGATTTGTGTTAAATATGTCAAAATTATCTATATTTTCTAATGTAAGTGAATTATTATAAAATCATAAGAAATAAAATAATATTATAAAAACTTTTTGTTTTAAGTTTATTACCGAAATAATATTCTATGCCATAAATACTTAGTGATAAAATAAACCTCTTTCCGATGCCTATGACAAGGATTAAAATCCTTTTTAACACTTCACATATCCAAATATCTATTGCTATCCAACCCAAATGATCCTTTATTATAGACCGGTACTTTTGATTATAAAATTTCTAACCCATTTCTATGAAAAATATATATGCCAAAGACCTCGGACTAAAGAACACAGGTATTTTGCGAAGAAAAAAAAAGGGTAAAAAGTGATTTATTACTCTCTCTAGTTCTTGAATAAACTATAGTATAAGAGGTAAAATCGGGTCTATTTTCCTGAACTCAAAGCTCTTGGGGGGGGGGATTGCCTCAACCCCCCCCCCCCTTGGATCCACGCCTGATCCTGACCCACTTCAGAATCGAATCAAACTGTTTGTACCCTGCATTTGTATTTTTTACCTTCGTCAGGTGAAAAATCAAAAATAATAATTTTATTGACCTACACTGTTTTTCCATTTTCCTTTTTCATGTGACTGGCGACATTTTTCACTTTGACATCGAAATATTCTGGAAATTTAATATCCTGCCGACATATTTCGCAATTTATATTTTATATAGACATATATTTCTTATGAATGGTTCGTTATAGCTCCAGGCCATTAGGTGGTCGAAACACTTATGAGATATATCAATTAGAAAGAGGATGTGCGAGTTGTAAAAAGAACAAACAAATAGAGAATGAGATTAAAAAGATTAAAGAAGTTGTATGTGATAAGTAAGACTATCCAACCACAACAGTGAAGCTGTTGATTAAAAGACAAAATGTTTTTCTGGATGTATTTCAAGAAATACTCCGCACAACGTCAGTACCCAACGAATGGCGGAAAAGCATCACAATTCCGATCAACAAAAGAGGATCAAAGAAACAACCCGAAAACTATAGGAGAATCAGCCTACTGAACAGTTCAGCCAAATTGTTAACCACAATACTGTCACAACGGATCGTTTACAAGTTAGGGGTGTGCGAAGAACAGCAGAGCTTCTGGAATAACCGCTCTACTATCGACGGTATATTTATTATCAGACAGCTGGTTGAAGAATTGATCGAATACGATAAACCGCTGTTTATTTGTTTTGTGGACTTTACACAAGCGTTTGATCGAGTCAAACTGGAACAACAGCAATCATATGCACAATATACTAACTGAATTACAAAAATACCATGGTAATTAAAACAAATAACACTCTAACAGAGGAAATCCCACTAACCATAGGAATAAGACAGGGTGATAGCCTAAGTCCAACACTTTCCAATGTAATCATGGACGAAATCATTGATGAGGTAAAAAGTACAAATATTGGGTACCCAATGGGACACAACACCGTTCAGATTATATGCTTTGCAGACGATGTTGCCTTGACAGCAGATAGCGAGGACAACTTACAAAGAATGCTTTTCCATCTCAATCGAACAGCCAAACAGTATAATATGAAGATATCTGTGGAGAAAACCAAAGCAATGGTAATAGCAAAAGAACCGGTAAGATGCAAACTAATGGTTGATGACAAACATATCGAACCGGTTGGGAGCCCATATAACAAGTAACAGGGTAGTAACTGAAGAAGTACGCACACAAGCCAACAAAGCGGCCATGATATCAGGCCAACTAGGAGACATAATCTGGAACAATGAACATATAACGGTTGAGAGCAAAGCAAGAATTTACAAGGTCTGTATAAGACCGATACTGACCTACGGCGAAGAAACAAGAAATGAAACAACAAAGACAAAACAAATTGTGAGAACCACAGAAATGAAAACGCTGAGAATGATCACGGGAACAAGTTTAAGAGATAGAATAAGAAACGCAAGAATAGGCGAGGACAGCGGAGTGGGGGATGTTGTGAAGTGGGTTCGAAACCGTCGTAGGCAGTGGAGAGATCACGTGGAAGGAATCGACTATGACAGACTAGCAAAAACCGTGATGAGAGAGAAACCAAACGGCCGCCTGGACGGCCCCCCAAAAGATGGAGAGACAGCTGGTTTTCGACCTCAAACGATGATCGATGAGGTATTGTGTAGATAACAGAACATGGTTCTACCTAGAAGAAGAGAGGAAAGTGTTACTCTCCAAATACCCATTTTTCGAGAACCTCATATTGAATGTAATACATATGATAAATTTACAAAATTACACATAAAAAAACTTTAACTTCATATTGTCATTAAATTTTGAGGAATTTCATCATCATTCGTGAAAATAATCCACCTGTATATAATGCATTAATAAGTAAAACATCGTCTTTAAGTTTGTTATCATTTCCATAAAACAGGACGTTGTTAAATCAATGTGCAAACATCTCATTTAAGAAATAGGCAGGGGTTAAAAGTTTTACGAAATTTCCGGTGCCTTGCACCAAAGATCCCCGCTGATTGTGCAACTTCACGAAAAGACAATGAATCTTGGAGTTTTGTGATTTTGGTAGATTACTGAAAATGAAGCAATAACATAACTAAAGTTAGTTGAGAGATTAATTAAATCTATAGCATTTATTTCGGTAAATATTTTGGTTCTATAAAATCAGACAATTTCGAAGCAAAGAAGAAAATTTTAAATTTTATGTTGTTAGAAGTGAGGTGTATTTTCACGCGTTTTCCTCATGCTCTCTGAAAGAATTCGATAAAAATATTTGTAAGATAGTTTTAAACAAGGATGCTAGAACATAAAAAAATTGTGATTTATTTTTAAAAGGTTTTGAAAATAAAAAATTATCGATCCGACACCTACATTTATTTCAATTTTTTTTCACGCATGACTGTTAAAATGGGTGTCATATTTTCATATGGTTTCCAGTATGTCGTAAAAGATACTTCCAAGAAAACTCCGTAAAAATATGTTTACGGTAGGTCCACCAAAGAAGACTAAGAACTGAGAGGAAGTTGTTTATAAGCAGATTTTTGAAAACAAATTTTGATGAAAGTGAAATATTGGCTATATTCTTTTGAGTAATTATCAATTGATCAAAGTCAAAAAAGTGTAAATGATAACTTCATGTTCTTTTGAATATGCATTTACTTGTCATTGGGTCGAAGTGATCATGATTACTTCAAGTGATAGAATTGAAAGTGATAATGACTCAAAAGAATAGCCCTATTTTAATTTTCGGTATGTTGTAAGGGAAATCGCAAAAAATATTTCCACACTAGGTTTATTATACAGTGATTAAAAGTAAAGCTCAAACCAAAGACAATAGTGCTGTTTAGCTAACTTCATTGTTTCTTTTTGAGCCATTGCAATTTTCACCTTATCTCCTAAAATTTCTCTTCATTTTCGCTTCTCTTTAACGTCGGTCTTTATGTTCACCATAAGTATAATGAATGTTTTCTACTCGTCAATACAAGAAAAAATTTTTTTGAGGCAGAATATATACAGGGTGACCAGTAAAGTCCGAATCATATGGGACTTTTTTTTATTAATAGCTTTATTCAAAATTTGACTTTGGCAATAATTTCTGCTTCAATCGAGATGAAAATTATATATATATATATATATATATATATATATATATATATATATATATATATTATATATATATATATATATATATATATATATAGTATAGGAATTAATTTTTCTTGAACCATTAAATATATTTTTAGTTGGTTATTTTCTTGGGAATATGTCAAGTCAAGGCAGTTATAGGGTTAAAAATGTTGTGTCCATTCTTCTAACTGGACTGTTAAAAATACTTTTGAAAAGTGAATACACAAAAGAGTGAGTGATTATAATTGGTTTAGGATGTAATTAAATTTTTATTTAACACAAAAATCTCTGTTCTTAATGCATTTGCCGAAACCGTCAGTTGAAAAAGATTCGAAAGAATCGAAAGGTTCTGAAAAATAAAAATATATATATATATATACAATAAGTATGACTACTTTATATATGTAGTTTCAATATAAAATGAACCATATTCCCGAGAAAATAACCAACTAAATATATATATATATATATATATATATATATATATATATATATATATATATATATATATATATATATATATATATATTTATTTATTTTCTTGATTCTTGAACCATAGATTATATCATTTTTCTTAATTTTGTATTTTCTTGGGTTTAGGTTCTAAAACCTAAACCCAAGAAAATACAAAATTAAGAAAAATGATATATATATATATATATATATATATATATATATATATATATATGTTATATCGTAAGTTTGAATGATGGAATGAATGGTTTGATTACTCCGGGATTCAATCCGTTCGTTCAAAAAATGGTTTTCACGACGTTTTGCCAACATCTGATTTGGCATTTTCAACAACTGATGGTGGCCTCTGATGAATTTCGAGTTTTGTTTAGCTAGTTCGCTTTCTGATTGGACGAGCGGCTTTGCGGGCTCCTCCCCTCTGCCGAGTGCGATATATTTTGTTCTTATATGCTGGTCTCTCGTGTACTAATTGATTTTTGTTGTTTTCTTTCTTGATTTTTTATTAATGTTTTCCATGGAGTTGGAATATGTATAGCATCGTCTCGTTTATTGAGCTGTCCCTCTTTTTCGATTTCTAGGACTCTCTTATGACGCGTACCCTGTAGTTTTGTACTGGTGCTATTTCTTTCGCTTTTTCAAAATCGATGGTGTGTCCGGTTGTTTGGTGATGTTGAAATAGAGCTGAAGTTGTCTGTTTGTTTTTGAGGCTATTTTTAGGTTCTTGAATTCTTGCTGATATGCACCTGTTTGTTTATCCTATACTAGCGACCCGCCCCAGCTTCGCACGGGTGCAATGCTGATACTAAATACACTACAGAAAAACTGTGACTATTTATTTTATTTTTACAACAATTATTACATCGGCCTCCGACGCGCTATTTATAGGCACGCTGCCGCCGCCCCGGTCGGCCAGTACCGCCGCAAGCGCTACTTCCCGCAATTTTAAATCTGTAATATCTTCGAAAATATTCATTTAAATCTTGTGCTGTAAAGGACCATATAGATCTATATTAAATCAACAATGTATTTAAGCTATTTAATTGGATAAGGATTAATGCTGTATTGGTTAAAATCGCTTCAAAATTTGCCATTATTTGTCGTAAAAAGTAAATGACAAAAAAATGTTATTGTGGGATATCCATGAGAGATAGACATATACCATCGCGGAGTTTTCTGTAGACCTTTTCAATGTGTACAAATAATTAGTACATTATTTTGATAAATCTCGTAGGGTTCAGCCTGCGTTTGCAATATAAGCGGAAAAAAATATGATAATTAACGACATCATATTAGAAACCTCAAAAATAACAGTATTTCTCCACTATTTAATGGATGTTATTATACATATAAACCTTCCTCTTGAATCACTCTATCTATTGAAAAAAACCGCATCAAAATCCGGTGCGTAGTTTTAAAAATTTAAGCATACAAAGGGACATAGGGACAGAGAAAGCGACTTTGTTTTATACTATGTAGTGATATGTTTGATGGCAATCTGCAGACGGAATGCTGTAAACGCCATGATTTTCAAAGTTGATATTATCTTTGGGATTTCCCAGGATGTTAACTATTGTTTTTTGTGGTTTAAATATGGGCTGTATGTTGTGTTTTCTTAAGAGTCTTCCTATTCTGTCCGTTATTCCTTTTATGTATGGGATTATCGCTTATATCCTTGTTTGATCTTGGTCTTTGTTGTGGTCTTCTCTGGTCTTTTTATGTCTTTCCTTATATCTGATTGTTAGAAACCATTCCTTTCTAGAGCTGTTGAAATGTGTCTTATTTCGTCTTGTTTTGTGTCGAGTTCCGTTAGGCTGAGAGATCTTGGTACTAGTGTTTTGACTACTGCCTGTTTTTGAGAGGTATGATGATGTGACTCTGCATTGAGATATCGGTCAGTATGCGTGGGTTTCCGATATACGCTAAAACCCAAGGTGTTGTTGGGTTTCCTAGTGAATAACAGTTCCAAAAAAGGAAGTTTCTTTTCTTGCTCGATTTCTAGCGTGAACTGGATTCTATGGTAGATATTGTTCAGGTATACGAGGAAATCGTCCAGGTGTTCTTTTCCATGTGGCCATATTATAAAAATATCATCCACACAGCGTTTCCAAAATTTCGGTTTTAAAGGTGCCTTTCCCAATTTATGTCTTTCCTGAAACATCTCTTAAACCATAAATTCATACCCTAAAACTAAAATTCTGACGCAAAAATAAATTTATTTGATTCCTCTAAACTCTGCCGAAATGACTTTACTTTCCCCATGCATTTAACTTGTGATTTTTAATTTTTCGGATTTTTTTCTCAGCTAATTGGTCAGTTAATAAACAGTTGATTGTTAATTTTCCTTCTCAAATGATGTCTCCTCATGGAATTTTTTAAAACTTATACTTGATAGCAAAAGTTCCGTTTTTCTTTAAATTCTCTACTGCTCTGACCATTTACCAATAGATTTTTCAATGCAAATATTTTATAAAAAAAAAGCTCGTAGAAAATATTAAGACACATAACTTAATAATCCATATAAAAAATAAATTCGTGATTTAGTTTAAATTAACCCGGTTAATACCAAACATAATAGCTCTAATTTATAGAATAATGATTTACTTTAAACTTTAAATATGTTTATCTAATTTTTCCGAGAACCATCATTTAAGAAAGAAAATCAACAATAATTTATTTAGTAACTGACCAATTTGCTGAGAAAAAAAAATCCTTAAAATGAAAAAATCTCCTATTAAATGAATAGAAAAAGTTAAGTTATTTTGGTATGATAAGAAGAAAACAAAAATCATTTTTTATGCCTAAATTTTAGTTTTAGGATATAAAATTTTGAACTAAGAGCTTTACAGAAAAAAATGTGATTCAAGAGAAATTGAACTTTTAGAGGAAACATGATATCTTTAAGTTACAAAAAAAAATAATGGACATCGTAACGTACGACCAAAAAATCAGAGATATCCTGGAAAAAGGAAAATATAGACAATTAGCCCGTGACCCCACAAAATCCATAGAGTCAAAAATCTACAGAACACTCAGGAATACCAAAACAATATACCTGACAACCTATGATCGGCGCTCACACCACACTACAATAAGCCACCACATCTTTACGGACGTCCAAAAATTCATAAAACGAACATACCATTGAGGCCAATAACCAGCTCCAGAGGATCCCCAACAAAAGCACTAGCGAAGTTTCTCTTAAAAATCATACAACCTTTAGAAGGTAAGACAAACACATATGTTAAAAATTCTACACATTTCGTGAACATTATTAGTAGCATCAATCTAGAGCCAGGCGACAGATTAATAAGCTTCGATGTGGAAAGTCTGTATACTAATGTATCATTAGGAGAATCACTAGACATAATCAAAACTAGACTTTCAAATGATACTACTTTATCAGATCGAACCACGTTACCACTGGACGGAGGGATGGACCTTTTGGAGTGTTGCCTGCGTAGTGCTTACTTTCAAGTAAAGGACAACTTCTATGCTCAGGACGACGGGCTTCCGATGGGTTCTTCACTCTCTCCAGTCGTCGCCAAGATATATATATGGAATGGTTCGAAACTCATGCCATAGAAACGGCAACAGTAAAACCGAAAGTCTGGTTGAGATATGTCAATGATACTTTCATCGTATGGAAGGGCAACGATCAAGAACTTAATGATTTTCAGAAACATCTAAATACCATTTGACCTACAATTAAGTTTACTATAGAAAAAGATGTAAATGATCAATTGCCCTAGATGTCATGGTGAACCGTTCAAACGAAACTATTAAAGTTCAGTATACAGAAAGCCAACATATATTGGACAATATCTTAATCATAGTTCTAATCATTCTGTTGTAACAAAACGAGGAATTATACGCAACCTCTATAATCGCGCTATATCTTTATGCAATAATCCCGAATCATTGGAAAAAGAGGTAGCAAATATTAAATCCGATTTACAACAGAATGGTTATCCTTTAAAACTAATTGACGATGTTATAAATAATTTTAGAACAACGAACACTGGACAGCAAGGAACACATTCCTTCTTCACAATTCCGTACATTAAGGGAACGTCGGAGAAAATAAGACGAATTGCCAGTAGTTATAATATAAAAATAGCCTTTAAATCAGGTAATACACTTAGAGCTCATTGAACAAAAACAAAACCTAAAACTACCGATAAGAAAGAATGTGTTTACAAAGTTCCATGTGAGTGTGGTGAAATGTATATTGGAGAAACCAAACGACCACTTGAAGTTAGAATTAAGGAACATAAAACTCATACATAAAAAGAGGAAACGTCGAGATCAGGTATAGCAGAACACTCCTGGGATAAACAACACCACATAAAATGGTCTGAGGCTGCCGCAATATATATTGAACCCAATATGAAAAAAAGAAAATTTATAGAAGCAGCATACATTAAAAACAATAATGGAATCTTCAGTAAACCGAGTGTTGAGATACCTAATCTTTGGCAACCACTACTTTGTAACATCAAATCATTGAGTTGTATACAGTGAAGCGAAACTTTGCCCTTCAATGAACACTATATAAGCTCGTAGTCTTAAGACAAAACATTCAATTTATACTTGATAACGATTAGAGATGCAACCTAATCGAAACGTCGAAAAAATAAAAATAAATAAAAATAAAGACAATGCAAGTCCGACAACCACATTTAGTCAATCTTCAACATTGTCTACAACTTTCAAAAAAAAAATAAGATGATGAGTTGGAATGTACAGGGTGAGTCAACGATTGGATGAAGTAGGTTTGTGCCTTTTCGGTGAAATTAACAAAGAAATTATATTTATTATTTGATACAGTTTATTTTTACGCAGATTTTAAAAATATTTAGGACTCTACAGGGTGAGCCAAAAAACTAGGACAGCATAAAATTGTATTTTTTTTAAATAGAACACCCTATATACGAATCGTATTTTCGATTTAGCTTATAATTTTAAATCTTTTTTATTAAGGGTTTACTATAACAAAACTTAATAGTTTCTGAGATAATTAAGTTTAAAGAAAAAAAGTCACATTTTCAAGCATCAATTCAATCCTAAATAACGTTTTCAATTTTGTGACAAATATATTCAAATTTGGAATTTAGCAAGGTCAAGGACAAGTTAACATAATTTTTACCTAATATTTGCAATAAAAGGGTGTTGAACACATCGGCTCAAATTTGAACAAGTTTAAATAAATAAAAATCTTTTTTTTTTAAATGATACATGGTATATTTTCATGTTATTTAATAGAGTAGTAAAAACCCTAAAAGTTTTGTTCAATATATCCTATACCTATTTATAATAGTTTTTGAGATATTTCAGTTTTTCTTATTTTCCATACTTTTTTACAGAAATAGTCTTCATTGTCATAGTAGCCATGTAAAATAATAAAAAGAAAACTACAGAAACAAACAGAATGTGGTTAAATATGATGAAATACATTATTCGTTATATTACAACGGCAATAGTTTAATTAAACATAATGTGAAAAAATTAACACAACAATAACGACAAGGCAAATACATATTTACTTTTATACTAAATTGAAACAAAAAAATTACCTATTAAATACTGAGATTAATTATTTCTTTTTAATAAGTGTTCGAATAAACGACCCTCTTGTGCAATGCACAAATTTAGTCTTTTTTGCAGATTTTCTCGGACCCTGGACAAAATTAGTGGCGTTATTGTTCTACAGGTATCCCTAATCCTGTTTCGCATATCTTCCACTGTTGTTGGTGGATTAACATACACCTTATTTTTAATATAACCCCATAGGAAGAAATCTAATGGGGTGATGTCGCAAGACCTTGGTGGCCACTCAATGAAACCCCCACGTCCAATCCATTTTTGCGGATATCGTTGGTCCAAAAACGCACGAACTTCAAGATGGTAATGCGGAGGCGCACCATCGTGCTGGAACCACATACTGTCGAGCTCATCCCTATCGAGACCTTGAAGCGGTTGGGATAGTTCTTCTTGTAGAAAGTTGAGGTAACTATGGCCATTTAGTGGTTCATTAAAAAAGTGGGGTCCAATAATTCGATTATGATGAATACCACAACAAACATTTAATGACCAGTGGTTTTGATGTTGCACCTCTCTAATCCAAAATGGGTTTTCTGTGGCATAATAATGCATGTTGCGTCTATTTACGGCACCGTTACTTCTAAAAGTAGCTTCATCACTAAACATTACCTTGCATAATAAATTTGGATTTAATTGAATCTCCGCATTTATTGTACGACAAAAGTTTAGACGACTTTCAAAATCCTGTCCATGCAATTCTTGGTGTAATTCCATGTGATATGGATGATACCTATATTTCTTGGTAGTACGATTAGCGGTGGATTGTGATGTTTCACATAATGCTGCTAACTGACGGCTACCAATATAAGGAATTTCCTGAACATTTAACAATACTTGTAGTTCTTTTTCTTCATTAGTTACTGGTTTGTTGATCACTTTACGTTTTGGATAATCAACAGTACCAGAAGAATCAAATCTTTGCATTAAGTTTTGAAAAGTATGGGTATTAGGCTGGCGTCGATCAGGATACTTCATTTTGTAAATTCTTTGAGCAAGAAGGCAATTTTTTTGAGCCTCTCCTATTGTATAAATCATATCTATTAACTCATTCTTTGGAAAATTCATCTTACAATATAAGATGAATGCAAAAAAAACCAAACTACACTACATAAAAACCAAAAGAAGCGATTGCAGTTATAAATTTGACACACAGAAAAATGTTCTTTTACATTGTTTTTGCCATGGCTACTATGATAATGAAGACTATTTCTGTAAAAAAGTATGGAAAATAAGAAAAACTGAAATATCTCAAAAACTATTATAAATAGGTATAGGATATATTGAACAAAACTTTTAGGGTTTTTATTACTCTATTAAATAACATGAAAATATACAGAGTGTACTATTAAAAAAAAAAAAGATATTTATTCATTTAAACTTATTCAAATTTGAGCCGATGTGTTCAACACCCTGTAGCTTTTATTGCAAATATTAGGTAAAAATTATGTTAACTTGTCCTTGGTCTTGCTAAATTCCAAATTTGAATATATTTGTCACAAAATTGAAAACGTTATTTGGGATTGAATTGATGCTTGAAAATGTGACTTTTTTTCTTTAAACTTAATTATCTCAGATACTATAAAGTTTTGTTATAGTAAACCCTTAATAAAAAAGATTTAAAATTATAAGCTAAATCGAAAATACGATTCGTATATAGGGTGTTCTATTTAAAAAAATACAACTTTATGCTGTCCTAGTTTTTTGGCTCACCCTGTAGAGTCCTAAATATTTTTAAAATCTGCGTAAAAATAAACTGTATCAAACAATAAATATAGTTTCTTTGTAAATTTCACCGAAAAGGTACAAACTTACTTCATCCAATCGTTGACTCACCCTATACAAGATAACAACTTCTGTAAATATAGCAGAAATGAGAAGATAAAATGGGAAAGGAAGGATCAAAGTAAAAGATTGCAGGACGATGCCACAGACAAAAGCACAAACCTAAATAGATAAACCAAAAAAATACAAGTTCACCTAGAATGAATTGAAAAATCAACCTAAATTACTGCGGTGCATTTTAAAAAATGTTAAGTTAAGAAACAGATAGGTTGGTTTAATGAAAAGCAAACTAGAATCAATCGGAAGCAAAATTCTATAAATTTTACTAAATGTCAACCTATAAAAAATAAACTTTTACTATTACTCACCTGTTCCATATGCATGTGTCGCTAATTTGGCTACGTCGACCTTGGTAAATCCTAAATCTTCTTCCGCTCTCATTTCACCAAAAATCATCATCATTATGACAAAAAGAAACGGCTGCAAATGCCGTTTCATACCGAAATTTTAATTCGGTGCAACCTTCTCTGTTGGAGAAGGTGTCCAAGTATTCGAAGAAATGTAATTATTAAAACTTTAAGGGCATTGGGTGCTGTATAGATGCAAAAATTTGAAGAATTGTGCCTTAATTACTCTTTGTATTTAGTTATACTTAATATGCATTCCAAAAACAAAAAATTTTAAGTTTAATGTATAGTTTTCTGCATAAAAAGTAGTTTTAAGATTTGTTGCACCATGTCAAACGAAAATGTACTTTTATAACAAAAAAAAATGCTGAAAAATATAAATGAAAAAATTTTGCTTAGGTTAGATTTTCCCACTCAAGTCTAATTCAGTAAAAACAAAATTCTTCAATATTAATTTAAAGTAATTTGTAACATATCTACTCGAATTATTAATTTATGAGTATCCTTTTACGATATCATACACTTCCATAGTCAAATGACACCTGATCAGTCTCAACTATCTATTGTTTTCTAACCTATCCTCGGGCAGGATTCACAAACACGTTTTTCCGCTATCATAACCTCAACAAGTTGCTCTAAAACTCATAATCACTGTCATTTCTCCACTAAAACACTTGAAACACTAACATTTACATCTAGTTCGCCGCACTCTATGAAGATGGTATCCAAAAAAATATTTTCCACGTGCACCAGGTGATCTAGCGAGCATGCAGACAATGTTTTTATTATTGCAACTCTGTCATTTTGTGTTTTTGCTTCCGGAAAATTGATCAAACGTAAAGCTTTGTGTGAAAGCGCAGGTGAATGGGGACTTATTCACAAAATCATTTATATTTTTGTTTAAATGTGTTAAATACAAGAAGAAGCAATCAATCGAGTTTAGCAGGACTGAGCTTCCAAGGCATATTTAGAAGTGAGTGACATAAGATCTGATGGCAAGAATTAAAATATCACTGTTTTTCTGATTTTCGCGATTAAATTCTGCTCCCTAAAGTCATCGACTTTGTTTGTTTTTTATATTTAACAGTCTGTCAAGGGCTTTAATATTTAAAATTTAGGGAGATTTTTACAAACTATATTTTACACTGCTAAAAATAATCCATCCACCTAATATTATGTAGTATAAAAAATATTTTGGATTATTTCTCACTGTAACTGATGCAGCAATAACAGCCTAGGCGATTTATTTGCATTTTATTGTAAGTTCGTTGCTATTGTGATGGACAATGACAACATTGCGTTGGTTGGTCCTGCTATCAACGTTCTCCTGCTAAAATAACAGTAGTTTGGGACCTACAATACATCGGCAGCAAATCAGACTATTAAAATAATTAAATTTTATATGTTTAGAAATTTTCAGAATGGATTATTATTATTATTAATGTAAAATCTATTTGTTGGTGACACGTAGATGGTCATGTGAATGGAAATTTACATGGATAAAAAATTCTTCTAAATTAAGAGTATTTTTTTACAGCAGGAGCGGATTTGAAATGGAATAAAATTTAAAAAAAAAAAGTTGATTCTCCTACAAAAAAGCGCCAAGCGCCCAAATTATTTGAAAATCATGGTTCTGCAAATTTGAATGTAAAGTCCGCTACTGAAATGTAACGTAATGCGCAAAATGAAAAGAAGTAATAAAAATTATTACGCAAAGATATGTATTAGCGTTATTTTTACCCATTTGTAAGTTAGCGCGTAATGTGCGTAATTAAAACTATCTGTACATACTTTCCTTGTAATCTATTCCGTAACGTCGTAAAAACAGTCCATTTAACTCAAGCAAGGGATACATCTTATCACTCCGAAACCATGTCATAAGTTGCTTTCAATTCCCGCAGTTAAATTCGCTGAGGAGGATGTGAAAAATATCCAAGATAATATTTCAAAACCGACCTCTTTTCCCGGGTATTTCCAGCAATAAGAGTCCCGAAAACAAGGCGTTTTCATGTTCCGAAATATATTGGACAAATGAGAGATGCTTTCGCATGAAGTAACTAAAACATGTATGGGTAACAGGGAACAGATTGAAAGAAGTCTTGTGCGTTCGCACAACAAGTATGGGTAACTGTTTTGGGTCCAAGATCGAAAAACATGTATGGGCAAGTAAACGCAGTGAAAAAGTATGGTTAACCAATGTTGCTAAAAATAGTACTAGTAACTGTGGAAATTATGAAATTTGCTCTAAGTGAAGGTTTGATATAATATTATGAAATAATATAGGAATAATAAAATGATTGAAAGTTGATGTTGAATTGGAAAAATTTGAATGAAATTTCCTGGAAAGAAATATGATATAGGAATTTATATCATATTCTGGTAAAATGAGGTTATTTTTGTTTGAGTATATGGAAACTCAGTGTTAATTCGAATAGAATCCGTGATCCGGTGATCCGTTACTGCAACGCCAGTTCGCGTATACAGTCCCGAATAGCACCCGACTTTCGAGCTATAGTGTCTGAGGGTCCTGTAGTTGCGAAAACTTACCTCAGGCGTTCGTAAGCAGATACTACCTGAAAAGTCCAACACTATGTTTTATACAAGGGAATCCGCAGACACCGTATTTAATACGGATTTTGTGCATTTTGCTTTAAGTCATAGTCAAAGAGTTTATGATGGATTATTTTTGAGAAGGATGATGGTGTGCTCTGTCCATAATATCAGATTTTCGGTGATGTATGGCGTGGATTAGAAAAATAATATTTTGTTTTCCGTCCCTTAATTATTTCTGTGCAAATTGGCCTCAAAACTGTCTTTGATATGTTCGTAGATTGATGACGCATGGTTATTCTCTTACTGTACCAACTGTATGTTCTCACGGAGACGCAGTTTGTTTGTTCCTATGCTGTATTGGAGAGAAAAACAAGATGTTATTCAGCATGGTCAGGTGAATTAATTTCATTTTTTACCAAGATGAAATTTTGAAGTTCCTCTAAACCACAACTCATTTTTTGGAAAAATGATGAGATATGTAAAAAAAACTATTGAACAAACCTTCCGTTACTATTCTTAACAGAATGGCGATGTACATTTTAATATGTTATTATTACTTACTTGATAATAGTACAGTGTTTTGTGGTAATCTACTAGGTCTAATGCATGTATTTTGCCCAAGAAACTGAATATAAACGGTTACAAGATATTTAGTATCTAGTACAAAAACAAGCACATTCGTTCTTCAGGGTTTCGGTCTTTTTAGATATTTCTTTATCATTATTCCTACTCACGTACGTTTTCTGATTTATTTTTATACCAATATGACTCATTTTTTCTGCAATGTGACAATTAACGTAATTAAAATTCGAAATTAATGCTAGCGTTGTGTATACAAACCACAAAAATTATGCACGATTGGTAGCAATGTTAATTACCGGTAATTTTGTACCTACCGCAAAAAAAATATATATATTATTAGACCTTGTTAGTCAACCTTCTAATACATACTATGCATCTAAAATCAATCTCTTCAACTATTAAGAATCTATAATTCCTTTATTAAGTATTTAAATGAAAAATTAAAATAATATATACAGGGTGTCTATTTAATACGCCGGTAATCGATTGTGGATACGTCGTCCTCCAGTTTGTCTTAAAAAAGATCATATTGGCGGGGGGGGGGGGGGCTGGTAAATGATAAATACATAAAGAGTTATTGTCAGATCGGCTCTGTTTTTTTTTGTATAAACAATGGCCAATTCGAAAAATTCTTTTTTCTGCCCATAGAATTTTCCGATGACATTTTAGAGAAAAGTTGTATTGGTGAAACTTGTAGGTATTGAAAAGACTTTTAATTTTATGTTTTATACGTCAAAATCGATAAACAATTGATCGAAATAATGACGGAAACCCCACTTTTTTGTACTATTTTTTAAATGTTAATAATTTTTACAGTAATGGCCGAAAGTGACATATACTACCTTGATGATGAAGTCTTTAAGAGTCTCTTATAAGTGTGCGAAAGTTCGGCCAGATGTACCGAATACTGAAGGAGAAAAAAACGACTGGAATTGTTAATACTCTCAAGCTACATTCGATCACTGGCAGACGAAAAACCTCGTTGTAAGAAGAGATGTAAACTGCAATAAAAGGAATTGTACATTAAATTGGTATTATGAGAAGCAGATCCCAACCGTCGACAAAATTCTAACTAAAATCAATGAAGATCGGGATTTACCTGAAATTAAAAGAACTGAGCTCTGGAAATTGCTCAGAGAACTTAATTTTTGCTGGGAAAAACCAGATAGGACATCTGTTCTCATAGATCGTCCAGAAAATGATGTCCGTTGGAGAAGGAAATATCTCCCTCAAGTAAAAGGTAGAGTTCTAGAAATAACACAACTTAAAAACTAGTAACTTAACTGAACCTTTGAAAGAATTTTTGAATAAAGTTACTGCAGAAAATTGGAAAAAATTCATATAATAAAAAAATAAAAGAAAATGTGGAAACTCGATCTCATGATCAGTGAGATAAATGAACCAATTATAATTAATTTGAGCGAAGATAGCTTCACTGACTTTGATTACAAATTAGATACGTAATGTTTACCAGCGTAAACACAATTTATTATTTAAATTTTCTGTAACATATAAAAATTAATTACATTTGAATTTCTCTTTAGCGTTTATAGTCCGGTCAAAATAGACATTGAAGGTTACATTAATTCGCACCTTGTTAAAAATTGGCATGAATGTTGGGAACCCTATTATACACAATTTGTCAATTATCCACATCAATCCGAAGTGTGGAAAAAAATTTATTCAAGGTCAAATGTTGCAAAAATCGGTTTTTTGAGTTTTCCAGCTAAACGGTAAGTTTTATAATAAAAATAGGTGAGACAAAAATTATTTATCATGCAATTATCTATAAAAATTGTTCATACACTTTTTTTCCTAAGAATCACCATTTCGGAGATACAGCGATGCAAAATGTTGAAAAAGTTGTATTCTTCATAATATGCATGTCAATTACCGTAATATACGTTACAGAACGATAATATAAGTAAAAATATTAATTTTCGTAGCGTATACATACATATTATACAGTTTTAAAAATATAAACTCCAAAAAAAACCCAGTCCCTCATTTTATATGACCGTACGGCCTTGAGCAACATCTGTCTGCTATTCAATTGTCCACGTGGCGACGCTCGTATACCTGTTCCTTTTTGAAGGGCCTCCCTAGATAGAATAGTATTAGTCTCAAGCATTCTTTCGTAGTAAGACCACGTAGTTATTGCTTATATTTTCAAACAAAATTTGTGCAGTTTTGTGTTTGTAATAGAAATGTCGCAGTTGTGCTTTATTTGTAATAAACATTTGACCGAAAGCGAAACAGTTACTGTTGATCGTGGCCTAAAGACATTAATTAATGCAAGTATTGAAAGAGGTGATGAATTTTCGGAATACCTGAAAGACCAGACTTCTGTGACAGTTCATGTGCAGTGTCGAAAAAACTATACTCGGAAGGGTACAATCGCTGCATTGAAAAGAAAACAGGATGAAGAACAACCTCTGCTTCTGCTCATCAACATCTATTTCGAGTATATTATCAAGTTCAAGTATGGCTTGGTAATAAACTAAACCCAGAAGACTGGGGTTGGAAGTTAACTGACAATATATTGGAACCAATTCAGACTTTACTCCCTCCTGCACCGGAAAAACTCCTCAATTCAATTTTTTGCAATTGCAAAACGGGGTGTAATGCTAAATGCGGCTGTAAAAAAGTTGGTTTGTTTTGTTCATTAGCATGTATCAGTTGTCGAGGCCAATCGTGCTCCAATGTTGAATCGCCAGTAGAAGAGGATTCTTACGATATAGGCGAGGAGACATCTGATGCATTGCTCTTTGAACAATTTATTTGTACTCAGCAGGAAGAAGAAGAAGAAGAAGAAGAAAAAGAAGAAGAAGAAGAAGAAGAAGAAGAAGAAGAAGAAGGAGGAGAAGAAGAAGAGCAAGACAGTATGGATTATGTTCCATTAGAAGAGTATCAATCAGACGAATAATTTTCTCAATTTACGCATTACTTACACCGCTCTTGTTATTTACAATAGTACCATTTTCAATTTAATACAATAGCTTTTTAACTCAACAGAAGCACAATAGATCGTGGAATAGGCCTACCGGGGAAACCACGTAAAAAAAAAACGCGCCATGTACACTACCTCACGGGTGGCGCGGAAACGTGTGCATATTATGAAGAATACAACTTTTTCAACATTTTGCATCGCTGTATCTCCGAAATGGTGATTCTTAGGAAAAAAAGTGTATGAACAATTTTTATAGATAATTGCATGATGAATAATTTTTGTTTCACCTATTTTTATTATAAAACTTACCGTTTAGCTGGAAAACTCAAAAAACCGATTTTTGCAACATTTGACCTTGAATAAATTTTTTTCCACACTTCGGATTGATGTGGATAATTGACAAATTGTGTATAATAGGGTTCCCAACATTCATGCCAATTTTTAGCAAGGTGCGAATTAATGTAACCTTACCCCTATTTTTGATGCTAACTTGACCGGACTATTAATTGTAATTCTGCAGATGGTTTAAGAAATAAATAAACTGAAATGTCAAATATCCTAAAAATGTTTTTAATTAATAATAAAATGACTGATAGCCCCAAAAAATTTTAATATTATGTGGACAAATTTATTTTTTTATATATGTTCAATTTCTTGTATTTTTGACAATGGGTATTTTGTAAGTATTTAAATTATAACTTAGAATTTTTTTGATAGAAAAAGGCTACGTTTTAGTCTGAATATGCCTAAAACGGTTTCTATGCCAAAATTTTAAATAATAAAAATACAGTTGTGATTTGCGTTAAATATGTCAAAATTATCTATATTTTCCAATGTATGTGATTTATTAAGAAATCATAAGAAATTTAATAATATTATATAACTTTTTATTTTAAGTTTATTACCAAAATAAGATTCTATGCCATAAATAAATAAACCTCCTTCCGACGCCTATGACAAGATTAAAATTCTTTTTAACACTTCATACATCCAAATATCTATTGTTATCCAACCCAAATATCCATTATTATAGACCGGTATTATAAATATATGTGTCTAACAGATTTTGCCAAAAACACCGGACTAAAGAACACAGGTATTCTGCGAAGAAAAAAAAGGATAAAAAATGATTTATTACTCTCTCTAGTTCTTGAATAAACTATAGTATAAGAGGTAAAATCGCGTCTATTTTCCTGAACTCAAAGCTCTTGGGGGTGGGGGGGGGGATCGCCCCCCTTGGATCCGCGCCTGCTTTATAAAGACTCTTATAAAAGAATATTATATTTTTTATCATATAATTTAAAAAATTAAAACTGGACGTACTCTGTAACAGGATTCTTTAAATATGTTAAATGCTTATTTAAATAAATAAATAACTCAAAATCTGTAAATTCTTTTTTTTTAAATAACCCAAACACTAAAAGTCATATCAAAAATTTCTGATCATTATACCGTTGGTTCTTAAATTACGCTACTTTTTTCATATCTAACCAAAGCCGCATCTGCAACTGTTACCGAGATTCCCCACTAGTCATCTGGTCCTCCTTACCTTGGACATCCTAGATTAGTATTTCTACTATTATTAAATTAATTGCCTTATAACAGTTGCAATTTATCTTGTTTGCTCTTTTTTGGGCCGGTTTAATTTCTTTTTCAAACAACTTACATTTTGTTACAGACATAGACACATTAAAACTTGTATTTTTAACATATTATTGTTACTATCCGAGAAGTATTAGAAAGTTTACTTCTGAAAACACATAAATTATTCAGGTAATTTAATTACATAAATAATTAGCATTAACCGTCCATTAAGAGAAGTGTATAATATATATTTACTTATAAATAACTAATACTTATTACTCATCGAACGAACAGGAATACCGTTTATGAGAAATACAAAAAAATCGTGAGTAAACTGTTAATTAAGGTAATAAAGGTTTGCGTGTGACTATTCCCTCCACGGTATCGGTCATATGTGATTTCCGATGAAAGAAAATCATCGAAGGAAAATAAATTCGTGCCTTATTTGGCGTAGCACATTTATCTATGGTATTTTCCCTAAAATAATTTCGTAACATAAATCACACCATGACAAAACATTGTTTCCTGTTTTAAATAAAATAAAATAAATAAATAAATAACTGATCGAATAAAAATTGTAATTTTGTTCTTACCAAGTTCTGAAAATTTCTTTATTGTCGGTTATTTTCGTTTATATAATATGGTGGGAATTACCTGTCAATGTAGTTTTATCTAAATTAACTATTTATGTAATTGTTTATAATGACCTCTTAGAATAACTTACCAGAACATTTTTAATAAGTTGTATAAATTTGTATTTATGAATTTATTTATTACAAAGTAAAAAACTAGCTAGGTGCGTGCCGGACATCTATTACGTTAAGGTTCTGTAGCATACAGGTTTATAACAGGGATATAGGATCATAGGGGGGGAGGCATCTCAAAACAGCCTTAACCTTTACCTTACCTTCAGCTCAGTTTTAATGGTGATAAAGTTTTTAATGGATCCCCTATTTCTGACTTCGATTAAGATATCAAAATGGCGGTTAGGGAGTAACTATATAAATCACATACATAAAAAATATACTGATAATGATCCGTAAAAGCAATGAATAGAATCTTCTTCTTCTTCTTCTACGTTGACTAGGGATATCCCTGTTTGTCATTCTATCTACACCCGCCTTATTCTGCTGATGAAGAGAACCAGCTTTGGGCCCATCTCTTTGGTGGTCGTCCTGGTAATCTTCTTCTTCTTGGTCGTCCATACATACAAACTTTGGCTAGTCTCTCTTCATTCATTCTCTCAACGTGTTCTTTCCAACCTCTTTTTCTTTCTTTTGTCCATTTGACCACGTTCTGCACATTACATTTTTCTCTGATTAAGGTATTTGTCAGCCTATCTCTGATTGACACGTTCAGCATTGATCTCAGTACTTTCATTTCGGTGGTTCTCATTTTCTGCTTTGTCTTCTTAGTGTCTGCTCTTGTTTCCATGGCATAAGTTAGAATTGGTCGTATCATGGTCTTATATATTTTTGTTTTTACCTCTATTCTCATGTATCTGTTTCGAAATATAACATCTCTTAAGCATCCTGTCACTTGTAGGGCTCTTGTATTTTGTGACAGTACTTCTCCAGTAAGGTTACGACAGCTTGTTGTGTCAATGCCCAGGTATTTAAAGTTCATGACTTGTTCAATTATGGCATTTTCTATCTGTAGCTTACATCTTCTTGGTTCCTTGGAAATTACCATACACTTTGTTTTATTCGTTGATATCTGCATATTGTACTTCTTAGTTGATACGTTAAATAGGTGTGTCAATCTCTGGAGGTCGTCTTCGTTATCTGCGAGTAGGACCGCATCATCCGCGTAGCATATTATCTTGATATTGTGTCCGCCCCTCTGGTATCCGCGTTTCGGTCTGATGTCCTCTATCATGCGGTCCATTATCAAATTGAATAAGAAGGGGCTTAGCGAGTCTCCCTGCCTTATACCTTCGTTTATCTTGATGTCTTCGGTTAGACCTTCGGATGTTATTATTTTTGTGCTGGAATTTGTGTACAAGTCATCAATTATGTTTATGATCTCCGCTGAAACATTTTTCTGTTTTAGGATGTCCGTTATGTGCTGCTTCTTGATGCGGTCAAATGCTTTTGTTAGGTCAAAAAATGAATAGAATATGGAGTAAAAATAATAAAGTTGCATCTTGTAAGTTTGCAGTTGCTAAATGCGTTCATTTTATTGGTTATTAGAATTTACCCGCTACTTCGTCCGTGTGAAACTTGAATACATTTGTTAGAAACAATAAACAATAAAAAAACAGCCCCTTTCACACCCGATAACCTCGTTTTCCTATCTATAAACTTTCATCGAAATCGGTTCAACTATTGTGAAGATTAGCCCATACATACAGACGGAAAAAAGCAACCTATATCACTCCTGACTACCTCCCAATGATTTTTGCAAAGTTTGATCGAAATCGATTCCGCCGTTTCGTAGACGAGCCTGGATAGACAGACAGACAAACGCTTCAATTTTACTTATATGTATCTATAGATGTAGAGATTTTGAATTACCTCGAGCATAGTTATATTTATATATTTTTCTCAAAATAGAGGTATCTTCACAATCATACAATTTTATGTTTTCGTAATGTAAGGTAACTAAGGAAATTTCAATCAGGTGCGGATTCAAGGGGGGAGGGCGGTGGTGGTGATCGCTCCCCCCAAGAGCTTTGAGTCCAGAAAAACAGACACGATTCTGCCTCTTCTACTAGGAATGTGTATGCTTTTGGCATCTTCCCCCCCCCCCATCGACAACTTGTTTTTTGCGATCTCCCCCCTCCCAAGAACTTCAAATTCAGAAAAATAGATCCCACCCTGTCGTTTACACCAGAAATGGGAATGTTGCTGGCCTCTTTCCTCCCCCCTCCCCCGTCGAAAACTTACTTTGGCTTGCCATACTGTACTTTTGTGATGTCAACGCCCCCCCCCCCCCCCCGAAAAGGGAGGCTGGATTTTCAATAATAGTCCATCTATATATTTAAAGCAGAATTTAAAAACAATGAACTCAACTATAACCTAAGATTTTGTTTAGGAAATCCATACAATCAAAATAATTTGAAATGACATAAAATCCGCTTTTATTATTGACCAGACACATTAAAGACACCAAAAGCGCTTTTCCGTCGCTCAGTTGGGCCCTAAAGACCTTGAGAATTAGGAAATAGACTTATAGGCACTTATATGCATCTGTTCTTCAATGGTGGGATTCAAGATTGTTCAACATACTCAGTATTTACTTTATATGCATATGGCTAAACAGGTTGAGAGAAGACATGAGCAAAAATATAGATAAAACCGGGGGAGGGGGGTCATTAGTTGCACCCAATGACAGTAATGACCTCGAGTTCGACCTATATACACTTTTAATACAAACCCATAAATATATCCTCAGATTAAGCCAGTTTGCGGGAAATATTGGCCACAAAAGTTGTGGGACATCAGATAGTGACCTTGACATTAAGCGCAAAGTTGAATTTCAAGGTCATTTAGACATCAAGTTGATTTTCGAATTAGAATCCTTACTTTTGACCTCAGAAATTAAAGACTATGGAAAATTTAATGGGTAATTGAGATGTAGGTTAAAATAATACCTAGAGGTCATTTCAGGATCAAAAAACTATTTCCGAACCAAACATTTATTAAGGCTTTAAAAGAGAGGTGTGGGCATAATATTGACCTGGACAGCAAGATCGAATTTCAAGGTCCCTAGTGAATTAAGTTGATTTTCCAAAATATGAACTCTTATTTCGATGTGGGTAATGGAAAGTATAAACAATTTTGCCCTTAGTGTGTACCATTTTAAGCAAAATAACTCACGAGGTGCATGAGCTAGCGGAGATAGATCTAGGGGCCACTAATAGGCTCCTTGGTATCGATCCATGTTTGAGGAAAATTAGTTTTCAAGAAAGGTCTCTACTTGAAAGTTGTGACTCGGTGTCCCGTTTTGCTGGAAATCTTCTTCTTCTGTTGGTGCCTATCCTCTGTGGATGTTCGCAATCACATTGGCCCATATGACCTTATTGACAGCTGTTCTAAATAAATGTACCGTCGTCATTCCTGTCCATTGTCTGATATTCCTCAGCCATGATGTTCGTCGGCGACCCTGAGTTCTTTTACCCTCTATCTTACCTTGCAAAATCAACTGAATTAGTTGGTATTTCTCATTGCGCATTACATGCCCTAAGTATGATATCTTTCTGATTTTCACATTGCGCATAATTTCTGGGTCTTTTTTCATACGTTGCATCACGGTGTTATTTGTGACATGATGGATGTATGAAATTCTGAGCATGCGGCGGTAACACCACATTTCGAAGGCTTCCAGTCGTTTAGATGTTGTTTCTGTCAAAGTCTAGGCTTCCACTCCATATAGAAGAGTTGAAAATACATAACATGCTGGAAATATATATCATTATTTCTCGCTTAGGGAACATTTTCTAGCAATTCAGGTATTACATCTTCTAAAATTTGTAGGTAGCCCTTTACTGTGAGTCCCCTGTCTTAAATTCGGTACCTAATCTCTGTTCCTGAGATAAAACAAGCTATATCCAAAACACCTTCGTTGCTTCCTTTCATAAATTATATGGGGATTTTCTGCCGACCAATGTCTGGTATTATGTCTGTTTAAAATACCAGCATTTGTAAAATAACTCTCATCGGAACAGATAAACAATCAATTTAAGATCACCAATCCAGGTGTGAAAACAAGAGCAAAATAATTCAAAGAAAATGACTGACCTTGTTTTAAACGACCAAGAAGAAAACCTTGCTTTTCAAAAGTTAATATATTACAGAAAGTCCGGAGGAACTAATTAAGTTGTAATTTTAGCTGAAAAATTGGTAAAAGTGTTTCAAATGGTATCATTTTCCAGACGATAATCATTTAACAGAGGATATTGATACCTATTTTGAAAGAAAGCAGGTTTTTTGTTCAGTTTTTCTTTGAAAAGAACCTGACACCCAGTTAAATTTCAACTTTTTGCCATCGAACCAAAACTAGCTAAACTAGCAAAGAACTTAGCCTCCTTTTCACATTAACATTTTTAATTATCAGAGTCGGGGAAATACCAGTGCAACACCATTATGAATTGATTAATTTCGATAAATATTTAAAAACGTATCACAAAAGCTAGTATTTTAATAAGTATAGGTTGTTCAAGAACAAATCTAACAAAATATTAGACGTAGTAGTAGAAGTACACTTTTAACGTCCTTAAAAAATATTTTGATTTATTATACCGCATTGTGGTAACGTATCAGTGGCGTAGCGAAAATTTGGCAGTGCAACAACAAAAAGCTGTGCGTATCACGAAGGAGTTCTTTAATAATTGAACATTACCTTTTGATATTTAAATTAACAATTACTATTCATTTAAAAAAATTTTAAACTTCGTTAAAAACTGTTTAATTTTAAACACAAATATTAACAAATTATACTTTAATTTGACACTCTATAAAAAGTTGATGCTGGTAGCCGTTACTATGTGGTAGTTAATCATCTTCGGGAAATGTTTAAAAAAGGAACTACTGTGTTTTATACCACTAAATTTATTTAGAAAACAGTGACTCCAGTTTCAACTCACAGGGTCATTTTCAAACTGAATTACAAATGTAGACTAAGTATTCAATACAGAAACATGAGAAAATTTAACAATAAATAAAAACTACCTAAGATAGTACATTATTACAAAGGGGAGGTACTAAATTTTGGGAACTAATTATTATTTGGCGACAACAAATAACGGGAAAAGCCCAAGTTCTGTCTGGTCATTAAGTAAATTTACATTTTTATTTTTACTATGTTTATATATTTCTCAAGATTCAAGAATATTTAACTTTTGGCCCTTTGTTGAATAATGTAATATGTCAGTGTTGCCCAAATCAGGAAAACTGTGGCTGTGTTCTAAGCAATGGTTGGCAAAGCTCGAGTCTGTTTTTTGTAGTCTATATGATCGGTGGTGTTCTGAAAAGCGAGTTTTAAAGCTTCTACCACTTTGTCCAATATACAAGCTATCACACTCTGAACATTTTAATTTATAAACTCCTGATTTATCAAATTTATTAATTTTATCTTTAGCATTGTAAAGGATAGTGGACAGATTGTGTTGAGATTTAAAGGCTCCTTTTATGTTATGTTTGGAAAGAGTATTAGCTATGTTTTCTGATAGGGTACCACAGTATGACAAAGATATATAAGATGAACTATCTTTATCATTTTTTATTTTGGGATATATTGAATTAAAAGCTAGTTGTTTTTGTTTTTTAGTTATTAATTTCTTTATGGTTTGTTGGGAGAAATTGTTTGATATTGCAATCCTTTCAATGATATGTAGTTCCTCTTGAAGATCTTCTTCAGAGAGAGGCAAAGAGAATGCTCTATGTATCATTGAATTGTATGCAGCCATTTTGTGTTGTAAGGGGTGAAAAGAATCATTAGATATAGTATTACCTGTAAACGTTGGTTTTCTAAAAATTTTAAAATTACACTGATTATTGAGGTGAGATATGGTGAGATCAAGAAAATTTATTTTATGGTTATTTTCAGTTTCCAATGTAAATTGAATTTTTGGATGGCAATTATTAATGTATTGTAAGAATTTTTGAAGCTGTCTAGTAGTGCCTTTAAAACATGCTAGAACATCATCTACATATCTGTACCAAAATTGAACATGGTTTTTGCTTAAAGGGGAATTAAGAATTTTGTTTTCTATGTTCGACATGAAAATGTCTGCTAGGAGAGGGCTAAGAGGAGAACCCATTGGTAGGCCTGAATTTTGTAAATAAAATTTGTTATTAAACTTGAAATAGGTTTGCGATAGGCAAAGTTCAAAAGAGGACAAGATTTCAGTAGTAACTATTGGATTTATATTTCGTTCCTGTAAGATTTCTTGGATAAGTATAAAACATTCATCTGTTGGAATATTAGAAAATATACTTTTTATGTCAAAAGAAACTAGTATGGAGTTATCTGGGGTTTTTGTTTTTTAGTTTTTGGACGAGATCTGCTGAATTATTTAAACTGTGACTTGGTTTAAAGTTGCTTATTTGTTTGAAGAATGAAGTTAGTTTCATACTGAGTTCTCTCGTGGGGATATTTATGTATGAAACGACTGGGCGAATGGGATTTCCTGGTTTGTGATATTTTATAAGGCCATAGAGTTTTGGTGCTTGTAGGTTCATATTGATTATTCTTTTCTTATCGAATTCTGAAACAATGGCTGTTATGTTTGACAGGGTTTGTTTTAAATTTGTTTGAAAAACTTTTGTAGGATCGCTTTTAATTTCTGTAATATTTTCGGATTGAATAAATGCTTCTATTTTACTGACATATTCAACTTTTGGTAAAATAACTGTTGCATTTGATTTATCGGCTTTTGTTATTATTAGATCATTATCTTTTTTCTCTTATACTTTTTACTGTGTATATAGTTTTATTTGATTTTAATTTGGGGGTTATCATTTAAGAATTTTTTTGTATATTGGTTATTTTTTGTTGTTTTTTGAATTTATTTTATAGATTATTAAGGACATTTTTTCTTTAGATGTTAATTGGTTTATAATATTTTGAACGTTACAGTTATTTATATATCCATATATATATATATATATATATATATATATATATATATATATATATATATATATATATATATATATATATATATATATATATATATGGGTTAAATAAATAAAACATAAGCTGACTGTAAGTCGAGAATGGGCGGTAAATGCGCATCTTCCTTGGTTCTACGCCATTGATTACTGGTACCGCTGCAAACTTGAAACATTTAAAATATAATCAGTATAAATTTAAGCTTAGACCTTGCAGGATATATTTCATCCGACACCGGTTAAACCTGCTTCATTAAGAATAAATTTCTTCAATCAATTGTTAACATAAAGTAAACAATTGAGGAAGCAGGTGTTGATTCAGAAAATAAATAACATTTTTGTTAAAATTTTGCGTGAATTTTTGAAAATTGGTGGATTAAATAAAATGAAGTTAGTGTTTTATGTTGTGTTTGTGATGGTTGTTTTGGTGGAGTGTCAAAATAGGGACGCAACGAAGATGGTTCAACGAAAGGGGGTTGATTATTCAAAAATATATATGCCAGATGAAGAGCAGGGGTAACTATGACATTCTTTTTTATTTATCATGTATTTAAAATTAAATAAAATAATAATAACTTTTTACTTTTCTTTGAAAGTCAGAATATTGGTGTTTTTGTAATAGTACGTTTACTGCAATCCCTGACATTTATAATTTGCCAAGCTTTATTATTTCCTGCATGCAGGGTGGTCAAAAAAGTTTCGAATAAACGTAGAGCTTTATCAATTTTGGAAAAATTTTATTTTTAATATTTCAAGTGTTGTAAACGAATGAAAACGAATTAAACCACATTATGCTCTCTCTATACAGGGTATTCGAAAATAATATCAGGATAATTTAGGAAAGTGATTCTATATATAAATCTGGGCTATAATAACAAAAAAATAGGTATGATACAAGGTTTCAGTTTATCAATGTTAGTTCGGAGGAAGTGGGAAAGATAATCGAATAGTTTGATATTGATAAGGTTTCAGGATAGGATGACGTTGAAGGCTAAAACCGATTTTCCGTAGGTTAATAAATTAAGATGATAAAGACAGAATAATAAGAGAATTTTATTGGCAACAGTTAGCTGAGATCCGTATTCATGGCGATCTGTCAACACAGACCATTAAAATACTGAACGGAGTCGGGCAGGGATGTGTACTGTCGCCTGTTTTGTTTAATATGTACGTTAAGAAATGATTTCAGTTAGCATTAGAAAATGAAATGGCATCCCAATAAACAATATTCGCTATGCAGATAAGACTGCAGTATTAGCTAACAACTTTGAAGATCTCGGGCTGCATGTTAATACTGCCAAAACAAAAATGATGGCGATTAGTAGGCATCAGTACATCACTCCTCTTAACATCAACGGGAAAAATATTGAACGTGTCGCACGGTTCAGGTATCTTGGCGCTACTCTGAATGAAAAGTGGGAATGTGACGAACAAGTGAAGGGAAGAATTGGCAGAGCAAAAACCACTTTCTTTAAACTTAAGAATCTTCTCCTTCGCAGAAATATGTCACTACACACCCGAATACATGTGGTTCAGTGTTATGTATGGCCTATTCTACTATATGGTGCTGAAACTTGGTCACTTAAGGCTGGGACGCTGAATCGGATCGAAGCTTTTGAATTGTGGACACTTCGCCGACTACTGTGTATCCTCTGGATTGCTCAGATAACGAATGATGAAGTTCTACGAGGAGCTGGCGTAGAAAAACAACACCGTAAAACAACGAAGAATAAATTAAGTATTAGTATTGTACGGAACATATTAAGTATTACAAAAGTTCTTATTCGAAGCTGGAAACAAAGATGATGTTAATAATTATCACGTAGTGTCGGTATTGTCAATAATATCAAAAGTATTGGAAAGCGAGCTGATGATCAGTTAAGAGTGTACTTGTAACAGTAAATTCTAGAGAAATTAATATGGTTATCGAAGATCAAGTGAGACAAGTTCCACAACAGTTAATGTTATTTCAGAAAGACAAACAAAATTAGATCAGAAGAAAAAGTGTGCATTTGTTTCGCTCGATTTGCGGAAGGCATTTAATACAATCAATTTTGAGGTTGTGTTTAAAAAATGTCGCTGTTGTGATTTCAGGGTACCAGTATCCAACAAATTCAGAATTACTTCAGGAAAAGTGGTATCAATAGCGAAAAAAGTGACACAATACAACCCTGGTTCCGCAATTTTTTTGAGTTGCTTTAATTCTACCAATCACTAAAATTTAAAAAGACATATGAAAGCTTAAGCAAATGATATGATTTTTTTTTATTTTGTTGGTAGAATATGGCTTGATATTAACCAATTCACCAATTGGCTGTGCTCACATAGACTCTGGCTCAATGTTAGTAAGTCAAGCCTACATATAGTTAGGTAGAGAAATAAAATAAAAACAAGAGATTGCATTTAAATGTGGCACATTGAAAAATAAAATAAAGTTCTCAGGGCATATCATATGTACAGAACATGCAGATTATGGAAAAAGAAAATTGTAGTAAGCTGTATGAAAAATCTACGTTATACAGTTGCGAAAAAATTTTAACGGTGAGTTTATTTCTCATTAATATATTCTCACCTACAAACACTTTACTGCTATTTGAGCAAACGCATCTAAAAAAATGCTTATATCTATTATGACACTTCAAATAAAGTCATAAAAATCTGTATGCTCTTGA
This sequence comes from Diaprepes abbreviatus, assembly GCA_034092305.1. Classification (NCBI taxonomy): domain Eukaryota; kingdom Metazoa; phylum Arthropoda; class Insecta; order Coleoptera; family Curculionidae; genus Diaprepes; species Diaprepes abbreviatus. The sequence continues at coordinate 68,016 of JASJET010000017.1, read as the reverse complement.
ATGACTAAATCCAATACGTGACTTGTATAATATTTATAAAACAATGTGTCTTAAAAATATGTTATCTATTTTATTTTTAGTATTGAATACTAATAGACTTTTTATGATGTGAAAATCTCAAGAAATGGAACAAAGAAAATGGAAAATAAAATAAACTTTATAATCTTTAGTAATAACTAAACTTGTCAACATTAAACAAGTTTCAAATGGGCACAGCATAGTCAGAGGAAGCTTCATAAGCAACAAGGAAACAGCCGAACAAAAAAGAATATCAATAAGAACTCTATAAAAAATTGATATTAGTTGAAGATTTGAAGGCTTTGGACCTTGACTAACTGACAGACAAAATAAAAAAACAGTTTACAGGTGGCAACAAAGAAAATATGTTTCGCGTTTAGGAAGACAACGAAGACATCAAAACAGAACGCACACATAAATGAACTTATGAAACAAAGAAGGAACCGACAAAGATCAACACCAAAGCATGAACGTACAAATAAAATCATTAACAAAGAAATTGGGAAAGATCTAAGAATATATAGTATTGAACTGGTAATGAAATGTTAAATTAAGATACTACGAACAACAGGCACGGATCCAAGGGTGGGGCGATGGGGGCAATGGCCCATACCAAGAATTCAGAAAAAATTAAACTCCCCTACCGGCTAGATCAGGAATGTAGATGTCGCTACCCTTGCTTGTCACATTGGACTGTCTTATCTAGAAATGGGGTAGGGGCAATTTGGATCTTTTCTTTGCTCGTTATTTCGCCCCCCCCCCCCCCAAAGAGAGGGGCTGGATCTGCACATGACAAACAAGGACATCCAAGAGAAGAACACAGAAATAAAAAATGACCATGGAGTGGTATATCAGGGGAGGATCCAACCTCTTCCTTTTGGTGGAGGGGCACCGATATCACAAAAGCAAAGACTTAAATTACTCCCATCACGAGCTAAAGCAAGTTGTCAAAGAGGAGAGGGGATGGGTCAGCGACTTCTACATTCCTAATGCAGTAGGCAGGTGAGTCTGAATTCGAATCTCTTGGGGCGGGGGCAATCATTCCCACGGTCCCCCTCCTTGGATCCGCCCATATGATAGTCACAGAGATAAACCAAATCGTACAAATTATTGAAGCCTTGTAAACTTAACTATAGTAGATCAAACCAATCTTAAGAGACAGAATGTAATAAACGTTGGATCAGAAAAAATACCGGAAATAACATCTTCTGAAATAATGGAAGCTTTAAAATAAATGAAAAACGGAAAAACTCCATCGAAAGGCCAGATAACAATAAGAGATGCGTAAATTGGGCGAGAATAATATCATAGCCTGCATCAAAGTACACATAAACAAAAATGAATATAAAATCCCCAACAATTTCGTATTTATTGAATTTCAAAAAGCGTTTGATGGCGTCAAAACGTGAGAAATACTCAAATATTTGTAGAGCGCGAGAATAGACTCATTCATATTCAGAGATTATAGAAAATATCTATTAAAAGGCTACCCAACAAACAAACATTAGAAAAGACTTAAAAACCTACAAAGTTTAAACAAAAAGTAGGATCAGACAGATATCAATAAGGAATATTTGAATCATATACACTTCGCAGACGATATCATCTTGATTTTATCAGGTTCAAACGCGTGTGAAAAATTGGTAAAAGAACTATATGAAATATTCTCAAAGATAGTGTTCAATGTGAAATTAAATAAAACAAAAATTATGAGCAACGACAACATTCAAATCAATATAGGCGGAAACACTTTAAAAAAGGTGGGAAACTATAGCTGGGACATACCACTACAATCGGCAAATACACCTTGGAGATATTTCGTCGATTTGGTCAGTCAGGGGCTTCGTTTGGCAACCTAAATTACATACTGTAGCACAAAGAAATTTCCATAGATCTGAAACGAAAAGTATTTGACTTTTGTATCATTCCAGTTTTCACATTTGAATTGGAAACAATGGCACTAACACAGAAAAGTGCAAACTATCTATGTTTAATACAAAATACCATAGAGAAGAGAATGCTGGGAATTTCCTTGAAGAGATAAGATAAGAAAGGAAGAAATGAGATGCAAGAGAGGAACAACAAACATCATCGAAGAAGTAGCTATGCTGAAGTGGAACTGGATAGGTCATATCGCACGAGATAATAAAAACAAATGACTTAAAAAGTATCTCACTGGAGATATAGATGGACGATAAGAGGTAAAGTAAAAACACCAGCACGATGGGTAGACGATATTAAAAAAAAATAATCGGTCAGAACTGGCATTAAGGAGGATAAGTTAAAAATGGATAGAGATAATTTAGAGAGACCTATATCCAGGAGTAGACGATGAGTGACTGATAAAGAGGAGTGAACACTGATTCGAGGATAACTGATTTGGTTATGAATTCATATTTAACTTATTTCTGAATGGATCAGTTGATATATGATAAAAACCTAAGTCTAGTGAAGATTTTCATCTACAGGTAGTACTATTTTTCTAACTTGCCACCAGAGGAGAGTTTACTTAAAAATAAAAGTGATTTTCTTTATGTTAAAAAAGACAAAAAATTAAACAAATTACATGTTTTTAAATGGTTTACCATCTTTATTTTATTATGTGGAATCACCTTCCTAAATTTTCTGTAGTTGCTTTCGGACAGTCCGTATATCCATAATCTAGAACAAGGCATAATTTTTACGTTACTTTTTAGGTTAGAATCGTTGTCGTAATTAGGCAAATTTCTTATTTTCCCAGCACCTCCAAAAAAAAAATAAAAACTTGGCAACTCCGCCATCTACTTTCCACAAAATTAAAAATACTTATATATTTTTTATTTTAAAATATTTTAAATGATCCGTTTTTATATTATTTTATAGGGATCCAATCTACCCCAACGATTTTTCGATAGGTAGGACACCTCGTGTTGAAAACCACTACCACCACCATCACGATCACTATCACAGTTATCACGACGAAAGTCCAGATTTTTATCACCATCACCAACACAACTATGGAACTTCATCATTTCAGGAAGATGACGAACTTTATTTTGGTTCCACAAATTCCACCGGGGTATATTTTCTTTTATTTATTTTTTAAACATATACACTATTCGGCAAAAATAGGGCAACAAAATATTTTTTTTTCTATGAATTAAAAAACAAACTATAAGCTTGTGATATATGTTATCTTAGATCATATCCGTACATTTAAACAACAATTTTATTTGGTCGTTGTTTATGATAGATAGAAAAGCCACATTTTTGAGGTTTAACAGACCCAGATATTTTTATTTAATGTTGTTTTCAATTTTTTTGCTTGTCGTAACTTCCTCGGGTATTTTTATACTAAAAACTAGTATAAATGCGAAGCTTGTAATTAATATCTACAAACAGTGATTTAAAAAGCTATTTTTATCGGTAAATATTGTTAGATATTGTTTGCATAATGATCATAACATAATTTAGGCAACCAGAAATTCATACCTTGCCCCACTACTTTATACTTGAACTGACGTACCGGTTAGTATGTTATACTAGTTTAATGCAGTTAGAAAAGGATATCATATAATCGGTGTGGGTACCAAAAAATAAAAGAACTCTCACTATTTGCTACTGACATTTTTTAAATATAAATGAAAATATTATCGACCGATACCATTCACAATTATGCAGTGAAAATAATAGAAAAAAAATGCTTTATCCGTGAAATATATTATTCTAGAATTCAAAAAAGTATAGACTTATTTTGCCCTTTTGCGAAAAAAAATCATTTTCAAGGAAGTTATCGAGATTTTAAAGTTGAGCTTAGAGCTTTGTCAGTGAAGAAAAATGACAGTTATTTTTTATTCAAAATTGTATATTCTTATGACTAATTCACGACGAAATTCAGTTTTCTTTTTTATTCAAGGTCATATGAGTCATAAACTTTTAGAAAAAAATTTGAAAACCGAAAAATTTTCAAAATTTACAAAATGTCGGACATTTTCGCATTTGTTTTTTTTTCGAAAAACTGCTGCCCTTTTGTTAATTTAAAAAAATTTTCAGTTTTAAAAAGAAAACTGAGTTACGGAATTAGTCATAAAAATATGCAATTTTGAATAAAAAGTGACTTACATGCGAAAGCTCTAACCTCAAACTTTATAATCCCAATAACTTTCTTGAAAATGATTTTTTCGCAAAACGGCCAAATACGTGAACACTTTTTTTGGTTCCAGGATAATATAATTCACGGAGAAAGTATTTTATTTTGTTGATTATTTTTACTGTATGATTTTCAATGGAATTGGTCTATCACGTTATTCACCGACCACAGTAAGGGCCCTAGTTCTGACAACATGCTAATTCTAAGGGGGCATTCATTGCATTAAATATTTTGATCTCGAAAAGTGATGATGCCTAAAGATATTTGAACAAAGAGTCGGAAAATAGCTGTAAGATGAAACTCTGTAAATCCAAAGACACACATTCTTTTAAATATTTTTAATGAAAAGCAACGTCTAAGTGTCACCCTGTAAATTCAATTCAATATTAATAAATAATTATCTATGTTCTCTGAATATCTTACAAATTATACTTCTAAAGAAATATGTTTATTTCAATAATTATCTATCTAAAAATAGATTTAATTAAGTTGCCACAACATAACCACCGTTGTATAAGTAGAAAACATAGTTAAATTTTAAATTCCTTCTTGTGGCAAAATCCCATTCAAATTTATTTAAAAAATTCAAAAATGGTACTTTATACTCATATATTTTACTTACGTACATCTTTTTATTTTATTTATTGATTATTATAATAACTTACTCATACGAGGATGGCTCGATAAGTTCTCGGCCTGATAAAGAAAACAAAAGATTTTTGAAAATGTGTTCAACGATGTTCTAACATTTTAATACCTGTAGTATAAAGTGATTTGTCCAACTCTGCAAAATAAGCGGTTGTCGCTGCTCTGACCTGGTTATTTGAAGGGAATTTTCGTCGAGTGAGCCATTTTTTGAAGTTTGGGAAGAGAAAGTAATCGCTGGGAGCCAGATCCGGCGAATATGGAGCATGTGGAAGCTCTTCGAAATGTAGGTCGTGGAGTTTTGCAGCAACAACCATAGATTTGTGTGCAGGCGCGTTATCCTGATGAAAGAGCACTTTTTTTGGGGCAAGATGTGAACGTTTAGCCATAATCACATGCTGCAAACGGTCTAGTAGTGAAGCGTAATACTCCCCGGTGATGGTCTTGCCTTGTTCTAAATAGTCTTAAAGCACTACGCCATGTGAATCCCAAAAAACTGTTGCCATGAATTTTCCTGCAGATGGAACCGTTTTTGCTTTTTTGGCGCACTCTCACCTGCCCCCACACACTGTTTAGACTGCTGCTGTATCTCTGGCGTGTAATGGTGAATCCATGTTTCATGTACAGTTATAAAACGTCGAAGAAACTCAGCAGGATTGCGTCTAAATAAGTCGTAAACACTCTTGAAGTGTTCATTCGAAGGCGTTTTTGGTTGACTGTTAACAAACGCGACATCCATCGTGCAGAAAGCTTTTTACTGCCAAGAACATCATGTAAAATGTAGTGGACACGATCTATCGAGATGTTTGCTATACGAGCAAGCTCTCGTACTTTCAGTCGACGGTCATGAAGTATGACATTGTGAATTTTTGTGACAATTTCGTCAGTTGTAGCGGTTTTTGGGCGTCCCGAGTGCTCATCATCTTGAATTGATGTACGACCACGATTAAATTCAGCAGCCCATTTTTTTACTGTCGAAAGTGAAGGAGAAGAATCCTTTAAAGTAGAATCTAACTCATTTTTAATGTCCTTAGGAGTTAAGCCCTTTAAAACAAAGTACTTTATAACCGCTCAAACTTCAAGTTATCTATCTTTCACAAAATATCTAACCTCACGTGTTCACTTCATCGCCACAAACAAGCAACTGAACGCAAACATCTGAAACTTTGCAGGGCGTCATCTCAAGGTTAATGCTTACAAAATATTATAGTTATTTGATCGTACTAGGACCCTCTCTGAACCATCCTCGAAAATTGGGAAAATCACTGAAATTCAATGAAACTAATAAACGGATATCACAGCATTTCAAGTTACACTATACAGTGACAAACCAAAGTTGAGCAGGCCTTTTTCCCATTGCAGGAATAAAACTATTTTTTAAATGTTTCTATTGCAGTGGGTCTGTCTTTGAAGTTTTGGGACTTCCACCATACAAACTTTGCTTTCCATTCGTTGATGCGTCGCGTAATTAAAAGGTGACAAACAGCATTTTTAAATATGATCGCGACAACAGTGGTAGTTTTGAAACAACACGCCAAACCAGTGGATTTAAACAATAAATTTGTTTGAACATTGTTTATGGTCAGTGGGGAAAGTCTCTTTTGATGTTTGACAGACATAAATATTTTTATTTTATTTTGCGTTCGGGTTTTTTGCTTGACGTGACTAATTTAAATATTTTTAAATGTATAAAATTACTATAAATGCCAAGTTTATTATAAATATCAGCCAAAAGAGGATGTAAAAATGTATTTAATAATACATAAATATTGTTAGATTTTATTTACATAATAATTTAGGGAACCAGAAATTTATAAATTTACTTTATTATCCGATTATTTATTCTCGAATTAACGTACCGATTAAAAGTTAAGATAAAAAATGTAACTTTTGGTATAATACGTATGGGCGCGTGAAATTTGACAGCACAACTTTGAAAATTCGCCGTTCAACCAATAATTGCTTTAAAAATTCCGACCAGAACTTGATTTTAGGTAATACCATGAAGAATAAGTGCCTACAATTTCAACAAGAAATATATATATATACAGGGTGATTCAAAAATCGATCACGAAACTTAAGGGGGTGATTCTACTTGACAAAATAAGGGTAGAGCTTCATATAATTTTTTTTTCAAAATGTCATTCGTTTTCGAGTTACAAGCCGTCCAAGTTCAAGTTTTTATTTTTTGTTTTTTGAATTACTCGCTTACAGGAAAACCGATTTGACTAATATTTGAAAGATAGGCTAAGTCTTCTGCGCTTCATAATTTTAGTAACAATTCACATTGATTGTTTGCCGCTAGAGGGCACTTTACCTACATTGAAAATTGTTTTTTTGTCATAATTTTTTAGTGTTGACAGCTACAGTAGTTTTTGGCATAATTTCTGAAAGACTGATGCCAGGCCTTTAAAAAAGGGGCTCTTTATTTACATCGCTAAACCCAACGGTTTAGACGTAAATCACCCTTAAAAATTAAGTGGTAAATTTACTTTTCTCATTTCATTACCACCAGCTACCAGGTAAATAGCTATCAAAGTATACTAGAGCTGTCAGTTTAACATCAAATAAATTCGCTTTTTAAACTATTTAATTTATAATCTTAAAATAACTAATAATGGCTAATCAGTAAATATTCATATTATGGATTATTGCGATATACATTTAATTGATAAAAATTAATGAAACAGTACTAAACAAACTAAAAAAGATTCTCAAAATGTCCCCCATTTTCTTCCATACATTTCCTAACACTCTTCAAAAAATGTCACCTAACTCGATGAAAAATTCCTGGTGTTTCTTTAATAATTTGGCACTTTTCGATTATCCTGAAGCGAAGATCCTCGACGTTGATTACTGGAATATCGTACACCAATTGTTTCAAATGACCCCAAAAGAAAAAATCCATAGGATTAAGGTCTGGTGACCTCGCTGCCCATGCCAATGGTCCACTTCGTCCTATCCATCGCTCAGGATACGTTGCATTCAAATACTGTCGGACACGTATACTAAAGTGGGGCGGAGCTCCGTCTTGGAGGATCCACATGTTGGCCCTTACTTCCAATGGCACATCTTCCAGATACAATGGGAGACGATTTTGGATAAAATCTAAGTATACGTCACCAGTTAATGGGTCATCAAAGAAATGAGGACCAATAAGGTAATCTCCTATTATCCCTGCCCACACATTTAGTGAAAATCTACGCTGATGTTTCGTTTCTACCACATTGTTTGGGTTCTCGTAAGCATATGTGTGGATGTTGTGTAGATTTGTTATGCCATCACGAGTGAAACCAGCTTCGTCAGTGAATAATATGACGCCAATTAATCGATTATCGTGTTCATACTTAGCTAGGATCTGATTGCACATTTCCAACCGTCTCGGCCGATCATCGTCATAAAGAGCCTGCACCTTTTTTGAATGAAACGGGTAGAGTTGTTCTTCTCTTAGTATCCTCCATGAACTAGCCTGACAGAGCCGCACTTCATTCCCAATTTTTCTAGTACTAATACCTGGATTATCTTCAATAATTTCAAGTACTCTTTCTTCTTGTTGCACGTTTCTAGCAGTTCTAGGTCTTCCCCTATTTCCATTATAACTTTTAAAGGAACCACATTCCGCAAGCCTCCTGTGCACACTGGAAAATGTTTGAGCATGAGGGATATTTCTTTCCGGATAACTCTCCATATAATATCTTCTTGCCAACTCTGCATTACCATTTGCTTTTCCATAACAAAAATGGATATCACAATATTCGATATTTGAATATTGGTGATTAGCCATTATTAGTTATTTTAAGATTATAAATTAAATAGTTTAAAAAGCGAATTTATTTGATGTTAAACTGACAGCTCTAGTATACTTTGATAGCTATTTACCTGGTAGCTGGTGGTAATGAAATGAGAAAAGTAAATTTACCACTTAATTTTTAAGGGTGATTTACGTCTAAACCGTTGGGTTTAGCGATGTAAATAAAGAGCACCTTTTTTAAAAGGCCTGGCATCAGTCTTTCAGAAATTATGCCAAAAACTACTGTAGCTGTCAACACTAAAAAATTATGACAAAAAAACAATTTTCAATGTAGGTAAAGTGCCCTCTAGCGGCAAACAATCAATGTGAATTGTTACTAAAATGATGAAGCGCAGAAGACTTAGCCTATCTTTCAAATATTAGTCAAATCGGTTTTCCTGTAAGCGAGTAATTCAAAAAACAAAAAATAAGAACTTGAACTTGGACGGCTTGTAACTCGAAAACGAATGACATTTTGAAAAAATATTATATGAAGCTCTACCCTTATTTTGTCAAGTAGAATCACCCCCTTAAGTTTCGTGATCGATTTTTGAATCACCCTGTATATATATATATATATATATATATATATATATATATATATATATATATATATATATATATGCTTAAAATTTAGAGACTTAAATATAAAAAAGTATGACATTTTTTTCTAATTTTCCACTAAATCTCTTTTTTTTTAAATGTTCCCCCATTTTTAGCGGAAAAATAACTAATAAAAAAGTGGTTCTAAGAATTAAAATGCCATGGTCACACACTTAAGTAGCATGACCACCTCTATTCCCTGATAACTTTATGGTAACATTTTCAGTAAAATTCTAGTACTTGGGACAGAACGAGAATTCTTTTCATAAAATGCTGAATGAACAGATGGTGGGACATTTTCGGTAATCACATTCAGGTAGATTTAAATAACAAATAATTTCGAAACTTAACTTCTAATAAATACCCATGGACAAAATTAGAGAGATACAACTTTAATATCGTCTGTATCAGATACGAAATACGAGTGCACCGATTTTGATAGGAACTATCATACACTTTTTAAAAAGTTTCTTCGAATTATAGAAATCCTTACAATTAACCTTTAATCAATAACTTTTTACTATTGAAAGACTTTTTGTTCATTTACTTGAAATTGTTAATCTAACAAAAAAGTCATTAAAATTTATTACACACCCAGAAATTCTCATTTTCAAGTTATTGTTTTTTTACAGATTCCACTAGATTTTGCAAAATCAGTAAATGAATACATAATTAACGACCTGCTTTTGAATTACATAGACGACGTACCAGATAAACCACCTTTTCTTGCCAGTAAGTACTACTTTTATTTTTTTAATTAGAAAAATATTGTACATTTTACAATAACAACGTGATGAATTTTACGAATTTTCACAAGATTTTATGAATTAAACAAGTAAAATCACTATCATAATAACTACGATATCTAAGAGAACAAAAAACAGTATAAACATATATAAATATTTACATGTGAACAAGGCTTTAGTTGCAACAGCTGATTCACCTCCTTTCTCCGAAAAATTTTGTAATAGATTTGCTAAGATGATTTGAGACTGAGACCTGATCCAGTTGCCATGGATATCAGAGTTTCTAGTTGCGTCAGTTTTGTTTTACTTATGAAATTGTTACAGTTTGTATGATATTTGTCAACAAAAAAAACCCTTATATATTAAAATTAATAATAAAATCCTAGAAATAAAGCCGTGAAATCGGGAACAGAATTGTTGTCTTTTATCCTTGTGTTTTCAAGGTTCAAAAATGGATTGACTTATTAATGCACTATCAATTTGAACCTTTTATTTAGACCAGATTAAAAGTTAAAATGAGCTCTATGAAATTGGCTAATTTTACGGTCATTCTTCAACTTTTTGTAACGTCACCACACTAAAACTGTATCAAAAATTAGGAAATATTATGTCGGTATTTCTATAATAATCTCATTATGAGCTTTGTTACATTTCGTGCTACAATATTGGAATTAATACAATTAATTACAACTTAAACACAAAATGAAATTTAAAAATCACGTTAATGTGACAACACCGCATTTCTCAACAGCCATTTCTTTAAAAATGGGAAGCAAATGTAAAAGTAAAAGCAATCTTAGTTTTTATTGCAAATTCACATTTTTCCGCAGTTTTTGAATGTTAATTTTGGTAAAAAAAATATTTAAATACTGTGTCATGTTTGTGCGGCAAAATTTAAAGGTGGGAATCAGAAAACACGACTTATATGTGTGAAAGTGAAAACATTTTTTATTTGGAAAAACAAATTGTGATCGCCAGAAAAAAACCTAGGATTCCTGTTGTACGACCCCAAAATAGAGGCTATGCAACAAATTAACGCAAAATTCGATGTTTCCAGAATTCCGAATAATATCCAAATAGTTCTAATAAAAAACACACTGGTTTGGTGGCAGTACTTGAAACTTTTCTAGATCACCCTACTTCTGGCGAATTAATACTGTGTTTTTTTTTTCATTTTCCGCCCTATTAGTGACGAACTGACATATCAAAATTGCTTTTTTTTAAAGGTTATGTTAGCGAACGTGCATAGACATAAGAGTAAGTATATAGACTGCCGATCTTATAAAAGCGTATTGGTTTTTATTTAGTAAGACAGAGCATTTACGATGAGTAGTACTTCTCTTTTTAATGGCAGTCAGGTGAGAGGGGTATCCAATAACGTGGGGTCTCATGCCTAGCTCCCACCACAGATATAGGGGTACTCCTCATCGAAAACGCTGTCTCTTTCTAAGCGAGAGCTAACAGGCTTCTATAGGATCTGCGGTCTACATTATATCTTTTATTAGATTTTACTTTTTTAGGTTTCGGTCGTACTATTACTTTGTAAGAAATTAACACATGTTTTTTCTGATGTTTCGGTTTATTTTATTGATTAAACCATTTTAAGAGAATTACTGTAAATATGTAAATTACTGTTATATAAACTGAAATTTTAATTTCTTACCTAATTTTAACAGGTGGTTCACTTGATTAACTTACATTTAACTATTTTATTATTTTAATACAAATATAATCAAAAACTTCTTTTTTTAATATAAATATAAATATAGAAAACTGATATTATTTTTTTAATGCATTTTTTACACATCTGGTTTGTTTTGCTTTTGACAGAGTACTACTAAAGAGTTTGAAAGTTTCTGGACCATCTGCAATTTTATTGCCCTTTTAGATTGGTATACACATTACTCAAGTCATTTGTGTCCGTTCTGAAATTCATTGTAGAGGGTGTTCGTTTGATATAGATCATTTCTTTAATTGTTCTGTTAAACGATCCATATCAAAAGAACACCCTGTACAATGAATTGCAGAACGTACACAAATGACCTGAGTATTGTGCATACCAATCTAATAGGGCAATAAAATTGCAGATGGCCCAAAAACTTTCAAACTCTTTAGTAGTACTCTGTCAAAAGCAAAACAAACCAGATGAGTAAAAAATGCATTAAAAAATAATATCAGTTTTCTATATTTATATTTATATTAAAAAAATAAGTTTTTGATTATATTTGTATTAAAATAATAAAATAGTTTAATCAAATGAACCACCTGTTAAAATTAGGTAAGAAATTAAAATTTCAGTTTATATAACAACAATTTACATATTCCTTTTCGTATTTACAGTAATTCTCTGAAGATGGTTTAATCAAAAAAATAAACCGAAACGTCAGAAAAAAACATGGGTTAATTTCTTATAAAGTAATGTTATGACCGAAACCCAAAAAAGTAAAATCTAATTATATCTTTTATGGCTATGCAGAGGTGCACGAAGGACCTAAAAAAAATCTTTTTTCGATTCTCCGAAAATATATTGCGCCATTTTTCTCGATTATACATGAAATTGCATGAAAAATTAGTACATTCCGCCTAATCACAATTTGTAAAAACATTACATTTTCTTTTTCATTTTATAATAAATTCTGAATAATTTCTAGGATCAACAAAAACATAAATATTTTATGTTAATTATTACGTTTACATCGAACGTTTGTCAACACGAAAGAAGAAACACAAATAGCACACATCTATCGTTTCCTGAAATAAACATGCACAAATAAGCTTAACCTTGACAGATTAGAAAACGATAGACATTTTTTACGATCACGTTTTTCTGGACGTTCAATTTTCCGGAGAAAGAGGCAAATGAGAGACACAGACCTCCAAAATTTGAATGATTTTTTGGAACAAGTATCAAAACACCCATTTTCCACGTTATTTCGAACTGCATCCGAATTCGTCCTCCGATTTTCCCCATCACGCCAGGTTTTCAAGGTATATTAACATAAAAATTTAAAAAAAAAAACGGGTTTTTGCTACATTTGAGGTTATTTCGCAAAGCGGGCTAATGTTTCCTTATAAATTTGATCATAGCATCTACAAGTACTACTCTTCCTATTCACAATCCACTTTGAATCGTTCGGATATCTTTTGTCCCCTTCGAGAAATCGTCTCTTGAAGCTGTAGTCTTGTACGAACAATTTAGCTTCTCACCAACTATACTGCCCACCTATCTTACATGTTCAATGGCTCAGCTTACTCATCTGCCCTGCAGGCTCACTGGCCATATAAGATGGGTGAATAGTGTGGGTTAGTGAGTCGAGTTCGACTAAGCAAAATGATCAAATTTCTTGAGACGATTTTTCGGAGAGGGAAAAAGATATTTAAATGATTCAAAGTGGATTGTGAAGACGAAGAGTAGTATTTAGATATGCTAAGATCAATTATATGAAGAAACATAACCTTGTATTTAGGGAAAGCCTGTATTTTTTTCCATTTTTATGTTAATTATATTTCCTAAATATGACGTGGTGGAGAAAAACGCAGAACAAACTTGAATTAAGCGCTAATAAGTACGTCGGAAATGGATATTTTGGTTTTTAAGTCAAAATATTGCAGACCTGTGTTCTCAGTCGTAACCATACACCCTAAAATTAACATTTAAATAATTTTAGGTTTCTTAAAATAGCACTGGGATTTTTTTGCAAGTAGTATAACTTAAATATATCAGTATCATGATTTTCAACAGTTCTTAAAGAAAACAGCCTTCACCAGTGGCATACTTAAAAGATGCAACTGAGAGATCAATTTTCAAAAAAGTACAAAAAAAGTCTAATTCTGGACTAATGTTGGACCAGATATTAAAAATTCAAGAGATCCCTCAATCTCTCCAACTATACAACTGGCCAACACAAAAACCAAATTAAGACTAATATTTTAAAGATACTTTCTTGATTCTCGACTTGCAAACACAATTTTAAAATTATCACAATATTGGTCCTATTTTAGAATATTGGCACACAATTTTATAACAATTACAACATGTACGGTTTTAAAAACATTACTAAATTCTAAGTATAAAAATAGATCGTTATTTTACAACTAATCCGGTATATCTAAACATAACACACGCTTTAAAATTAAAAATTTTCCTTGCATGCAATGTTTATTACCAAAACGACTCTTCTTTCCTGAAATTATTAATATTAAAGATGTTGTACCTGATAACAGATTAACTGCTATTTATAGGAAAAAACAAGGAAAATTTTTGACTGTATAGCGGTCGTAAATTAAACAAAAACGTAAATTTTTTGGTTATTTTAGTACGGAATAGAAATTTTGTTATTGTAAGGAGGCACATCGAAATTGTTTTATTATTGTAATTTTAGAATATACCATATCGAAGCATGCAAACATGTAAAAATCCAGTTCCAATATAATTTTAATCAATGCTGAATTGTGTGAAGGTAATCCAACAAAGACGCTATCTCTGACGATTGATGTTGCCTCACTTGCTTTGGTAGCGAAATTGGGACGGTTATTAAGTTGTTAAGCTTACTTGGTTTACTCAGGAATACCTATAATACCTATGTAAAAGTTTCAGGCATAATATAAACTTGAAAAATTTATTAAGTTTAAAAATTAGTTTTTACGTAAAAAAAATACACTAATAAAAGAAATAATAGAACAAATTCGATGTCACCTTCCATTAAAATAATCCAGGTACATATTTATTAAATAATTGTGGTCCGGAATTGCACACAAATAAAAAGCTGATTGTTTTTTTTATAAAATAAAGCAAAACGCACTTGTAAAGAATTTAGGCACTGCCTTTTAAAAAATATAGCAACTACATGCTGGAAACTACGAGGGTTGTTCAATAAGTAGTTAGAAAATCCAAGAGATGGCGCTTGTTGTATCGAAAAAGTTTGCTTGCAGTAAGCATCGTTTATCACTAGACTACTATTAAAGTTTCAGCTTACGAACTTTTATCTGGAAAAATTGAACACAATGAGTTTCGTGCGGTGATTAAACATTTCTATTTAAAAGACAACACCGAAAGAGATCCAAGCTTAGTTGGATGAAGCTCATGATACATCTGCTCCAGTATT
The DNA here is from genome assembly GCA_034092305.1 of Diaprepes abbreviatus. Classification (NCBI taxonomy): domain Eukaryota; kingdom Metazoa; phylum Arthropoda; class Insecta; order Coleoptera; family Curculionidae; genus Diaprepes; species Diaprepes abbreviatus. Next base: position 52,980 of record JASJET010000017.1, on the reverse strand, counting down.
TAGGAAAGTTCAAAACTGGGTAAATAAGTTTAAACGCCGTCGTACACTCACAAATGAAATAATTGAGGCCACAAGCATATCACGAGGTACAAGTTTGGCAAAGAAAAAACTTTTTTCCATCAACACAATGCACGGCGAAAATTAACGAATTAAAGTTAAAGTATTCACCAGATTTGGCCGCAGTGATTTTTCTGAAATTCTACTTTTTGGACCGCTTTACTACCTACCCAAAATAATTTTTCTATCTTTTTCTAAGTACTTATTGAACAACCCTCATATGATAACCTAATAAGAGCATAACATAAAAAAGACTTTTTAAAAGTTTAACTGATTATAAAAACATATGCTGTTAGTACAATCCAAGCACAAAATGGATTTCATAAAGCATATACAGATGCGGTCAAAAAAAAATGTTTTATCACATTCTAAACACATATTACAGTATCTTAAAGCGATTAGTGTTTAGAAGGTGACTAATACGTATTTTTAGCCTCATCTATTTAATAACTGTGTATTGAAATTTTTATCAAAATAGTAATAAAAATTTTAATACAACAAAAAAAGTACCAGATTTTCACTACAATCTAGTATAATTGATGAAAAATTATGACAAAAAATCTGATATAATTTTAAAGGATATAAAGCAAATCAAATTTATCACACTTTTTGACATTAAAACTGCAATATTTTAACCATAGCTACAGCTACATAAAAAACAAACTCAATTTTCTGGCTCCTCCGCCTCAAAATCCTTCATCAAATTCCTCCTACACTTCACATTCCCTTCATAAATAATCAAATAAAAACTACTGTCTTTCACGTCTTTCCCACTATCATAAGCTATATGTATTTTACAAGGCCTTTGCCACTTGGTCTCACTCTGCAACTTCTTCAAACTCGGCCGGTGAAACTCCACGTGTCCTTCAGCCGTTAAATACTTGACGTTGACGTCCGGAATGTCATTTTCGCTCTCTAAAACGTCCAGATCGCTCGTGTCGTGGCGTGCTGACGTTACTTTTTGGCGCTTCCGTGGAGATTCTGGCGAGTCTTTGTTTGTTCGCGTTGGAGATTTGTTGTTCCTGTCATTCGATTGACACACGTCAAAGTTAGGTTTATTAATTTGACGTCTAGCGCTGGTAGAAGCCTGCGGTTGCTTTTTCGGGGTGTTTAACAACGTGAGACGTGGAGGACTTAGAAATGCTGAGCGTAAAATTCTTCTTGAAGATCTAGTAAAAAAAAAACCTGTTGAGGTTTGTTATAAAAACTGATTCAAGTGAACTTTTTTAGGTTAAAGTCCAGAACTTTTTAAAACTTAAAATAAATACTTACTTTAACGTTCTAACCTGATGAGTATCCCTAAAACCAATTTTGTTAACAGACTTAGCTTCTTTGAAAAAATGCCTTACTGGCATAACTTTAGACTTGATAAAAGACGAAACATTCTTTTGACCTTTGACCGTTTGACCAAACCAATCCAGTACGGTATCATCAGACAAATAGTACTTCAACAGGTTCTTCGAGTTTTCTATCAGATCTATGTAGAAGTCTAGTAAGATTTGTGGTTCGGAAATATTATCTTCAGATGATTTTAGATCATCCATCATTGATAGCTTTTTCTTGATGAGCCTAAATAGAAATACAAAATAATTTATATAGTCACAGAAAAGATTTTTTTGCAGATATTGTTTTATTTATTTATTTTTTTAATTCTGTTTACATATTTTTAATATTTACTGTTTATTTTTAGGTAGAATAGGTGCAGATGATGATGCAAATGCGACAGAAAGAAGTAAGTATTATACAGGGTGTTTTATTTATATTTTTAACTCATGATATCTATACATATCATTTGATGCTCAATGTCATCATTACAAAAGTTTACTTTCCCTGCCAATGTATCTTCGTATGTATTAATTTCAATTACTTTTAGATTCAGCAACAATGGCTCGCCCAGCAAAATGTATGCCAGAATTAACGACGGTCAAAATAGCTGAATCAAAAGACCCGAACATCTTTTACGTTCCAGAATGTACCAGAATAGAAAGATGTGGAGGATGTTGTTCACACGTTCTGTTGTCTTGTCAACCCATAGAAACAGAAACGATCACTCTTTCGGTAAGAGAAAGTGCTGTTATAACTTCAGATACTTCTTAGAGTATTTCTTTTAAAATAATTTTACAAAAATATTAATCAATTCCTGACTGCATGCAGAAAAAACTGTTGTATTTAATAAAAAGTATTCTAGTGTAAATCAGACTTTTTTGTAGGTTATGAAAACAGAATATACAGGAGGCAAAAAATTAAGATATGTAGGAAAAGAACCAATTTTAGTTGAAAAACACACAAAATGCAAGTGCGGTTGCAAAGTAAAGGCACAGGTATATATTATCCAACTAAATTATTGATATTATTTAGAAAAAAGATATCTTGCATATGAAAAAGATTTGCAGTTAAAGTTAAGAACTAGAAACAACTTTGCCCCTTTTTATATATAATTTAATCTTCTCCTGATGCTTGCAAGATCATTAGAATTAAATTTGTAACACCCTGTATACGGTTGAGTCCAATTATTTATTTTCATATTTTTTTTAAGGATTGCAATGCTTATCAAGAATATAGAGAGGCTGAATGTCGCTGCATGTGCAGAAATATTGATGAAGAAAAAAAATGCTACAAAAATGGTGGGAAAAAACTCTGGAATCCAGATGTTTGTGCATGTCAATGTCGCGATGTTTCCCCATGCTCCACTAATTACCAGTTTGATCATAATGAGTGCCGATGTGTACAGAGTCAAGTTAAACGAAGATATGTTCTTACTGAAAGCCGGAAAGAAGAGCCAGAACAACCAGCTCCAGAGGAAAATATTGACTAATTATTTTTAAGTGTACATAATAGATGTATATAGCTCTAAACTAGTAAAATTATGACCTGTAATATTTTAAATTAATTATTTCTAAATTGTTATAGAAACTATAAGACACAAATAACAAAATATTTTATACATCGAACAACAACATATTTACTATTGAGAGTGATAAAAAGTTCGAAATTGCAGTAAAATATACCTTTATTAGTTCGAAGGTCACAGACAGTATTTTAGGTCGTTACAGAGCAAATTTTACTAGATCTTTATAATTAATTAAGAACTTGTTAAGCAAAATGTATTGTGATATTTATTTTATAATATACTTACTCAATATGTGAATAAAAATCGTTTTATTTTAAACTTCATCCAACCTCAGAGGTTAGAAACAAGTTGTTTACATATGCTTTCCTCCTTAGCAACCGGCATTTCTAAGCAATCTTAATTAAATTTTAGACTATTCATTGGTTTTTTAAAAATAATTTCTAACTTCTGAAACCTAAAAGTATAAAAAAAAATTAAAAGAAAGTATTATAATTAACAAGTTAAACACCTACTTCAATTAAAACACTTCCCGAATAAACAGTGATGTGGAGCACATTTTTCACTGAGACTTCTTTGTTCCAGACCTGTTTTATCATTTCAACACTTGTTCCTAATAAATTATTTTTGGTATTTTAATAATAGGTTATTGTGCAATAATTAAAAGGACCGAAAAACAATAAAAATGTCACTTCGGATGAGGATAACAAACCAGGAAACTAGAAAATTAAGCCAAGTTAATAGAAATCAAAATGGTGCTGTGAGCGTCGGTTTGACTTCGGGCTTATATTACTAGATGGCGATATTATTTCACAATAAAACATGTTGTCGATTTCAGAAAACTGTATTAGATCAAATGACAAATATTTTATATTTTAATTACTGAACTAATCATAGGCAAATAATTCGGATTAGTTGATGCTTGTCGAATCATTGTATAAGATTATTTATAAAATGTTAACAATAACCTGACACAGACGTTTCTTTTAAATAATTTTCGACAACAAGTCATTCTGGAATATTGGATCATAGGTTTAGGAATCGGTTTTGGCTGGATTGTTTACGTTGCTCAAGAGATGGCGCTTCTTAATAATTTTTCAACTTTATTAAATTATAAATAATTAAGCTTAAATTATTATTAAATTAAGCTAGTAAATGATTAGAACCTCGCATACAAAATAGTTTATTTTGTTTTAAAAGCTTAAGTAGTTCCTATAATATCCTCTGGATATTCTTCAATGGTAGGAAGTGATTTGAAAGGTTTTTGCAATTCACTAAAGATGTCGACTTGGAAATTTACAGATTTCAGAGTTTAAGAAGAAGGATCGGAGATGGCGCCAGCAATTTGAAATACTAAAAAAATTTCCAAGTTTGTCTTGCCAATAAGTAAAATATTTTATATAGGTAGGTATCCAAAAACCAACTTATTGTCCGCTTTTAAAAGGTGTACTGTGTGTGAACTGTGAAAGTGTAGCATACTAAAAGTTGATTTAAACTTTTTCAAAATATTATGGGATTTATGTTACTTATACGATATTTTATTTGGATTTAGACTATTCTATCCCCGAATGAAAAAATTCGATTTTCTTGATCGGTGCACTTAGGTCGAGAGTTCAGTCAATAAAAGACAAATTTAATTATTTATTTTGAAATAATGTTAGATGTACATTACAATTCGAAAAATTAGAAATGTAAACCTTTTCTGCTCAGGATTATTTTCATCTCTGTTTCTCTGTGTATAGTAAGAAATTAAACCAGATTGTTCGCCGAAGTTGTTACAAGAACTCTTTTTTTTACTGATGAATTGCGGAAAAAAATGTCCATTATAAGCTACAAATCTGACAAATTTTAAGAACTCTGTAACACCAATAAGCATTCTTCCAGTTGTGTGATTGTTAGTGACACAGAACAGCAAACATCTCCATCCAGCATCTCTAAGTAACTAACAAAATAATTTTTTAAAGAAATTTCCCTCTTTCTGGTTATAAGATCCAGCTGACTCAAGCACCACAGCCTACTGACCATGGATAGCATTCTCAAAAAGTATGTGTTTGGTGTGCCATGTGAGCAGAAGAAACCATCGCATAATAGTTTTTTGAAAATGATGAAAGTGCTTGTCAATGGCGATAACTACCGTGGATGTTAACAAGATATTTTGGAAAAAATTGAATCGATTGCACATAACTGAATATGGTTTCAACCGGATGGTGCCACGTATCGCACCACACACGAAACGACAACAGTATTGTAAACGACGTTACCAAGTCGTGTTTTCTCTCGTTTTGGAGATTAAAACTCGCTCCAAATATCTGCGATTTCACCTGTGTGGATTTATTTCTCTGGCTTTTCTTTTAGAGCAAAGCAAACCATGTTAAAAAGATTCGAAAATTTGAAAACCAAATTGGATGTCAAATTGGTGATATCCTGTGACCCTGACTCTAAAACATTCCAAAATATAATCAAATGAGTGCATAGATACCTGCCATTAATAGCGTCTTAACTTAAGAGAGTTTTCCCAAAATCAAGAAGCTGCACCCGTCAACAATGTAGGCAAACTTCTTTAATTGCTAAATTTCTTTTTAGTTAAATCTCTCTCTGAACATAGGCGTTCCCGTGCCGCATTTCTTCGCACCGATCTTGTGCTAGTTTTTCCTTTACGTCTTATATTTATCGTTTTTGCATATGTTCGTGCTTCTTTTAAACTGTCTTGGTTGCCATAGTACTAAACATCTTGTACACCTTTCACATTTCATTTTCTTGACGCCCAATTCCATTTCTAGTAAGCAATATGTTTGACAATATCGTCGACCTTTGTTTTTCTTCAAATTTCAGCATTCTTTATATGATTCTTTAAGCTTATTCCGAACATTATAGCTTCAATGTTTTTCTTAATTTATTTTCGTTTTAACTGTGGGCGTCATAATTCCGTGCTGTATGTATTAATTACCTTGTTTCTGAGTTTTATTGAGATATCTGAGTGTTTGAGCGTTACTCCCGATTTTCCTACAGCGACCGAATACAGTCTAACTCACTTTGATATTTCTGCACTTCGATTTTTTATCGGAAACTGGCAACACTGGCGTTACTAGGTGACATCCGACATATCCATTGTGATGTTTAACATTTTGGACCGTATACGAACTTGGAACGTTTTGACATAAGAATGCTACTGATATTATTTACGGTAACTTCGATATTTCATCTCGGCCTAAAAGTGGAATTAATGTGTGTGTAAGTGGAATGTATTGATGAAATTTAATTATTTTCTTTATATTGCGATGAAGCACCCACAAAACCCATTGTATAATGTTGTGGAACATAACATCTTACCACCGCTTTCCGGCAAAACTGGACTTAAATAGAGTTTCAAGTTTGTGGAAAGTACAAGGAGGTCTGGGAAAGATACCGGTGGATCCCACTGATAAGTCCACCACCGGTATCGGGACGAAACATTCGTACATTTTAAGTGGTCGCAAATAGTTCGTTAGTTATATGCCCTTAACATCAAGGGCATTACTAGGACATGGCGCCCGAGCAGAGATGACCAGATGGAAGGCCGTCGAGTTCGTGGCTTTGTGCTGAAGCTGATACCCTACATTGGAAAGACCACCTAGGATGTCCGTTCCACTTCCTTTTCAGGCCTATGCTTTCTAACGGCTTGGACTGTCCGACAGTTAAAGCCGGAAAGCAAATGCCTTAGGGGGGGCATGTTGTGGAACATAACATCTTACCACCGCTTTCCGGCAAAACTGGACTTAAATCGAGGTCCAAGTTTGTGGAAAGTACAAGGAGGTCTGGGAAAGATACCGGTAGATCCCACTGATGAGTCCACCGCCGGTATCGGGACGAAACATCTATACATTTTAGGTGGTCGCAAATAGTTCGTTAGTTATATGCCCTTAACATCAGGGGCATTACTACGACAATAACGCTACAGAAGTACCCATAATAATTGTGGTAACCTTCAACATCACATATTTATCGTATCACTTTTTTTCAAATAAATTTTGAATTTTTGTCTTTTATCATTCTTTAACCAAGGATTAGAGCAATGTTAACTCAGAGAATAACATATGCTGAGCTTAACAATTTAACTGTTCAAGCACTGTCATGTAGGGGCTGTCCACAGGGATGAGTGCTATCGCCTTTGCTATGGAGCCTTGTGGTGGACAGCCTGTTGAGTGAACTGAATGATATCGGTTTGTATACACAGTCCTATGCTGATGACTTGGTCATTTTGTGCCCTGGTCAGACTCGTATGGGTCACTCGGGCATACGCATACGCGGGAATGAGGAAGCAGACCGTCTGGCAAAGTTGGGTTCGGTAGCTGAACCGTATAGACCCCAACCAATACTATCAGTCTCAATTGCTATTGGCAAAAGGGAATTAAAATCGTCGTTGGAAAGCAAATTTATTTAATCGTGGAGGGGGAGCTCCCGGAATGAGGTGTGCTAAGGAACATATAACTAGGCCTAGCGCGCGACGTACTAGGGAGCATCTTTCCTTGGGAAGGAAAGAGCTGTGAATTGTGATGGGATTATTGACAGGATATTCTCACCTCAGGGACCATCTTCATAGAATCGGTGTCGAAGACGACCCGACGTGCAGATGGTGTTTGGAGGAGGACGAAACTGTTGACCATGTCTTCAGAGAATGTCCAGCACTCAGCGGACTGAGACTATTTCGGAGATAAAATTTATAATGACACCCATTTATATACGCTTCATTTTGCAGATGACCAAGTGATAGTGACCCAAGATAAAGAAGACCTTGAATTTATGACGAGGAAATTATTTAAAGAATACGCAGAATGGGGATTAACCGTCAACTGCAGTAAAACTAAATATATGTGTATCGGTGGAGAAGAAACAGATTTGGAAGTGCATGACAATATCATAGTAAAATCTTGTTCTGATTACACCTACCTTGGAACAAAGATCAATCAAGGTGGATGAACTGAAGAAGAAATATTGGAGCGAATAACTAAAGGGAAAAAAGCTACCGGATGCCTAAACTCACTATTATGGTCAACAATACATCTCCAAGGAAAGAAAACATCTTTTATACAATGTAATATTTAAAAGCGTTGTATTGTATGGATATGAAACATGGCAGATAAATAAAACTTTAGAACGTAAACTGCTGCCTCTTGAAATGGACTTTTGGCGAAGATCTGTCGGAAAGTCGATGAAATCGAACAACGTCAGCTGGTATGGTATGGACATATGGAGAGAATGACGGACGAACGTCTACCAAAGCAAATCCTAAAATGGACACCAAAAAATAAAAAGAGGAAGATCAAAAGTTACCTGGATTAAAGGCATTAACCGAGCCATGTCCGAAAGAAACTTACTTCCAGGGGATTGGGAAGACCGAAAACAATGGAGACTGAGAACCGGAAGGCGTAGAGCGCTATGAAACCGGATATATATATATATATATATATATATATATATATATATATATATATATATATATATATATATATATATATATATATATATATAAATTTTGTTACCGTATTCTCTTCAAAGCGAATAAATCTTTCGCCCTAGATTTCCAACTTCTGGGTTTATTAATTCGAAGATTTGTTCATAATTCAATAAGGGGAAAACGCGGACGCTCTAGCGTCTTAACAACAATTTGGTACTTCGAGCATATAGTGGCTTTCTCTGACCAACCGGTCTCTGGGGGTTCCCAAGACGGCTCTGTTTGAGTGAACGGTTTCCTGTGGTGTCTTAGTAGGTAGTTGAAGGGGTACCCTCGTGTACGCTTAATAGACTACCGAAGAGACTGCGACTTGGGGTGATATGTCGGTGTGAGGCAACCACTACGGTCGTGGTGTTCCCATTACGGTAGTTCGATCGGGTGCATTCGTGTATCCCCTGTAGGCTATCAGAAAAGTCACCCCCAGGTTGTCTATTAGCTCACTCATCCGCTTGACTGGAACCGGAACTCTGGTTTGCGAGGGACGAGGGCCACTGCTCGCGCACGATAGGAGTCGTGATCCGACCCGGCTTTTGAAGGGAACTTCTCAAGAGGTTCTTCTAAGGTCGTCGCTAGGGGAAAGCTCCTTTCTCACTTGCTCAGGGTGGTATCGAGGGCGTCGCGTTGTGGGTGTGGGTGCTTTTTTTTTCTTTCGTGACCCAAGATCTTCTCCACGGAAGTCGTGTGACCTACCTCCATGTGGTTAAGGGTGGTAACGTCTGGCGGCAATCAGTCGTGGACTTGTGCGCCACGCTATAAGATCCGTCAGCGGCTAAAGGTCATACTCCCCACCTTCCCACCTATCTTTTCCATCCTTATTCATATTCCCCTCGTTCCGCACTTCCCCCCTGTCCTTTTTAGGACTTGACTTCATTTAAGTCGCTTACCCATAAGAGGGTCCCAGGGTCTCTCTAGGCTTAGTTCTGGTTGTAACTATTTTATAGTCTATACATAGGATAGGTTAGTGTCTAATTTTAATTACTAATTTAACTCGTAGTTTTAGTTAATTTCGCGAGTTATCCTATCCTCCTTTTTTTACTGTTTCTTTAATAGCCTGAAGTCATTTGCTGAGGGATAATGGTTCTCTGCGATATTTGCAGGCAAGTTCAACTAACGAGGGTGCTTGGATTCGCAAAGGCGATCGGGCTCAAATGACCTGCAGATATGGTAGGATGTAAAGGATCCAATAGAGGCCTAGGCATCGATGATTTAGTATCACCACCCCTGGTTTATTCATTAACACCAGTCATGCATTAATTCCTAACCGTTCTAAAAATTAGAAGCACCTCGAATTCGAGATGAAACTAGAATAGTTCCTCTTTCTATTACTGTTCATAGAATGTATATTTTGTTAACTTAGAAGCAATCCAAACAAATCTCATTTGTGTTCATTATAATTTACAAATAATTTTCAATAATCCGATGCCATTCTCGAGAATTCAACAACAAAAACTTGTTTTACATGCAAATAAGAAACAAAACGGAATGAAGCGTGTTCGGCCATGTCATATTTATTATTTTTAATTGTGATTATATTCTTAAATATTATGTAAATGGGGGGGAATATCTCAGACTTTTTATTTTCTTTTAGACTCTACGGGCACATTTAGGTTGAATAACTCGATGCAAGAATTTTAAAAGCCCTCACTCGCAAAGAATTTTATTGTTAAGTTATTAGTTAAACTGCTGAGTTTGTGCCTTTTCTTTTTATTGCGTGTAATATTCGAAGATGAGTGCTGTTGTACGATATAAAAACCGGTAGAACGGCTTCGTAGGTTGAGGGTTCCGTAATTGTGACGGGAAATTTCGGAAATTTATGTTTTGTTAGAATTATTTCAAAGTTCCTAGAAATTGAAGTAAATCTGTATTTACTAGAATGGTTGTAATGTTTACATATACAACAAAGGGCTATAAAGGTGAGAGAAATTGCCCTAAAAGCATTCATTGTAAATCAGACGTTCCTAAACTTTTTTGTCTCGTAGGCCCAAGGAAGTTGGAAGGGTAAAAGGAAGGAGAATACCCTAAAATAAATTCGGTTGGGTACGTAAAGCTGTACTCCCCTTAAAGGGGCTATACAGTACTTGCGCAGTAGGTCAGGGGACAGGACTGGACTCGAGCAACTTTTTATTGTGTTGTTATATTGGGAAATTACAATTCAGAGTTCATTATTAAATTATTAATAAAATTAATACTGACATGAAATAGATTTAAACATAATTCTGTTGGTAAAAATTTTGCATTATGGGAAATCTAGAAAAACCACTTTTTAAAAAATAAATTTAGTTCTTCCCCCTATTTCGAGGTCATACAATACGATTCTGACATCCGTTTCGCATAATTTTTTCTTAGATTTGCGGAAAACAGTGAAAAACACTTTCCATTTCAGGTTCAATTTTTTTGTATTAAATCGTTAAAATTTTGTTATAACCAAAAACTCCACACTGAAAGAAACCTTTATCATTCAACAAACAAATCAAAACAAAAAGGCTTCCGCCATTAAAAAGTGATGTGACTCATTCCTAAAACCCGAAAAATTAACGCTGTTGCCAGATTGCGAATAGGATTTCTGTGAAATTCACATATTCTTTCACAGATTGTCCCGCCGTTACGTGGTCTCTGCTGGACAATAACATTTTTAATTAATAAATCTAGGTTAGTCCTGTTTAGTTTTAGTTTCTCAAACTAACCAAAACTATGCTAAACCTGAACTAACCAAAACTGACCAGACTTTTTGGGCGGTTAAGATTAATTTTACCCTTTTTTTACATTACAAAAATTAATTTATGTTGTTAACTGTAATGGCTAAAGTTCATAGCTTATCTTACGAAAGTATAAGTCTAGGTCAATTGAGGTTAGTTCATATTAGTTTCAGTTTTACAAATTAACCAAAATCAAGGTAAACCTGAAATAACCAAAAATTTTGGAATATTAATATTAATTTTTTCCTAATCCTGTATAAAATATTACCAAAATTAAACTATGTTGTTCACTGAGATGATCAAATTTTATAGTTTATATCACGAAAGTATTTTATATCTGGCAACGTGTCAAACGAATATTAGTCGTTTTCGCTAGTCTGATGGTCGATGGCTTTTCCGGAATGTATTTTTGGTTGAAAATACAAGTTTTTTAAAATTTATTCACTAAAATTTTTTTGAGTTTTCTGGGAAATTGTGGAAAAATAGTGAAAAATCAAAGCCAAAATCACGTTCTACGAAATGGGGGGTAAATATCGATTTTTTTTCAAAAATCGTCGTTTTCCTAGATGTACCATAATGTATATAATTACTAAAACATAAAAAATGTATTTACCGAAACTAATGAATTAACGGGATTTACAAAACAATACCATACATTGATGCATTGTTATAAATAAAAAGTCTGCACAAATGTCTTGATAACAGACACAAATATAAATTCCGAAATTTTAAAAATTTGTATTGTGTTAAAAGTGGTGTTTCTTTTTTAAACTGTACATGTTTGTATATGATTTTTTTTTAATTATATAAAAATATTTTTTAGGATGGAAAATGAATAAAAAATAAAAATGTTTTGAAAATGCCTTGAAGTGAAGGCGAAACGTCAAATTGTTTTAGATTTGTTGTTGGATAAAGAACCTAAACCTAAGAAAAAACAAAATAATAAAAAAAGGATATATATATATATATATATATATATATATATATATATATATATATATATATATATATATATATATATAAATATGTAGATAAGTTTTTGTCCGTGTAATTTAAAATAAAATAGAATAAAATATTGGCGAAGCGGACGTGAAAATTTGTCAATCTACATGATTCTCGTATTAAAAAGTGCGAAGCACTCCAAAATATGGAAAAACTCCTAATATGGGACTCGTCAGGCCACCGCAGTCGGTACAAACCATCATCTCGCCTTTGCATCGTATAAAGCTGAATTTATAATCAAAACACAGCAAATAAGACAACAAAGGCGACATCTCGATGGTCCACTTGATAATACAAGAACCACACAGATTAACAAAGTTTGTAAAAGAACCGTCATATGGTGGCGCGACGGTGAATTAAAACAGAAATATGTAAAATCGAGTACACGAAACGCGCTGCCCAATATTTTATTCTATTTTATTTTAAATTACACGGACAAAAACTTATCTACATATTTATTTACTTGTTTGGCTTTTAAACACACTAAACGATGCTCTCATGGTGGGATCGTTTGGTGCGGCACGTGGCTTTGGCTGCCAAAATAGGCGGTAGGCTTGCTTGCCAGTACCGAAAAATGCGACCCCTATCCTTTGGGCAGCGCGTTTCGTGTACTCGATTTTACATATTTCTGTTTTAATTCACCGTCGCGCCACCATATGACGGTTCTTTTACAAACTTTGTTAATCTGTGTGGTTCTTGGATTATCAAGTGGACCATCGAGATGTCGCCTTTGTCGTCTTATTTGCTGTGTTTTTATTATAAATTCAGCTTTATACGATGCAAAGGCGAGATGATGGTTTGTACCGACTACGATGGCCTGACGACTCCCATATTAGGACGAAACAGCGCTGTCGCCATCTGTCGGACCCGGAGTTTTTCCATATTTTAATACGAGAATCATGTAGATTGACAAATTTTCACGTCCGCTTCGCCAATATTTTATTCTATTTTATTTTTATATATATATATATATATATATATATATATATATATATATATATATATATATATATATAAGAAAAAACCAACTTGACCGAGATGTTTAAGGCACTTTTATGGGGCTGCATAGAGTCCATAGCTACTATAAATTGCTATTATTTCGTGAAGAGTCTAGACTACAACTTGAAGAATGTTTTTTCTGTTTATTGGTATTTTTTTTTTTAGCTACAATTTACACCATCCGTATTGCTTTCTTAGATTTGATTTTATAAGTAAAAAAACGAAAAAGAATGCATTTTTTTGTTTTAATTGTTTATAACAAATTAGCGGATCATAGTTAAGAGTGGAAAAATTCTTTTTTGATTGGCCTATCGCTTAATTATTCCTGCCATCATTCCGGAGTGATTTATCCAGAAAATAAAACTGCCTGACGCCACAGTAATCGCAGTATCTAATTTGACTGGACTATAAGCTAATAAAGAAAAAAGCAAATTTTCAAATGTAATTAATTGTTATTTTCTACAAATATTAAAAATAATACGCAGTAAACATAAGAACATTAAGTACCACGCAGACTACAGTCAGAAACACTTGAAGGAAGCCTGCCAGAACGCTCACTTTTTCAGTTTTATTTTTTAATGTTTAATCTTTCATTTTATTCGCGGTTCGTTTTTTTTCCCATTTTATTTTCTTACACCCGGTCGTCCCACGCATTTTTAGAGCCGCCATACACGCGGGACATTCTTAAAACACGGCCACTGTTGTACGACAACAATGCCGAGAATTGTGCAGGTTTATTTTGCAGGACAGAACAAGGCCTACTGTTTTACAGACTTGAGCAAAAAATATTTTAATATTATGGAATATTTTAAAATTGTATTTTTAACCGATTTCTAAAAGAAGGAGGTTCTCAATTCGTCGACTATGTATTTTTATTTATGTATTACACAGATTACTCCGGAACGGCGGCACCAATTTGAATGAAATTTTTTACGTTATGTTCAGGAAGTTTTTTTGACGAAATTGGTGCAGTAAAATGCAAGATGGCGCTGACAATAGCGGTCAAAAAAACTAATTTTGCCCGATTCCCTCCAAAATTGATATGGGGAAATTTTCGGGGTCGTACACAACGAATCTGAAATTATTTTTAAAAAATTCAATATGGCGGACAAGAAAATTTAATTTCGTCTGATTTCTTTCAAAATTGGTGTAGGGGTCTTTTTTTGGGTCGCATATAACGAATCCAAAATATTTTTAAAAAATTCAATATAGCAAATCCAATATGGCGGACAAAAAAATCAATTTTATCCGATTTTCTCCAAAATTCGTACGGGGGAGTTTTCGGGGTCTCACATGACGAATCTAAAATTATTTTAAAAAAATTCAATATGGGGTACCCAATATGGTGGATAAAAAATTAATTTTGTCCAATTTTTTTTCAAAATTGATATGGGAGAGATTTTAGGATCACGCATTACGAATCTGAAATTATTTAGAAAAAATTAAATATGGCGGATTCAAGATGGCATTTTAAGGATTCTTCATCTCTCGGTTTTGTCTAAAATCCGTATTGGGGGATTTTTGTTAGTGTTAATTACGAATTTAAAATATTTTTTGAAAAACTCAATCTGGCGGATTCAATTTGGCGGCCTAAAAATTTTACATTTTTCGATTGTCTCTAAAACTGATATAGGGAGTTCTTGAGGGTATAAATTATGAGTTTAACAGTATTTTTTCAGGATTCAATATGGCGGACTAAAAATTTTACATTTTTCGATTTTGTTCAAATGTGGGATCGTTTTTGAGGATGTAAATAGCGAATATAAAATTATTTTAAGAAAATCTAATATGTTGTAGCGTCTCCCTTTTTACAGGGTACGGCAACGGATGCGTACGGCAGCTCAATATGTCGGAGGCTAGGTTTGTATCTCTTTTAGAGATAGTTGTGCTCTGCTTTGATTACCCAATAGGCGCCACATTATCTGTGTTACTTACCTAGTGAAAAAACAGGAAAACACATAGGTATCAGGAATGATTTTAATTTATTTACTGCTGGTGTATAGCTCCATAATAAAACGAATTATTTAAGACAAAATAACAATTTCATTTTATTCCAAAAAAAAATTATATACATAAAGAAAGAGTGGTACCTACAATTTTTTTATGTACCCTTTCTTGATAACTATAGGTGATCTATCGTTTTTAAAGGTTATATAGAAATTTGGCTGCAAAACGTTCTAGAACCTTCAATGCCAAGAGTATAGAAAGTAATTTTTTACAAAGTTATCAAGATGTTTTTTACACATTATGTTATGTTATAGGTAAATATGTTTATATGCATAAAAAAATTTATGTCAGGTCCTATTTTCTAAATGAAAGTCTTCTTCTACCTTGTTGCTTATTTACACCATACCTTCAACTTCTATTGATTTGATCTAGCGTTATCTGGATCCTTGTTGATCGTGGATGAATGGAGCTTCATTTAGTCGGAACTTAAATGTAAAATGAGCCCAATCGTCAAGGTCAAGATGTTGATGCAATACGGCCAGGAAAAATGGAGCCAGAACAGTCAGAAACTTCAACAGCCGAGAAAATCAGGAAATTGAAAGACCAGAAAAAGAAAATGGAACGAAGCCGATGAAGAAAAAACCCTGAAACAAAAATTGTTATTTTTACATGTTAATAAAGATAAGGGTCAAAATCTTACCTCATTGATTAATGGACTGTTACAAAAAAACACTTGACAGTCTGCCCTTTCAAATCTAATAGCAGGATTTGTTTACTGCCTTCGACGGTTCAACCGTAAAAGAAACGAAAATGAAAATCTCTATCGCAGCCAGACGTGACAAATCTTATGGATATTTGTTCTTAATTTTTGCCAACCTTATTCTCAACCTGGAGCACTCTAACCTTGTTCTAAACTTACACTGATTACCAGGTAATACATCAAATATTAATAAGCCACGGAAAATTATCAAAAAGAAAATTATGATCAAACAGTCCAAAGTTCCTAATCATGATTAAAACAAACTTCAAAAAAAAAATTGCTACAAATTCCATACTGTATACTCAACCTTAAATGATCGGACTCTACATGCCGTGCTCGTGTCAAACGAATCGGGTATACATCCACAACAAATGCTAACTGAACTCTATTACTGACTATAATCCTATATTTTTAATACCGAAATGGAATGTAAATAAATGAGAATTTATTAAAAACTAGCGACCCGCCCCTGCTTCGCACGGGTGCAATGCTGATACTAAATACACTACAGAAAAACTGTGACTATTTATTTTATTTTTACAACAATTATTACATCGGCCTCCGACGCGCTATTTATAGGCACGCTGCCGCCGCCCCGGTCGGCCAGTACCGCCGCAAGCGCTACTTCCCGCAATTTTAAATCTGTAATATCTTCGAAAATATTCATTTAAATCTTGTGCTGTAAAGGACCATATAGATCTATATTAAATCAACAATGTATTTAAGCTATTTAATTGGATAAGGATTAATGCTGTATTGGTTAAAATCGCTTCAAAATTTGCCATTATTTGTCGTAAAAAATAAATGACAAAAAAATGTTATTGTGGGATATCCATGAGAGATAGACATATACCATCGCGGAGTTTTCTGTAGACCTTTTCAATGTGTACAAATAATTAGTACATTATTTTGATAAATCTCGTAGGGTTTAGCCTGCGTTTGCAATGTAAGCGGAAAAAAATATGATAATTAACGACATCACATTAGAAACCTCAAAAATAACAGTATTTCTCCACTATTTAATGGATGTTATTATACATATAAACCTTCCTCTTGAATCACTCTATCTATTGAAAAAAACCGCATCAAAATCCGGTGCGTAGTTTCAAAGATTTAAGCATACAAAGGGACATAGGGACAGAGAAAGCGACTTTGTTTTATACTATGTAGTGATAAAATATTTTATTACTTTTAAATTCAAACCAAATAATGTGATATATAAACTACAGCAATTTACAAACTCTGTTAAGAAGAAAGAGTGATAAGTTATAAGACCAAAAGAGTTGTGAACCAAAAAAAAAAAACAAATTCCATGTTTTCAATTTTAAATTACAAGATAAATAATTAAATTTAATCAGGTAAAAATATACAAATTATGTCATATTACTAAAATCATGTAGCATTGATGCAAACTGGTAAATTTAAATGCTACAATGTCAGATGCAATATGACGGTCTAGAAATTTTAAATTTCTAGATTTCAGCGATAATTAGTACTAGGGGGCTTTGAAGGGTTTAGATTTAGATTAGGTTAAGATGTTAAAATTATTTTTTTAAATTCAATATGGCGGATCCAATATGGTGAGTTGAAAATTTTACCTTATTCACATTTTTTCAGATTTGGTATTAGGGTGTTTTCAGGGTTGTGTGTTATGAATATGAAGTTAATTTCTTACAACTATTAGGCTGATAATATACAATATGAAGAACTGAAAATTTGACATTTTCCGATTTTACCTAAAATTTATATTGCGGGGTTCTTGGGGCATAGACAAATTCAATATGCAGTATAAAATATATCAGGCTAAGCAATTTACGTCTCAAGTTTTTTGAATATCGATGATGGAAGGTTTTGGGGCCTATATTACCAATTGAAATTTAAGATAGTGGATTTACTATGGCTAAATATTTTTTTGATATAATTTCACTGATATTTGGATTACTCTAAGAATCAAAGAATTTTTAGTGGTTCATTTTAGGATGATTGACATCTGTGAATAAAATGGGTACTTTTTGCCACCTTGAAGTCATTGAGAGGTACACTAATCTGGATTAGTACTTAGTTCAAATAATTTATGGATATCATAATCAATTCAAAACTAAAAATGAAAAATAAAATTTTTATAAAAAAAATGCGGTAAAAAGTGAAAAACAACTATAGATTTTTATCTGAAATTGAAATTTTTGAAGTCGGCGCCAAACTAATACTTGTCAAAATGTGATTCGCATTAACAGATTAAAAATACATTATTTGTAATTGCTTTCTTACCATAATTTCTATATGCTAGTAGTTATTTATTTCATTTAAAAATAATTTGGCGCTGACTTCAAAAATTTCAATTTTATCTAAAAATATATAATTATTTTTCACTTTTTAGCTCACTTTTAAAAGTCGGTTCAATTTTTTTTTTAATTTCATTTTAAATATTTGATTTGAATGTTTACTTCTCATAACTCGTTGAATAATGTTGTGGTTCTTGCCTCTAAAACCTAAACGTCCCCCAGAAACTCTATACCAAACTCCAATAATAAAACATTCGAAAATATTATTCATGCATGATTTTTATATGAAGTGGAGAAGTGTTCAGACCAGGTCCTCAGGTAAAATTTGCTCTTTTTGACTGACAGCTTTTGAATAGTCTTGTGATGAGGGACGGCCTTTCTAAAACATTTAAAACGTTTTGGGAATTAAATGGAATTCAATCTGAATTTGAAACCAAGAAAGAATATATAGTGTAATTTGTTTTTTGATTCACACCGAAGTTGAAACAAGCATAATTCTACTGACACTCGTATTAATAAGATACGAATTAAACAAGTCTGTACAAGTCTGCGCCACCTTCTTTGTAGTTCTGGTTCAATTCTAGACATGTTTGCTGTGGCTTGTAATGCGCAAGTTTTTTTTAAATTACAAGTAGTGTGACCATAAAGCGTAAAGATACTCATAGACTAATTTAATTAAATATGCTTAATTAATAAATAAATAGGTAATTTCTTTGTCTTTTTTATTATAAGTATTATATAAGTAAAAAGGTAGGTACAATCTTTGTATCTTTGTTAGGTACTTTATGACATTTACATTTACCCCCAAATTTTAGTGATGATTTGCCAAATAGGATTTACTTTTGTGGACCCTCATTTAAATCTCATGCTGGTCTTTTTTGTCGTCAGATTTTACAAACTGCACATCATATATATATATATATATATATATATATATATATATATATATATATATACAGGTGTGGAAAGTCGAGAACAGAACCTCTTAAAAAATGGAAACGTAACAAAAAGCGACGGACAACCCGTTTAGCCATGGTGAAGAAGTGAAATAAAGCATACTGTTGTATCGTAGTTTGCTTCCTGGTTTCTAGCAAAAATGGCGTCAGGCAAGGACTTTTCGCTGGTTTCGGGTCGGCAAAACACAGTGGGTCGAAAGCACGGATTTGATATTAAAAATAAAAATCGCAGACTGAAACTTTAAAATCATGAAAATAAATTTGAAAAACGTCTAATGTGGGTCAATGCTTTAAAAATAAAATAAAAAGAATAATTGAATTTCCATGAATAAAATATTGCGCTTGACTTCAAGGTACATTTTAAATATAATACTATAAGAATAAATACCTGGATATCGATAATTGTTAAAAAGGCGAAAGTAGTTTTTTCTCTATGCTTAAGACTTCTTAATAAATAGCAATGCAAATAATTTGTAAGTAATATAACATTTATTGATTCACATAAATGAAGAAATAATACGGCGGGAATAAAAATAATAAAAAGAACTTTTTAATCACTGCCTTCTTTGTTAACAGCTCTTTTCTCATTCTCCCACATGTATGAATTGTTATCAGAATCCTTACTATGTCAAAAACAGTGTAAGGATCCATCGACGCCAAAAGTTTTGGAACACATCCTCCATATTTTTTTTCGAGAAGATTTTCGGGCAAAGTCTAGACGATAGTTTCTTATCAACTTGTCCGTTGATTTTTGTATATTTTTCGATAGAGTACCTATCGGTAATATTGCAAATGTTATGATGTCTAGTCAATAAAGTAAGTCATTTGTGGATTCTTGTTGGAATGTTGTACCAAGAATATCCTTTGAAGAATAATCTTGCTGTTTGAAGTTTGTATTCCCAAAACTTCTCTATTGCAGTTTAATGTCCGCTTCCCATAGTTTGCAAAATGACGGGAAACCGGAGGATCAGTTTTCGCTTTACTCTTGTTATAATAGCTGTAGCTTGAAATACTCTGTATTTACTGAGACACAGTATCAATGTTGTAGAACTGAGATGTTGTTTGGCAGAGGTAATAACGTTGGACCAATTTCGCTCCAGCCAAAGCATTCACCTAGCCATCTATTATCGTCATAGATAAGTTGTACTGTACTAAAGCTCGGGTGGCAAAGAAAACTCTATTATATGGTACAAGTTGTCTGGTTCGAGTTCATAATTTTCTATTTTCGTTAAAGACTTTTGTTCGGTTTTCTTAATAAATTCAAATTTCAGAGGCCCGCAATTCATAGTAGACGAGGGTTTGGAACTGTACAACACAATCTGTTCTGGTTGGGTTTGCGTGTTAATACCTGCTAATTGAAGTGGAATAAGAGAGATTAGGAATAAGTTTGTATCAGAAATAGGTGGATCAGTGAATTTCATTTTGTACTAGCTGTGACCTGACGTTCCATCGAAGCCCCATTTGCAAATGAAACTCATATCTACAAATCTAATTTATCGATTTGTTCAAGGGCGTCTAATTTTAAGCAATATAATTCGATCCACTGTTTGATCCAGTAAGCCTTGGAATTCAACCTCGGCTTTTGATTTAGTAAAAGTTAGATACTCGTCATGTGGATAACATGCTTTTTTTGTATTTTACACATCAGAGTACGGCGAAAATATATTACATCCTTTCTGTTTAGCCCAATTTTGTAATCGTTGATATTTGAGGTATATTCTTTTGAGTAATTATCACTTTCAGTTCTGTCACTTGAAGTAATCAAGAGGTGTTCAAACAGGCCTCCACTTTGAGCGAGACAATAACCCAGTCTATTGTAAAATATGGTTCGCGTATTTGCCAAAACTTTAGGGCTTGTATCCCTATTATGTTGTGCTAGGGCGTGGCGTATGCTGCCGCCCACTCTCACCGCTCCAGCATTGGATTACCCCTCATCCGAGCGCCAAACTGGTAATTTACACGTATGTCGATGCTTACGATGCTTATTCTTCTGGCTCATTCTGATTTGATGAATAATATAGTATTTTCTTTATTTTATTTAAGAAACGTCCAGTTTCTGGTGTGGATTTTCCAGACCTGTATATATATATATATATATATATATATATATATATATATATATATCTAAATATCTATATATATATATATATATATATATATATATATATATATATATATATATATATATATATATATATATATATATGTTGCGTAGTCTTTCACGGATCAACAGTTGATCCACAACCACCAGGAAACTAAACGAACGAACTACAGGAAACCAAACGGACGAACGGATGTATTCCCGGATTCATACTGAATCATTTTTTCATTTTTGGATTCTCCGATCAAAATAAGCGCCTAATTTAATAAGGTTTATAGTACCTAAACCTTAATCCCCTAGTTCACTAACATGGTTTAACTTTAAAACCGGTCTAGATTGACAGTAGAGCATTTAAATTGACAAGGGTAACAATACGTCAAGCAAGTTTTTGAACCATTAAAATACAATTAAAACAATATCGTAAGAAAAACAAAACTAGTCATCTAAAAAATCTAATTTCCAAAGCAACTAGATCGGGTCTAAGTCTTAAATAATTTGAATTTTGACAAAATCTAACCTATTTTCATATTTTAAATCCTTAAGAAGTATTTCAGTTATGTACTCGAAATTTACCGTGAAATGTAACAATAAATCATATTTTATATCCCAATTATAATAAATTTGCAATATTATACAGGGTGTCCAAAAATTAAAACTTATCAAATAAGAAATTTAAGTGGCTATAACGTGATTAATTTAAATAGAATGCTATATTTTTTAACTTACCAGAAAATGCACCTTTTAAATACGTATCGAATAGTATAAGGGTATTCTATAGCTAAGTCTTCGCGTTTTTACAGAAAACGCCAAATAATCGTTTTCTACGCCATTTTGTGTTTTTTGAATAGATGTTCAAATGTATCTAGTTGCCTATGGCATTTGGAAATGACAGGTAATTTACAACTATAATAATAATAGTCAGGAATATCTTTACAAATATTCAGAAACTCGGAAGACGATTTATAGTCGTCCAACAGCCTATAACAGCAATAATGGTAATAACATATTGACGATAGCATAAAACAGAAGCAAAATATTTATGGTAGATGTTCGAAATGTCGATCATCCATTTCCAAACACTTATATATTCTTTTTTCGAAACCACAGTTAACTCTGGATAACATTTGCGGGGTTACAGTTTGAAAAGTCTCTCTTATGCGTAATTTCATATCTTGTGGTGTTGTCGGGGCACATTCTAAACAATTCCTTTTATGTATCTCCATAAAAAGAAATCTGGTGGAGTTAAGTCCGAAGATCTCGGGGGCCAATTTTTAAATCCGTCTCTTTCCATCCACCTGTTTCGAAAGTTGACATTTAAAAATTGCCGAACCTCGCTATGAGCTCCATCCAGTTGAAGCCACATAGTTATTCTAATATTTAAAAGGACATCTTCTAATAACACTGGAAGTTAGTGTAAAAGAAAATTGCGAAACGTCAAACCATTTAAAGGTCTTTCAAAAAAGTAGAATCCAATTAAGTATAGACCCAGTATTCCTCCCCATACATTAACTGACCATCTATTGTGGTT
This sequence comes from Diaprepes abbreviatus, assembly GCA_034092305.1. Lineage (NCBI taxonomy): Eukaryota > Metazoa > Arthropoda > Insecta > Coleoptera > Curculionidae > Diaprepes > Diaprepes abbreviatus. The sequence goes on along the minus strand of JASJET010000017.1, from coordinate 30,313 downwards.
TCTTAATTTGGGGTAGGAAATTACTAATTTAAGATTTTTGAAAAGTTCAATATGACGGACTAAAAATTCTACACTCTCGATTATCTTCAAAATTGGTATAAGGATGATTTGAGGGTGTAAATCACGATTTTAAAATTATTTAAAAAAAATTCAATACGACGGTTTAAAAATTTTAGATTTCCTTGTTATGCCCACAACTGGTACTGAAGAGGGGGGTTTGGAGGGTATAAATTAAGAGTTTAAATGATTTTTTTTTGAAATTCAATATGGTGGGTAAAAAAGTTTACATTACTCACATTTTTGGAAAATTGGTATTAGGAGTTCTTGAGGTTTTGTCCATAATTGATATTGGGTTTGTTTATAATTGATATTGAGGGGTTTTTACGGATCTTAAACTAATTTCTTGAAACTCAATGTGCTGAATAAAATATATCGGACTACAAAATTTACAAATCTCAAGTTTTTTAATATCAGTATTGGTAGGTTTTAGGGGGCCTATATTACGAATTTAAAATGAATTTCTTAAAATTCAAGATAACAGATCTATTATGGCAGATTAACTGTTTGTTTGATGTAATTTCAATAAAAACTAAATGAAAGAAATGATTACTAACAAACAAGTAATAGTAAGAAAACAGTTACAAATAAAGTATTGCACAGTCTTTTTGTGTATGTTTTGTCAAGTATTAATTTGGCATCGACTTCCAAAATTTCATTTTTATATAAAAATTTGTATTGTTATTTTTCGCTTTTTAGCGCTTTTTTTGAAGTCAGTTTAATTTTTTTATAAAAATTTTATTTTTATCAAAACCTATTTTTATTGTCTTTTTTTTTTTTAATATGGTTCTTTAAAAAAAAATTCCATATGACTTCGCTAAATTGTGACCTGTGTCCATGTAAAAATTAATTTTTAAAATGTTTGTTCAACTGTTTACTTTTGTCTGCTAAATCAACATTTGTTCTGTGTATCTTGTAAGAATATTTCAGTCATTTGTCTTGGAAAATTAAATTCATAGGCGTAGTTTTTATTTTTATTGGATATGTTTGTAATGTAATAGATTAAAATAACAAGACCGTGCTACTTGACTCCCTTTTGTAATAGTTTCTTACGTGAAAATTTTTCTTGAGAGACCCTCTAACGAGAGAGAGAGAGAGAGAGAGAGAGAGAGAGAGAGAGAGAGAGAGAGAGAGAGAGAGAGAGAGCAAACTATAATGAATTATATCCGGATTATGTGTTAAAATTTTGTCAGCAAAGTATTCCATGGACAATAGACTTTCGTCGGTAATAAAAATGTAACATTGGTTTTTTTACTGGAATGTGTTCATTTCGGCATCCTACAAAACATATATAGAAAAGTAAAAGTTGTATCGAAAAATGTTTCAAACAAAAGTTGTAGAGGATTAAAAAACCCATCGATTTATGTATAAGTTTATGGGTGGAGCCACTAGTTATCGAGATATATTTTTTTTTTCTACAAAATTTATGGTTTTAGTTTTTTTTTTTAAAAAAAAGACTTTTATTAACAAATTACCTATATAAAATTTCACACAAATATAGGTATTATCATTTTAAAAAAGTATGTCAAACTCGGAATCTGTGAGTTTTTTATTTTCCGAGAAATTCGATGTCAAAGTTGAAAAATCAACCTAAATTTTCCGCTTTCCTAATTAAGATACAATGCTCAATTTTAATGGAAATTGTTTGTATTGTTTTATATTTAGAAGATCTATTAAAAAATTTTTTTTTTCAATTGTTTGGCGCGAAATTTTGCAAAAACCAATTTTTGCACCAAAAAAATTGCGATAACTTTTCACCGGATGGACATAAAATTTTTTAATGCATGCATTGGATTTAAATGTATCCTTTCCGATCTCAAAAAAAGAAATTTTAATTTTGGATGAAATAAACTTTTTTCTTCAAAAATTCATAATGTAGTGGCAAATGAATATTAAGGGCTCAAATTTGCAGAAGATGCTTTTTAATACTTGTACTTTACCTGTGAATTTTTTAGATCCAAGAAATACATTTTCGTAGGATCTATGAACCTTCGAAAATTGGGTCGAATCTAATCGAAAATAGCTGCTGCAGGCTGCTGTCGGCGGGTTGCCATAGTTCAGGGGCATTAATCATTGGCGCTTCAAGGACACTTGTGCATCACAAGTAATATTTATAATATTGATGTTGTTTTATTAATTTATATGATAGTAACAATTTGTTTAGTCATATTAATTGGTAATTTGTTTTTTAACAAAATTTTTACAAAAAATTATATAGAAAATCATACAGATATTCAATTATATATTACCAAAGATAATTATAGCTAACGCTATAGCTATAATAATCTTTGATATTACATATTCTACTGTTTTTTTTCTTTATATTGTTATTATCTAACAGTTTATTAACAAAATTTTTACAAAAAATTATAGAGAAAATCATACAAATATTCAATTATATATTACATATTATACTGTTTTTTTCCTTTATATTATTATACATCTGCTTCCAGCGCGCCAAAAATAAGAAAATAATTAGCGAGCAATGACATTACTTTGTCCTAATATAAACTTATAAAATTACAGAGCGTAGTTTTGTTAATAAACTATTAATGTATTATTAAATATTTATACGATTTGCTTATAGAAATTTTGGTAAAAATTTTGTTAATAAACTATTAGGTGCCACACAAATTATTTACAGCTGTTCTGGAACATGCATTTTAAAATCTCGAATGGAACAACATAAAAATTAATGTTGATGGGAACGATATAGTTTTGATAGCAGATAAGATGTAAAAAAATGCTCACATAATGCAGTAATGCAGCACACACTTGTAATAGAAAAAAAATCGTGGGAGAAGAGGTGTGAAATTTGTAATATGAGAAAAATAAAATATATTGACGTTGCGTTAAATTGTTATATGAAAAAAAAAACAAAAGTGAATTTTTGCCTGACTTGTAAAAGATAGAAAGAAAGATGTTTACACTTGTCAGGTGGCTCTTGAGTCAGCTGGTTTTTGACAATTCAAAACTAAATAATTAATCTAACAAAACGAGAAATTTTACATTAATCAGTGTGTTTTGGCTATAGTACTAAATATACAAAAGCGATTTAATATAAATGACAACTATAAATATATACATATATATATATATATATATATATATATATATATATATATATATATATATATATATATAATGATGATATTAAGTGCACTCTACCCGCGTAAATAGGCCTGTTTACCTGAGTTAACAAATGTGCCCTTTTACATAGGTGAAAGATATCAACTGCATACGGTTGTAAGATTTGATTAATTGTACCATATGAGGAAACACAATAGATCTTACCAAGGTAACTACACTGATTATTCATTAATTTTATATCCAAAAAGAAAAGAAACATACAACGGCTTTAAATTTTACAGGTGATGCCCGAAGGCATTAAAGTCTGTGATTCCCTGAAAACGACACAGACACATAAAACCTGGTAAAACGGAGGTTTCCTGACGTCCTGATGTTGGTTGGCTCTGGATCACTCGGTGTGGTGGTACGTACAGCATACAAGGCAGGGTGCCGAAGAGAAATCAGCAAGAAGGCCCGAGTGGTCTGGTATGTACATCAGGTGCCGTAGAGAAATGAACAAGAGGGCAACGAAAGGAAAAAGAAAAAGGGGAAAAAAGGCCTAAAACAAAAAATGGACTTAGAAAGAACTCAACTTTTTAGGTTACAAGTGAAGTAGGTTATGTCTAATCTTATTCCTTTTCTGAACATATCCACAATTATTAAGACTTAGAAGGTAATAATTAAAACAAAGACTTACCAGTGATGTTAGGTGGCCTTTTTGTGGTGGAAAAGAAAAAAAAAGAAAATTTGATATCGGGTTTGTTCCCCGAACTGACCAAACCAATATCAGCAGACAGTTTTTACGGTACGCAAAGTAAATTTGGTCAAGGACCCGAATATTTCACAACAATATCTAGCAAAATTGCTAAGAGACCTTTCCAGGTGCAACTCTGCAAGAAAAATGTCTTTATGACCCTATCATTTTTGTCTTCTCCCCCAGAAAAACGTCCAAGGCGGAAAAAGATGCAGGAATCTGTATACCGAAGTTATGACAACTGACAAGCCCTCAAAACAATGAAAAATAAAAATACGAAATTTCAAAATTACTACCAGAAATTTTAATAGCAATTAACTAAGAAAATTGGGGTATGCTCAAAAATTTATGCCAGTTAAAAAAAAGCTTCATTGAAATAGAACTCTTACAAGAAAAGTCGAATCAATCCTAACAGGATCCTAACCTTAAGGTTTATTTTTATTTGATACTTATGTGATTTTTCGTTTTTAGTTTAATAGAATCTCTAATATTTACACGATAACTGTCACAGTGGGAGAAATAAAAGTGCCTAAAAGACATGGAAGATCCCATAGGATCTAGAGAGCTTCCACTCAGAAATTTGTCGATCTTGCAGCCAAATGATTATCTGCTCACTCGGAATCTCTCAATGAAGGTAACAATAACCGCAAGATACAAATTTAAATTAAGAGTTTCTAACTAAATACTCCATATTGAGCCACTTTGTACAAGACTAATACCATCCTATATTTTAGGTACAAAGGAGAGAAGCCTTACGAACTAAACATAACAACAACAAGGACTATCAAACAGTTACTATTGATTATAATACCGTAATTGTGAACCCAATTCTAATAAACAAGATATACTGCCAAAGTTTTCTTTCATTTGTAAATATGTTCCCAAAACAAAGCAACAAAACACATAAATGATGGAGGAAGGCGTGAAAATTATTATATTTTAGATAGGAAATTAGACAGGAAAAATAAAAACGTAACACACTTTCGGACTGCAAATTAACTACAATAATACAAAAATTAAAACTAATCAAGTACCTTACGAGATAATGAACATAGATTGATCGAAAAATTAATTTCTGGGAGATAAAGTGAGTATCGACAGAGACAACCAGGCGTGTAAACTTACAAGAGAAACAACCATAGGCTGGGTAGCTTTTGATAGACTGATATTAAACATCTTCATAATCAACATTCCCATAAACTTAAAGAGGAAAATTTTTAATTAATGCGAATAATGTAGTCGTGACCAACTCAAGCTTTTACAGAAAAATTAAGCCAAGTGTCCATCATTGTTTAAACGTTAAATATCCTTGAATCAAATGAATAAACAATAAATTCTTAAAGTCATCTCATAATTTTGGAAGACGACACTGAATTTTCAACTAAAATAATGACTTGGGTACATCATTGGACTCCAGAGCTAAAATAATTTTTGCAAGTCCATCATTTTTGTTCAAATCTTACCTCAATTAAATTGAAAATGAAAGGTAGATTTTATTTTTGCATCAAGATTCGTTCTCTTTTAACGTACATTTTTACCAAATTTGCTAACGACCATTTTGATACGCCCATGTTTTATTATACTTAACCTAACACATCATTGTAAAAATAAACATATTCAAAACCCTTGGAGACGGTACTGTACAAACATCACCCAGAGGTACTACAGCATGATTTAGTAATTGGCTACAATTTGAATGTCAACCCGAGTATTTTTAAGAAGGAGCTGTGTATTGTGTAGTCTTTTGAAGACGAAAATTTTATATGTTTTGTTCCTCCTGAAAATCTGTTTAGGAGCGGAAGACGGCACCTTTAATGCATAATATAGGGTTTAAATTGGAATACCGGGAACTAGAGTGTTGGTTCATTTTTTAAACCTTTATTTGGCTCACGATTTTTATTTTTAAATTTAAATTAATTCATAATCTATTTTTTTTAAATATTTCGTGAGTAACTAAAGACAGCTCACATGATATTGGAAGATTATATTTACATAAATTTTGAACACAAGCGACGTGAAGTTCCTAAATAATATCAACTTATCCAAGGAAATATTTAGTTTGGCAACTTACACCACTTTAAATGGGATTGGATTAATGAGAAAACTCAGCGGTAATGAACCAAGAGCAAAATCCACAAAAAAAATTTACTTACTGATGGGTCTTTGCCGATTTCACAATATTCCTCCATTGCTGCCTGTCTGTCATGGCATCTAGCGGATTATCAATATTCATTGCCTTTAGATCTTTGGCAATATTGTCTTTCCATCGGAGGCGAGGGCGTCCCAGTGGTCTTTTCCCTACCGGTGCTTCCTCCCACGGGAGTTCGACTGTGCGACTATCTGGTAGTCTTCTTACGTGTGCCGCCCACTGTAATCGCTTTGATTTTATTTCTCGTACAATATTAGTGTCTTCATATAGATCATCCAGTTCTTTATTGGTACGGATTCTGTATCGTCCTGTTGTTGCATCCACTGTTGGGCCATATATTCTTCTAAAAATTCTTCTTCCGAAGACTCGGAGCCGTTCTTCATTTGTTACCGTTAATGTTCAAGCTTCGCACCCATACATCAGTACAGGTCTTATTATTGTTTTGTATATGTTTATCTTGGTACGTCTTATTGTTAACTTGGATTTTAGGAGGTCTTGTACTGCGTATAGGCACCTATTACCAGCTTGGATTCTACAGCTAATTTCTGTCGTTCTGTCAGTGTTTTCAGTAAGCATCGTTCCCAGATATTTGAACTCTTTGACGCGTTCAAAGTTATAGTTCCCCATTGTGATGTTTTGGCCTAGTCTGTCTCTGTATTGGTTGTTTCTAGTGGAATACAGATATTTACTTTTCTCTTCGTTAATTTTAAACCCAATGAAGGTCGTCTTGATATCCAGTGTACTGTTTCCCACAATGTCTATATCATCTGCAAAAGACAAAAGTAAGTTGGGACCGTTATGATAAAACATCGCTGTTGGCGGTTGGATTTTCGCCTTTCTGCTGACGTATTCTAGAGCTACATTAAAAAGCAACGGGGATATAGCGTCACCCTGTTTGAGACCGTCATTTATATTGAACACCTCTGAAAGGTCTTGTCCCATTCTCACTTTGCTCTTTGAGCCTCCAACACACACCAGGGTTAGTCTGATTAATTTCGTTGGGAAGCCAAGTTCCTCCATTGCTTGCCACAATTTAACCCTATAGATGGTGTCGTATGCCTGTCTAAAATCCACAAATAGTTGATGCAGGTGTCGATTGAATTCCCAGCATTTTTCTATTAACTGTCTAATGGTAAATATTTGATCTACGGTGGAGCGACCGCCCCTAAAACCACACTGATAGTCCTCTATAGTTTCCTCTGCATAGGGTTTAAGTTTTCCTAAGAGTACAATTGCGAGTACTTTATAGGCCGTATTAAGCTGAGTAATGCCTCGATAGCTGGCGCATTTCATCTTGTCACCAGCAAAATCAACAAAAAAAACTATCTGTATAAAATTTAAATTCAGAGACATGCCAAACTATAAAATATCAACAGCCAAATGACTACTGTACGTACACCGGAGTAGTGAGAAACTAAAAAATCAAAATTTCCGAAATTTTAAATTAAAAAAAAAAGTTTGTTACCATTGAATGTACAGTTGTTTCTATGTAGATATTTTTTCTCGTCAATAAAGTGTAGATGTCAATATGATTAACAAAAAATGCATAAAAAATGGTACAACAAGCAAAAAATGATTACTATTTTAAATAAAAACAAGAGGATAACGACAAGCACATATAGAACGATAAACAGATAAGCTATATACGATTTAAAAAATAAATTAAGCGGAATATAGTTATTTACAATCAACATACTTTAGTTTACAAACGTATTTTAAAAAGTCTACCGCCACATCTCAAAGTTCTAAGAAATATGGTCATGAATATGAGGAATCTGGTATCTATTGATGGACAATTTAAATTTTATCGAAGAAGAGAGGCAGAAGGTAGTTCGTCATGTCATTAGCATCTATTATTCACCGCTTTTCTGGCATCTCGCCCGTCAGAAACGAGTTCTATCGTTCTCGACGACGGACTTAGATTCTTTTTAGATGCCTTGGCTAAACGTTTCACGTATTTAGCAAAATGTTTTTATCCAAAGAAAAATTACTTTACTTTTTGGATTAAATTTAAATTTAGTATTATGGAGACAACCTCGAAACTATTTTTAATATTTTTGCATGTTTGTCTGTCTACATTTTGTTAAATATTCATAATTTAAATCTCAATATTTACAGATTTTTTATTTTGTTTTCAATCCATATTTAATTTATTTCTAACTGGATCAATTTAATATTTCACATAAGGATAATGAACATTGTCATCAAAACGTAAAACTGTTTCCCTAATTTGCCATCAGAGGACACTTTACTTTAAGATTAAAGACAATTTCTTTCATACTTTTTCTATTTTGATAGATAATAATCATAATAATAACAATCCAAGTAGATTCATTAAGCCAATTATGGTTCTGCCTTACCACGCCGTTTAAATTTCACCAGTATTAAGGACAATCGTGAGGAGGTGATAAGACTAAATCATCTTCTGTATATGGATGATCTTAAATTGACGGCTGTCACAGGAAATTAGCTGGAATAAATGCTTAAAAGTGTGAAGGAGTTTTCCGGAAATATAGAAGGGTCGTTTGGCTTTGATAAATGCAGAATTTTAAGCACAATTAGAGGAAAGATACAACCTGGGGCTTTTCAGATATTGATCTGTCAAATTATTGCTGCAATGAAAGCAGAATAGACATAAAAGTACTTGGGCAGGAAGCACGCACAAAGAATTGACCAATGAAATACCAAAATGGAATTAATCGAGTTCTAAAGAGTTGTGTGGCAGGTTCTGCGAACCAACCTAAACAGTGAAAATCTATTTAAGACACTCAACACCTATGCGTGCTCTGCACTCAGTTATTCTTTTGTGATTATGAAATGGAATAGGACAGACATAGAAAGTCTGCAGAGGAAAGTCAGAATATTTCTGACAAAGGCACACAAACATCGGTAAGCAATTGGATGAACAACTTACACACTTAAGCTCATATTTTCACAGGTTAGCAGTCTTCTATGCTGCACTGCTGTGATTGAGGTTGAGGGACCTTGAACTGACTTACTATCACCAGCCAGACTAAGAGAAGTTTCAAGTCTGTCTACAGAAGCTCCTTCACGGATGAAGAAAAATGTCGACAAATTAGCGTCGATACATGAAAAATAAATTTTGAATTTCAGACAAGGGATCTCTGCATAGTAGAGGAACAATTTTATAATATAATGCATGCACGTATACATGTAAATGAAAATATTTTTTCTGGTAAAACCACTCATGTAATGAAAATTATTCAACTTCCAAATACATACGATTATTCGATAGAAATATCTAGGTTGTCATAAGGTTGATCACATAAAAAATCAGAATCGATGTATACAAGTGATGGCACTTTTATGACACTTACACTACTTTACAGCCAGTCGCTATACTACTAGAAAACTTTATATTATAGTGTTAGACCACAGACAAAAAAATCAGTAAAGGAAGTAATATTGGAAGTTGCCTTAAATCGACATATTTTGACGTTAATATATATATATATATATATATATATATATATATATATATATATATATAATATATATATATATATATATATATATATATATATATATATATATATATATATATATATATATATATATCATTATCATTATCATTCTCAGCTTTATCTACAGTTTCCAACTACGGTGCAGCATTCCTTGTTCAATGTTCCTATAGATCTTTCTCCTATTTGGTGATGTAATTTGTTCGAAGTTATTATAATTTATACTTATTTGTGTACATATTTTTCTCTCTTTAACTGAGACCAAGTTGTTCCTGCCAATTTTCTGATGTTATAAGATTAAATGTATTGTCTGTCTTATTCAGAGTGTCGTTTTTTTCAATTTCGATGGATTCACGAATCAATTTTTCCTTGTAGTGTCCTATATTAGCGACTTGTTGGCAGGTGTCAAAAAAATTTTTGTATCCTGTTTCGTACTGGTGGTGATAAAGTGCCGATGTTGTCTGTTTGTTTGTTATACTGAGTTTATGTTCTTCTAGTCTCGCTGATATTCTTCTGTAGGTCTGGCCTATGTATGTTTTATTGCAGATGCCACATGCGATTTTATATGCCTTGATTTTCTAGATTAATTTTGGATTTCTTAAAGAAGAGCCTATTGACAAAGCAAGACAAAATCAATCTAGAAAATCAAGGTGTGTATATAAAATCGCATGTGGCACCTGCAATAAAACATACATAGGCCAGACCAACAGAAGAATATCAGCGAGACTAGAAGAACATAAACTCAGTATAAGAAACAAACAGACAACATCAGCACTTTTTCAACACCAGCACGAAACAGAACACAAAATTGATTTTGACACCTGCCAGCAAGTCGCTAATACAGAAAACTACAAGGCAAGATTGATTCGTGAATCCATCGAAATTGAAAAGAACGATACACTTGGTCTTCCTTCTACTTAGAAAACTCTCTTTAAGCGGAACCATTATACCGACACGCATGCCATGCTTAAACTGACACCAATGGCGGACCTCGAGAGGGAGGCGGAACCAACGCGAATCAACCGTTACTATCTGTGACCACGTATAGAGGCACGCTGCACCTTGAATTTCTTTCAGTTGATCTACAACCAGCGAGCACAGAAGATGCCAAATGAGATTTTGGCGAAACGTCTGCAAACTTCTACAAGAAACCAAACGAATGAACGGATGTATCCCCGGTTAATATTGAATCATATGTTCCCATATATATATATATATATATATATATATATATATATATATATATATATATATATATATATATATATATATATATAGGATAAATAATGAACTCATGTTCCTTTTAATACTCAATATTTCGACATTTATTTTATATATTATAGGGTTGATTTCTTAGAAGGAAACTCTAATTTTTTTTTTACTCCAGAAGAAGATATAAAATAAATGTCGAAATATTGAGTATTAAAAAGAAAATGAGTTAATTATTTATCCTATAGACCGCAACCCGATAAACTCCTTCCAAAATTATTAAGTACGGTCGATAACAAAAAAGAAAAACTATATATATATATATATATATATATATATATATATATATATATATATATATATATATATATATTATTGCGGTAAGGACATCCCACCGCTGTTTTCCGACAAAACTTGATTTAAGTAGGAGTTCTAGGTTGTGGAAAGCATGACCAGGATGTCTGAGAAAGGCATCGGTGGATCCCACTGATGAGTCCACCACCGATGTTGGGACGAAACATCCTAATATATTGATGGTGGTCGAAATTAGTTCGTTAGTTATATGGCCTAAACACCAGGGACATTACGACATGGCGTCCGAGCAGGGACGGTGGCGGACAAGGGTCTAAACTGCCGTTGGCTTTGATTAAACCTGACCCGATCATCTGGAAGACCACCTAGGATGTCCGTTCCAAATTTCTTTCTCAGGCCTGTGCTTTTACAGCTTGGACTTTCTGCGATAGTCAAAGTCGGGTAAACAAATGCCTTAGGGGGGCCTATTGCGGTAAGGACATTCCACCGGTGTTCTTCGACAAAACTTGATTTAAGTAGGAGTTCCAGGTTGTGGAAAGTATGACAAGTATGTCTGGGAAAAGCATCGGTAGATCCCACTGATGAGTCCACCATCGATACCGGGACGAAACATCCAAACATTTTGACGGTGGTCGAAATTAGTTCGTTAGTTATATGCCCTTAACATCAGGAGCATTACTATATATATATATATATATATATATATATATATATATATATATATATATATATATATATATATATGCTATGTTTACTAGAAATTTATTTACCACCAAAGGTTAATCTTCAAATAATTGTATGACTAGAAATATGGACGCTTTAGGTATTCCAATGCACCGCACTTCCCTTTCTGAGTGGGGGGGGACTACTGATGGACTGTATTAGGATGTTTAATGCTCTTTCGAGTCGAATAATTATGGTAAACAGTCTAAATGAATTCTAAAACATTTTTAACTGACCGGGAATTTTATTTCTTAACTGTAGCATAGTTACATAAGTCCGTATTGCATCAAAATTATGACGATGTCAATGTTTAATTTGAATGTTTATAACAGAATGAATAAATAAATAAACCTCTTAAAATTATTCACGAACGAATGATTAATGTATAAGGGGAACAGGTTCAATCATATTTTAAAACAAAATGTGTTTTTCCCCGCTCAAAAAAAACTTATCTAACTGATCTTTTCCCCGTTTAAAAAATAATATATAAGCATTCATGAATTAACCCATTTTGTTAGTCATTTCTCCACATAAAAAGTTCAAAGCCCCATCTTTCCAAATCATAAACAATTATACTTAATTACCATACTTAATTAAAAATCAACATTCATAAATAATTGTAAACACGAGAACAATAATGATTATTGTTTAAAAAAAAACAATAATAAAAATTGTAGTGTAGGTGCGATGTGATTTGCTTTCATTCTTTAATGACAGTGACATTTCTCGTTATGGAAAATTACGTACATAAGTAACATAACATAGATTCATAAAACTTTGTACCACGCCCACGCTTAATACTAAAATATTAACAGTAATATTTATGTTCAGGTACAAGTACATAACGTATTGCGGGATATTTATTATCATTTGTTCTTAATACAAGTGTTCATATCAGTAAAAAATGTTCCACGTCAACTTGGGGCTTAGCTGTGTTAGAAACGTGGATAGATTATTTAAAAAATAATAATAAATCGACTTCAAAAAATTGCTCCAAAATGTAAAAAAAATTAGCTATCATTTTGTGTGGCGATTTATTTAGCAATTAATTGAAGTCTGCGTCAAGTTTATGGAATATAGCCGCAACCTATGTGGGATGCTAGAAAAATATCTAGCTAACCATAGGGCTATTCTTTTGAGTCATTATCACTTTCACTTCTATCACTTGAAGTAATCATGATCACTTCAGCCCAATGACAAGTAAATGCATATTCAAAAGAACATGAAGTTATCAGTTTCACTTTGATCAATTGATAATTACTCAAAAGAATATAGCCCATGATAGAAACAACTGACTGTCTATTGCTTAGTAACTTTCAATTGTGGCAACTACTACTTGTGTATCAACATTAATTTCAATTTGTTTTTTATTTTGTGTTTTATGACATTTACAAAACAAAAAATCTTTTCTTATATCGATTTGTTTTCCTCTAGATATATTTGTTTTTTTTTTATTGGAAAAGTAATAATTATTGACAGCACACACACACACACACACACACACACACACACACACACACACACACACACACACACACACACACACACACACACACACATATATATATATATATATATATATATATATATATATATATATATATATATATATATGATACCTATTAAATTGTTGGTCGCCAGGCACAAATAACTATACCTAAGTATAATTGATTTCTATCAAAATTTTTTATTTTCAATAAAAATTTTCCAATTACACATGTGCTGTATTTCTGAATGTACTCCATTTTTAGTGATTTGAAGTTTAAAACATTGATGTCAATTTTCTCTTTCTCCGGTGAGTTTAGATGAAAATATAATTATTATTAGAAAAAGTGAAACCAAATTTTCAAAAACGCGAATACAAACTTTTTTTAAAATAATACAATCATGTCAGTGGGTGCAGTTTTTATGTAAAATTTATAAACCACCTTATCTATTACCTAATTAAATTATGAATATTATTCAATATGCACTGTATTCTTTTATGGAATTTAGAATTATTAAATTTGGCAATGACTAGTGTCTTAATATGTGTGATTTTATTTTAAATAATCCCAAAATAACTTATTGTGTGCCGTTATTATTAAAAGTGATCTTCTTACAGTGCAAATTAAACAGTTTATTTTATTATTAACTATAACTATTCATAATAAGGTTAATATATATCTATCTTATCAAATTATTTTTAGGCAAGTCAAAAATTTCTATATTTTATACATTAAATAAATACCTTATTAACCTCCAAAAAAATTTTTTTTATATCCACATTTTAGATTTCTTCCTTCCTTTTTTATATATAAAGAAAAACTTAAAAATCTCCTTTGTCCACTACCGTAACATTAAAATATTTTTTCCAGCGGCTTGCTTATTGATATAATTTGTTTAATAATTTATTAAACTTCTTTTCCTTCCTTAAATATTGACATTCAATCTCCAGATATTTTTATATCCAAGTTCTGTGTTTCTTCCCACTTTTTTTTAAATTTTAATGAATGAGACCAGCAATGTTATTTCTATCACAGATTAATCTCCACTGCCTTCCTTTAAATTTTTTTTATAAAATAACAAATGAAAAATTTTGAGGTTATGGTCCTGTTAAAAAAAACTAGTAATTTTTACAATATAACCGATTAATTTCCACTCCTTCTTTTACTTTTCAAAATAACGACTGAAAATTTTATTGTTATGTTACTTTTTACGAACCAGACTAGCGATGTTTACTGTACAACTGATGAACCAGTATTCCCTTTAAAAAAAAGAATTTTGGCTTTTATAGTAAGTGGTGACGCTGTATAAATTTTTGTTTTATTTTTTTTGTGATTGGTCGGCTATCTGACGTGAACTGACAACTAGATGGAATTTTAAGCTTTGAAACACAAAGTCAAAATGGACTCTTAATTGTCCATTTATGATAAAATTTTTATATTTTATTGATATTATAAAATAAATATTCTATTTGATGACAATAAATTATGATTTATGTAAATTTTGGACTTTTCCTGACATTTTGATATATCTACACTTTACTTTTGGTTATTATTTAGCACATAAAACTGATAAATACAATTTGATTACATCTAACAAAATTTTGCATATACATTTAAATTTTAACTTTAACTTGCAGAAATTAATAATTCTTGTTTTATTAATATTATAATCATATTTAACAAGGTTTTGTCTAAAATTAGGTACTATTTTATTCTAGTTTCTTAATAAAATTAACTTATAATCTAAGTTTTAATAAATGTTGTTGTTGTAATAAGTAGAAACTAATATATTACAAATAACTATTGATGAATAGTGTCTATATTTCACTAAATGATTATTATTTGACGCTTATTTTCACTATTATTATCTTTACCCGCACTATTTATAAAAATGGGTGATTAAGATTCTCATTTTTGTGGATTTCAATATATTGCTTTAAAATTCCTTTTTTAGTCACTATCTCTGGGCAATAACACTTCACACCTTATTCAGAAAATCACTTATTTATTAGTTTATAAGATTCATGTCTTTCAAAGTGCAATATGTTTACAATTCTTACTTTATATGCACTAATGTCCAACCTTTCACACTAATTTTTATGTATTTTTTCATGTTATTACACAATTATAGGCATTTTATGTCCTTTTAAAACATGATTCAAATATAAATTCTTACATACTATTAACTAATATCTATTTTACCATCTGCACTTACCACATAATATATATATATATATATATATATATATATATATATATATATATATATATATATATATATATATATATAACTATATATATATATATATATATATATATATATATATATATATATATATATATATATATATAGACAATTTGTATGTCTTGTAATTTGGGGCTTAAGACCGATTTTTTAACACAACGTGTTTAACTTTTTGAAAATTCTAAAAGAGATATTTAAAAATTAATACAAAATATTATATTAAGATTAGGCAAATCGAGAGGCAGTGAAGAACAAACACACAGTATATAAGGAATGAAATAAAGGAGCAAAATAAAAATTTGAAATACAACGAAGTATTCCCACCTTATTCTTTTGAGTAACCAACACCACCAACCCTCAAGTAAACCAAGTCAAACAACCTTAAAATTATTTTTATTTAATCTATGGAAATAAGAACAAATTAGCATTTATTATGTTGCCCTGCAATTCTAGACCCAAACGATTATGATTGTAATGATAATCGTAATCAAGACACACCCAGAATACCCCTATCTTGCAGGTAGTCACAACGGTTTTGGATAAGAGCCCGTTCTGACAGGGGTTTAAGTTAAACTTTCCTAAATCTGAAGACAACAAATAACAGGTACACAAAGCGTTCGACACCTGGGCTAGAGCTATAAAAACCACATTATTGTGGGTAAAAATGTTAATCATGATTGACAACCGTAGGGCCAGAATTTAAACCTAAATATTTCGGAGGAAGCAATTAAAATATATTGCGAAACTGTTTTTCGAGGTCCCCAGTTACAGTAAATTATTATTATTTTATCTTGTTTATTCGTCTGTAGGTTACAACCTTCCAATGTCGTAATTTTGTCTTACTTCAATACGAAATTTTGCAGAATATGCTTTTCTTCTTCTTCAAGTGCCATATCAGGTCCCCCTGACGTTGGCAATTACATTGAAAAGTCTTTCACGGTCCCGCGCTAGCTGGAACAGTTCCCCCGCGCTACGTATACCTGTCCATTCACGAATAATCCTCAACCAGGAAGCCTGTCTCCTTCCTACCCCTCTACGTCCCTCTACTTTACCCATCATGATTAATTGAAGAATTCTATATTGCTCCCCTCTGAATATATGTCCAAGATATGAGATTTTTCTACACTTCACAGTGTTTAATATTAGACGAGTTGTGTCGGCCCTATTGAGTATCATTTCGTTGGTCTGCCTAGCTGTCCAAGGTATTCTCAGCATTCGCTGGTGTAACCCCATTTCGAGAGCTTCCAACCGATTAATCCTGGCAGCCTTAATTGTCCAGATCTCTGCCCCAAATAGTAACATTGGCCAGACGGATGATCTTATCATTCTCTGTCGTAGTTTTAAGTTGAAGTTATCATTGCAGAAAAGTGGTTTCATTTTTGAAAAGTTGCTCTAGCAGTCTCTATTCTACACCTTATCTCTTTATCTGGGTTTAGATTTTCGGTGATATAACATCCAAGATATTTAAAATGAGTCACCCTGTCTATACTTTTTCCTTCTATTTGTATTGAAGCGTTAAGATGAGGTTGTCTACTAAAGACCATAAATTTTGTCTTTTTGATATTTATGTTGAGCCCCATTTCTTGACCCTCAGTGTTAACACAGTCTAATAAATGTTACATGTCTTGTAGTTTGTCGCTTAGGATAACAGTGTCGTCAGCATATCTTATTGTATTTATATATTCTCCATTGATTTGTACTCCCATTCGTTGTCCTTGAGTAGACCGTTTAAAGATTTTATCTGAATATATATTAAAATATGCTTTTACTTAATCCAAAGATAGGCTTGAGGCGAAATTAGAAAATAATATCGGATACCTTCCCCTTCCATTGAGGTAGATTTTTATTTTGTAATAAGTAGAATTGGCGGGGGCACATGCTTGATTCCGCGATTAGCCCCAAACCCAGGTCGCTGGATAAAGAAGAGTAAGCGCAGGACGAAGGAAACTGGGTGATGATTACCAATAAATGACGCCCATAATCAAGAAAGTCAAGACATAACCTATTTTTATTATTGAGTATCTAAAGTATAATATGAAATCAATATTCTCAAACTTTATAACATAAATATTACACAATGTATCTTAAAGTGAATAATATGAACCGCAGTTTAAAAAAAAATACACAAAATGTATTTTTAGAAGCGGCTGACATTTTGTCTCTTAAATTTGAAATGTATTTTTTTCAAAATATCGTGAAAACAGACAGCAAAAACCATCTCTTGTAGTTTTCGATATCACAATATATCCATTAGTAATTTTGGCGACACTGTAGACAGGATGTTACATAATTGCATGAAAAATTTTCATTTTCATTCATTCATATCAGCCCGTTTTCATCCACTCCTGAATGTAGGCCTCTTCCATATTTTTCCATTTCTGTCGGTCCGTAGCGATCCCCATCCAGTTTTTTCCGGCAATTTTCTGGATGTCGTCACGCCATCTCTTTTGGGGCCTGCCAACACTTCTCTTGTTCTCTCTTGGCCGCCATGCTATTATCTTGTATGTCCATCTGTCTATGTCATGTCTTGCGATATGTCCAGATCATCTCCATTTTAGCTGCGCTACTCGTTTGCTCACAACTGTTATTTTCGTTCTTCTTCTGATTTCTTCATTTGGAACTCTATCTCGTAAACTAATTCCCAGCATAGCCCTTTCCATTGCTCGTTGTGTAACCCGAAGCTTATTAATGGCTTTACATGTTAGGGAGGTTATTTCAATACCATAAGTAAGAACTGGTAGGATGCACGACTCGTAGACTTTTCTTTTTAGACTTACAGGGGTGTTACTGGATTTAAGAATGAATCTGAGTTTGCCAAAAGCTGCCCAGCTGAGATTTATTCTTCTAGGAATTTCAGCCGATTGGTTTTCCTTCCTTATTTGTATTTTATGACCTAGATATATGTATTCTCTTACGTTTTCTATTATTTTATCTTCAACTTTAATTTGTATTTGTTCTAGACTCATTATTTTTGTTTCTGACAAGTTCATTTTGAGTCCTATCCTAGCTGATGCTTGATGAAGTTCTTGTATCATACATTGGAGTTGTTTTGGTGAATCACTGATTATAACAATATCATCAGCAAATCTTAAGTGGTTTAGTCGTGTTCCGTCTATGTTAATTCCCTTGTCATGCCAGTCCAAGCCCTTAAATACATCTTCAAGTGCCAACGTGAACAATTTTGGAGAGATCGTGTCTCCCTAACGTACGCCTCTTTTTATAGGTATCCTCGAGGTTTTTATATCCTCGTCTATTGTAACTTGCATGTAAGCGTTTTCATTTATATGCTGAATCAGAGCAGAGTATCTTGAATCAATCCGAGCATTGTCCAGTGCTTTGAGAACTGCCCATGATTCGATAGAATCGAACGCCTTCTGGTAATCAACGAAAGCCAAATGCAGAGATATATTATATTCCGTGGTTTTTTCGATAAGCGTGTGTACTGTCTGTTACATTTAATGTTATGATATTAAGAGGAAAAGTTCATATAAACGTACATCTGCAATCACTTTATTTTTGAGATGCAGCTTATCAATAATTTTTTTCCACACAATTATATGTTTGAAAATGTTTTTGTTAAATTTTGGTGGATATTTAAATAAAAGAAAACATTTCTTTAAGTAAACATTTTTTTTTTCACTTTTTTTCTTGAGTATTAAAAAAATGGTACGCCGCTGCCTTTTCTCCAAAATAATTTTTTTTTATTATTGGGATTTATTCTTGATAAAAATTTCCTCTTAAGTTTTTTTCGTTCTACGAACGGTTTTCTATTAAAAAAATAAAAAGCATTGATTTACCTTGCTAATCCAATATCTTATGAGATATAGGTATACTTCTTATTGCAGTTTTTCGCTTTTCTGTTGTGGTTTTAAGAAAAAAAATGTAAAGTGAGATGAAACATTTGATGATAGTAATTTTTGTGCATACAATTTGTATACCCCAGAATACGCTCGTGTAGTTTTCGTCGAAGTCTCCAAAATTGCCAAAGTTTTTTTATGAATGACTTTGGAAAAAGTAGGTTTACTTTAATCTAATTGTCTTAAAGAATATATCTTGTCTCAAGAAGATCATTATTACTGTAACGATACTCTATTGTTAAATTATTTCTGGAGACGTCGATGATTAGTAAAGACTGAAACCCTCTAGAGCAAATCTGACATATCGTAAACTGTTTTCTGTTTCATAAGATCTCGACGTTGAAAAAGCCGTATTTTCAGACAATCAAATATAAATACCATTTTTTTAAAGAAAAGTTGCACTTTTACCATAATTGGAAGCTATCGCAGACAAAAAATTGAGGGAAAATAAACACTACAAAAAAAAAACAATAAAGTAAAGAAGTGCCAAGTTCTCTGCTCTTCCTATGCCAAAGCAGAGCAATAAAGTTCTCTTGTTTCGTTAAATTAAAAAATTATATATAAGCTTGCTATCCCTATCTAATTTTAATAAAGCATTATTCTCACAATCTTAAAAGTTTTCATCAGTAAGCATCGAAGATGCATATCAGATTTTTGCTAAACGTCTGTCAGTTTTCAAAAGAAACCAAACCAGTGAATGAATGCACTTCCGGATTAATACAGAATCACTTAAAAGCATGCATAAAAATAACGAAAGTTAGCAAAATGTGCGTTGTAAAAATGATATTGTAAAAAGCTAATTCTAATTAAAAATATGTAACTAATTAGTTGTAAAGGACTTTTAAAATGAAGAAAATTCAAATCAAGACAAAACTTTATATTTGGCGAACCTTTAAAGTAGTACAAGTAAATTAAGAAAAATAGAAAAAAGATCAAAAAAGAGAAAAAATAAATATTTTCAAGTAGAAAAAAAATATATGGATCATAATATAAGAGCCTCCTGAAAATAAATTGTTTTTCAAATTTTTTAAAGCAAACTTCCTTTTAAAGGCTGATATATCTGTTTTTTCTTAACGGATCTAAATTTTTCTAAATAGAAATTGAAGTTCCTCTTAAGATGAAAAAAACAAAATCTTATTAGTCAACAAAGAATCAAAATGCGAATTTCTATAAGGGTTTAAACTTGCCCAAAAATTGTAAAAAGTCACAAAAATAGCGCTGCACTACTGGTGCCGTAAAAAAGCACATTCGAATTAAAATTATTTAACAAATTAACTATTTGGATGGAAAGTTCCTTAGAGAGCATTTGAAAATATGCGAAAAATGGGCAAAAAAACATTTTGGAATGTTAAATGGACATATTTCAGCTTGTAAATCACTTTATGGTCTCTAATTCGACATTAGTTCTTATTTTAGGCCACCTGATACATTTTTTATGTTATCTACTATTTCTAATTTATCGATATATTTCTAGTGTAATGTTATTTCTTTTTGGCTTTTGCCAAACCAAACAATGTCAAAGAACTTTTTTGTTATTGTACTGAAATCAATTATCCCAAGAAACAAGACTGTTGAGGTAAGCAAATTAAAAAAAGTTAAATTAAGTTCTTGATCATTGCCCTTCCATACGATGAAAGTATCATCGACATATCTCAACCAGACTTTCGGTTTGAGAGTGAAGAACCCATCGAAAGCCCGTCGTATTTTGATGTGGAAAGTCTGTATACTAATGTACCATTAGGGGAATCACTAGATATGATCAAAACTAGACTTTCAAATGATACTACTTTATCAGATCGAACCACGTTACTACTGGACAGGGTGATGGACCTTTTGAAGCGTTGCCTGCGTAGTGCTTACTTTCAAGTAAAGGACAAGTTCTACGCTCAGGATGAGGGGCTTCCGATGGGTTCTTCACTTTCTCCAGTCGTCGCCAATATATATATATATATATATATATATATATATATATATATATATATATATATATATATATATGGAATGGTTCGAAACTCATGCCATAGAAACGGCAACAGTAAAACCGAAAGTCTGGTTGAGATATGTCGATGATACTTTCATCGTATGGAAGGGCAATGATCAAGAACTTAATGATTTCCTGAAATATCTGAATACCATTCGACCTACAATTAAGTTTACCATGGAAAAAGAGGTAAATGATCAATTGCTCTTCCTAGATGTCATGGTGAACCGTTCAAATGAAACTATTAAAACTTCAGTATACAGAAAGCCAATATATACTGGACAATATCTTAATCATAGTTCTAATCATTCTGTTCTAACAAAACGAGGAATTATATGCAACCTCTATAATCGCGCTTTATCTATATGCAATAATGCCCAATTTTTTGGAAAAAGAGGTAGCAAATATTAAATCCGATTTACAACAGAATGGTTATCCTTTAAAACTAATTGACGATGTTATAAATAATTTTAGAACAACGAACACTGGACAGCAAGAAACACATTCCTTCTTCACAATTCCGTACATTAGGGGAACGTCGGAGAAAATAAGACGAATTGCCAGTAGTTATAATATAAAAACAGCTTTTAAATCAGGAAATACCCTTAGAGCTCATTTAACAAAAACAAAACCTAAAACTACCGATAATAAAGAATGTGTTTACAAAGTTCCATGTGAGTGTGGTGAAATGTATATTGGAGAAACTAAACGACCGCTAGAAGTTAGTATTAAGGAACATAAAACTCATACACAAAAAGAGAAAACGTCGAGATCAGGTATTGCAGAACACTCTTGGGATAAACAACACCATATAAAATGGTCTGAGGCTGCGGCAATATATATGGAACCCAATATGAAAAAAAGAAAATTTATAGAAGCAGCATACATTAAAAACAATAATGGAATCTTCAGTAAACCGAGTGTTGAGATATCTAATCTTTGGCAACCACTACTTTGTAACATCAAACCATTGAGGTGTGTACGTGAAGCGAAACGTTGCGCTTCAATGGACACAGTCCCTATATAAGCTCGTAGTCTTAAAACAAAACATTCAGTTTATACTTGATAACGATTAGAGATACAATCTAATCGAAACGTCGTAAAAATAAAAATAAAGACAATGCAAGTCCGACCACATTTTAGTCATGAAATTTTTCTTCTTAAAAAGCGCATGAAAAAGCCAAGACCTAACTAGAGCATTATCCTGATAAAAACTTCCTATACTCTGAATAAAAGAGATTGTTGAACGCGTCTTTGAAAAAATATTTTCACCGTAATAAAATCGCATAAAATTAAGACGATACGGGACCCTTGGATGCCGCAGCATACCAAATGGAAAATTAATGACCAATACAAGACGAAGAAATGATTCCTAGAAACAACAATCGTCTAATCGGCTCATCTCGTGGCATTAGATTCTATAGATCCTCAGATACCATTCCAAAAAAAAATCTCGACTCGATAGATTTATAGCTGAAACAGGCTCTAGCTGACACGGCCATAAATATTGTTTATGTTCCTTTCGATTAGAAGTCGCAAGTGATTCTGGGATCATGTGGCAACGTCGCGAATGCTGCAGGTACCACCATTAGAAGAATTGCGACGGTGCCGGTATTATGATTTTGGACGGTACCTAAAAGGGTATTGTGGTAAGTGCTGGCTAACAATCGTATCCTAAGAGATATAAATTCTGCATATTTTCCCTTTTTTAGGTACTTTTTGTTGGGTTAAATATAAATTCATCAGCGGTTTCAAGCGTTTGAATAATATTACATCACCAAATTTTAACAATTCGTTCCACATCTAATATTACATCACCAAATTTAAACAATTCGGTCCAGATCTCCAATTTTTCATTTTTACTCGCATTCCTTCAGTTTTTCGATCCATATAAGGTCAAAATCCTGATTATCGTCTCGCCCTGTCTCTTGTTTTAGAAATTATTCCCGTTTTTCTGTTAAGCAAGAGCAGTATTCTCTCCATTGCTTAATGTTTGTGATTTTTCGTTATTGTATTGTGTGCCGTACCTTTGTGGGTTGTGAATCTCTCTCTCTCTCTCTCTCTCTCTCTCTCTCTCTCTCTATATATATATATATATATATATATATCCACTAATGGATGTTTGCCATTACAGTTTCCATTTCTTCCCTACTTCTCGCGGTATGTATCAGTGTCTGAATATCGTGCAACTCCGTCCACTGTCTGATATTACGGAGTCAGGACATCTTCTTTCTTCCAATTCCTCTTTTGCCCTCAATCTTGCCTTCAATCATCAACTGTAGGAATTGGTATCTCTTATTTCGCATGATGCGCCCAAGGTAGGCCGTCTTTTTTTTCTTGATTATGTTGCATAGTTCACGTTCTTTCCCAATATGTGAGAGAACTTCTTCATTGGTCATTCTCGCTGTCCATGATACCTTAAGGATTCTTCTGTATATCCACATCTCGAAAGCCTGTAATTTATTGATAGCGCTTGTCTTTAATGTCCAACCCTCTACACCATAAAGAAGTATTGACCATACGTAACCTTTTATGAACCTCAGTCTTAATTTCAAGTCAAAATCCGAACACGTAAGCCTGAGTTTTACAAAAGCCTGTCGCGCCTGTTCAATACGACATTTTACTTCATTGTCAGAAGTCCATTCTTCGAATATCCATGTGCAAAGATATTTAAATTTGGTTACTCTTTCTATGGGTATCGCGTTGAATCTTATGTTGGCGTTTTGGAATAAATTGGGATTCCTTGAGATAATCATGAATTTTTTTTTCCGTGTATTGATGTTCAATCCCATTGATTTACTGCGCTCTCCTATTATGTTGATGAGTTTTTGGAGGTCGTTTATATTGTGGGCGATTAGAACTGCGTCATCCGCATAACGGATGTTATTAATCCATATTCCGTTAACTTTAATTCCCATTTCAATATCTTCCAAAGTCTCCTGGAAAATTGTTTCCGAATAAAGGTTAAACAGGAGAGGGAACAGCACACACCCTTGTCGCACTCCTCTTCGGATTTGTATCGGGTTGGATACATTATTGTCTGATTTTATTTGCGCGGTTTGATCCCAGTATAAACTTTCAATGCATCGGATGTCTTTCTGATCTATGTCGAGTTTTATAAGAAGCAGGATTAGTTTATTTTCTTCTGTTCTGTGTGCAAGAAACTTTTTATAATGCTCATTTTTTTTCCATTTACTAATACACATATTTCCACATTGGTTATAATTTTTTGTCCGTTTGTTTACGATATTCACTTAGAATTTCCAATTAACAGTAGTCGAAATTGATTGATTTGCGAAGGAATGCCGGAATATCTAGACTGAACGAAGTACGAAACCAAGCAATGAGAAACAGAATGTCAGCTGCAGAGACGAATGTTAACCACATCGAGAAAATATATTTGATATAGTTTGGCCACCTGCTTCGAATGGAAAACTTGAGATGGCCAAAAAATGTGTTTTCCTGGCAAAGTCGCAAACAAAAATGAACGAGGTCGACCCCAGAAATCATAAAGGGGTATAATAAAAGAAACAAGACAATGAAAGTAATTACAAAATAGCAGGATACTGCGGCAGTAAATTGAAACTATTTTTTACCTATATGAGGCACCATTGTATCATAGACATATACATGGTTATTTTCCACTTACAATGATATATGTTGTAAGCTATATAAATTTAAGACTGTTGGGAAATCCTTTCTAAAAGATGGAACATTGAGAAAAACATAGTTTTCTATGCCCTCATTCCACTATTTTATAGTTATCTCAATTATAAAGATATTACAGGAAACCTCGAATTGTGGACGTTAATTTTTTTGACATTTACACTCAGACATGTATTATTTTCTCTAAAACGCGAAATTTCACCCAAGTTTTTTTCCATTAAAATCCTTGAATCCTAGTGATCGTGTTTTTCATAAAAATAACTTATTAAAACTTTTAAATTTTAGCTATACCTATAGCTAATAAAAATTGAATATTTTTTATTATTAGTGCAAAAAGTTTGTAATGCTAAATACCCATAACTCATAAGTACTTAATTTCAGTGTAACTAAAGCAATTTCTCACTTCGCTAGCTACTGCTAAAATAGCATAAACTAATTTATTCGAATTTATAAACAAATTTATTATTTATTTTTCCATATACCAATAAGACATCCATCCGTTCCTCAAGAACAACTTGGCAACATCACGCGAGCACCACCACGCAAGAACCACCTCCCATCTGCTGAAGAATTGGTACTCGACCAGTCAACATCTTCGGTTCGCGAGAGTACCATCGAGTACTGCCGGTACCGCTTTTATTTTCACGGTTACCGGACCTCTAACCTCGCTTAAAAACACTGTTTTTCGTGCTCAATCTCGAGTGTTTTGAGTGAAACTTTAGTGTACCAAGTGTTACATGCTCAGAGGATTGTTATATATTCAAGGGAAGGATAGTTTCTGTTATGAAATGCCTCCACTTTGCCAAGATTTAAGTCCTAGTGAATATTTTTAAAAGATGCTGCGTTCGGACTGTTTATAACTGGAGTTCTCTGATCTCTCGTGTCTCGCGGTTCGGCCATATTGCATACCAGAGTGATAGAGAGCGAGATAGGTGTTTTTGTGTACAGAGAACGAGGATAGATAGAGTTGGAGAGGTTGTGAAGAAATTTTAAGGGGCAAGGGACTTAGGAATGTTAGACTGAAGAATAGAAGACGGACTTACACGTGGATTTTGATGTGCGTTTAATTGTTGACATTTCTTTAAATGAGATTGTGGATTTTAAAAAATCTTTAATTGAATTAAAAAGTCGGTTAATATGACAAGACAGGAATGCACTGGAATCATAGTTTCTTCGAGAAAGAATCATGAATCAAATCAATGAATTCTTTCTAGTTATAAATTAAGTTTGCTTGTTTAGCTACTGAAATTGATGAGAAAAAATAAAAATTTTCATTGATTTCCTAAACCTAACAATTTTAGGTAAAAACTATAAATTTTAACAAATTTTTTAATAGTATGCTGCGGTAGCAATACAAAACTAAAAATGTTGGATATGCAATGTGTAGTGTTAACTTCAGCATTTCTCCTGCTTGTTTTTCAAGTAGGAGCTCAAGGTCCTGGTCCTGGGCCTGGATACAAATCCCCTCCACTAGAACCCGCTTATAAATATGCAGAACAAATGCAAAGTCGGGCTGTAGATACAAGAGTAACCTTTGAACTACAGGAAGGTCAGCCTAAAGGAACCTTAGCTGGTAGAATCCCTACGAAACCTGGATTCACTTATAGGTTTAATGAAGCTCCTAGAGAGTTTACTTTGGATCCTATTACTGGAGAAATAAAAACAAATGTGATATTAGATAGGGAAATATTAAAGAACGATAGATATGACCTGGTGGTACTGTCTAGTCAGCCTACTTACCCTATAGAAGTAAGAATACTTGTGATGGACATCAATGATAACTCTCCTGAATTTCCGGAACCCAGTATAGCTGTCAGTTTTTCTGAAAGTGCAGTGTCGGGTACGAGGTTGCTTTTAGATGCAGCCACTGATAAAGATATCGGTGTAAACGGAGTTAGTGATAATTACAAAATTATAGCCGGTAATGAAAATCAAAAGTTTAGACTTGTTGTGACCACTAATCCTACTGGAGATTCTTCTTATTTACATTTGGAAACTACAGGGAAGTTGGATAGAGAGACTCAAGGATTTTATACTCTTAATATTAGTGCGCAGGATGGTGGAAATCCTTCAAGGTAAGAATTTTAAGTTATTCAAAATATAAAGTATTTTCTCCGAGAAACTCGCCTAGAAACTCTACTTAAAAATGTAATTTGGTTTCTGGGGTCGCAGTTTGAAGAACTTGGCTTTTAACATGTGAAACAAGTTAAATTTAAGGAAATATAAGAAATTCTTGAGGAAACTGTGAAAAACTATCACAGCGATAATTTCGCTACTGAGAACTAATTTTCTGGAAGCAATCGTCTACTATTAAACAATTCAAAAACCTGTTACGTCTTACAGCTGACTTTGGGGTTCTGTAGCTTATTGAAAGTATTTGCCATGGGCTACTGTGTCGAAATATTTTCAGATTTTTGAAATCCATCTTTGGAAGGTAAAGGAAGGCTTATTATCAGTAATTTTCTAGGTTTATATTTCGGGACTAAATAAAAATTATTATATGACATATTTAGTTATATTTTTGAAACATGCGATAGTCCACACGATATAGTGAGTCAAAAAAAAAATTGAACTTTTCACATGTTTTTTTTTTTAAATTATTAATTTATTCATCATTGAATAGGAATAATCACGATCATAAGAATCTTACAAACCTAATTTAGATAACTAAAACTAACTGGAGAATCAAGTAAAATAGAAAATTAAAAAAATAACAGAACACCAAACAATATAAACGCATGTGTTACAGAAGTAGAACAAACCACCACACTACACCTCACAGTGGGTCATGTACTCATCCAAAGAATAAATGATATCCTTAGTTTCATCTGGCAAATGAACGAAAATTTTCAGACTATTTTAGTTGGAATTTATATGAAGGAATATAAAAATTATTTGCACTCCTTTTATTGAGTGTACATGCCAATTCTGTGGTTATTGATCTCTATTTTTAAATATATGTAGACAAATATCAAATGTATGGTCTCCCTGATTGGAAAATAGGGGGGGAGGGGCAATTTGGCTACAATATTTTCAAGATTGTAGCATGGTTATATCGGAAGTTGCTATCTTGCTTATTTCAAATGAAACACCCTATATATGGTTTCATTTTTCAATTTTATGCAAAATTATAGACATATTTCATTTATAATATTCTATACCTATAGTCTATTCAAGAACTAGAGAGAGTAATCAATTATTTTTGACCCTTTTTTTTCGCAAACTACCTGTGTTCTTTAGTCCGGGGTCTTTGGCAATATTTGTTAGACACATATATTTTTTATAGGAATGAGTTAGAAATTATATAATCAAAAATACTGGTCTATAATAATGGACCATTTTGGGTTGGATAACAATAGATATTATTCTCTTAAAAAATATATATAGTTTAATGATTTTGGAATAAATAAAGAGGTGGAAACTGTATCTTTTGGGTATCTCACTAATCTCAAATAATATATAAAAACAAGCACAAACAAGATATATCACTAAATACACACTGTAAGGTGTACTTGGCTCACTGAACTATGAGAAATTTTATTGTTGCAGTAAATTTATAAAAGCATATAATATTTAAATATAATTAGATTTATGGCAGTCCTCAGTTACCTGCGGCACTGGAACAGGTACCTCGGAGGTTTCGGTGACAGTTTTATTACTCTCTCTTACAGCACAAAATACGTTAAATTGTCAGGTTTCTTGAAAATTCCGTAATCTTACTGCATGATAATTTGAAGCAATCCAAAAATGGGAATTATGTTTGTTAAGATGGCCATTTTTCGTAAATTTTGCTTCATTAGTCCAAATTATGGAGTCCGAAAACCACTCCAAAAGCAAAGCCCATATCTAAAAACCGACTCAACTTGTGTACCATATAACAATCAGCCTCTCTGACGACACATTTCTCAAATTTAACATAATTTAGTAAGCCAAATTCAATTTTGCAACTACATACCCGCTGCTTCCAATCCAGACATGAATCCAGATATAATTCTAAAAACTTTACACACTCTCCATTATCTGATTTTGTTATATTTACTTCAAATCACACCTCTTCTATCTCGAATCAAACCTAATACAGTGCGCTTGCTTAAGTGAATGTACAAATAATTACAAGAGAACCAATCATAAAGTTTACCGAAAACCACGTTCACTTTTTCACCCATCATACATACATCAGATGATACTATTAGCGAGGTATCATCTGTAAAACACATCACCACATCTGACAGTACCATAAAAATACCACTGAACCCAACACTGAACTCTGCGGTACACCTATTCGGAAAGACACTCTCTGAAAATTAACTTGCACTCAACTTTAATCCCTTATATAAGCTGTTGTTACGTAACTAACGCCTATCTTCAAGAAACGACTGTTTAGTGAAGTGACCGGCCCTTAAAATCACAACCCGCCAACTTATTCAATAAAATTCCATGACTGACACAGTCAAAAGCTCTGCTAAGGTCACAGAAAATCCCAATAACACTCCCTCCCGAGTCAATGTCGTTTATGATTTCCTCATATAGCACGTGTATGACGGACTGTGACGACCTCGAACTCTGAAATCCATACTGCCAGTCACTGAGAACGTACTTTTCCCTCAAATACATTAAAAGCTAGTACAAAAAAAAGGATTCAATAATTTTTGAAAATGGGGAATATAAGTCACCGGTCTGCAATTCCCCAGTAAATGCACGTCATTCCTTTTGTGAACGGGAATGACCTTACCAGTCTTCAGAATATCTGGAAGGTTCCCAGTACAAAACGATATATATATATATATATATATATATATATATATATATATATATATATATATATATATATATATATATATATATATATATTATATAAACCTTTCTGGCCATATAATAAGAGCCATTCTCATAAAATGGCGAGGCATGGGCTGGGATCGCCAACTCACTTCCGTTTTGTGTGGTTATATGCATATCGGCACCGTAATTGTCAAAATTACGACGAAAATAGCTAGAGTTACGTCTAATTAATATAACCAAAGACACGAAGTACAATTATGGTACAGTCATGATGTCCAGATTAGAAAAGTGAGGTTTACAACACTCTCTAGGACCAAGTCGCGAGATGCATCTTATAATTCTTTTCTGCGCACTAAAAATCTGTATTGCTTCCTTTGAAGACTCCCAGAAGACAATACAATAATTTATACATCCAAAATAATAAATAGGAAGACATTCCACAGAAATACAATGTTTTAATTGCCTTACAACAGCACATGCATTGCTTAATCTAGCCTGCAACTATTTTATGTGGATTTTCCAGTTCAAGCAGGAATCCAAATT